>CM053030.1:287378398-287729312 GCA_028564925.1 Lithobates sylvaticus
ACTACCATATGGCATACACATCAGACAGGCTTAACGGTAGGAGGTCTTGCATCAAGAACTTCAACGATTTCCGGTACCATAAACTGGAACTCCAACGCTTTCCGGTGCTGTGTGCTGGATCAAACAGCGGGGTGGGTATGCTCAACATACAATCATCCGATGGTCACGGTATGGTGATGGAGACCGGGTAGGGAAATAAGAAATGGAGACCACTCCAATGGTGCAGGTCAAAATAGCAACGATTTATTCACATATGCATGTGAAAAATAAAAGAATAAAAATATCTCGAGACAATAAAAATGGCAATATGAGGGGCGTAGGATAGCTGGCCCGACGCGTTTCGACTAAAGTCTTCCACAGGGGCATATCTCTGGCCCCTCCATATTGCCTCCAACTATTTATAAACATAGGACTAGGCTGGAGCCGCCCCCATGGTCGGAACAGGAAGTGGACGCCTCCGGCCTAAACCAATTCTAATGTGGGGAATGGGTTCCGAATTGTCTAAACATATTAGATATAATCTTATGAGTATTAGTCATATGGAAAGACAAAACAATATATCCATATGCATCCTAGCTGTGAAGTGGATGCGCCAGGTAAAATGTAACCATTAGTGTATCTCATATGTATATATGATGTGGAAACCCCCAATACTAGGTCAATCCAAAGCTGAGACCGTGATGACCAATCACAGTCTGGGAATGATTATTCCCGCCAAATGATTATCGAATCCCGGTCTTCTAAGGGCCGGATATCTAAGGGAATACATTGTGAGTGGCTGGCGGTATCGTGCGTGGTGACGTCACGGCCCGCTCGTGCGCGTTGACGTCACAACTGTGCGCCTGGACGCAACAAGCGGCGGCGCGCAAAAGATGCGTGACGGCGCTAATGCGTGGGATGCGTGCACGTCACATCCTGGGTCGCCTACTTCCGGCCAAAATGACCGGAAGTAAGATTATCCCGGGACTGCATGCGATGCAGAGCCCAAACATGGGCATCCGTCGAGGGAATGGGAAGGGGAAGGCGGCGCACACGTACCCGCGGGCTGGTGTGCGTGATGTACGTGATGACCTCATGCTTGATCGGCCTATGTGTAAACATAAACGTTGTGTGCCGCCATCTAGTGTCCTCCGGGTAATAAGCTGAACGTTTAATAAAAAGATTGTGATACGTGTGTACATATGCAGAACAGCACATAGAAATGTCTTGAAAAACGTGTAAGCGGCCATCTATTAGCAAAGTGATCTGGTAATAGGACATAAGGAAATTACATATTGTGTGAAAAACAAAATGAGCAAAAAAGGTTACAATTAAATGTGTATAGTGCATACACCCACATGCAGTTTGCCAGATAATCACGACTCTAGCTGACGTCTATAAGCGCTCAGATGGGAGCACCTAAGTGACGTATTAGAGAAGGGAAAACGGCTATGTATGTGCATGGTGTAATACACTTATAATACAAACGGTGTCATATTCTCATATAACACCGAGGAAAAGGCGTATAACCTGAAGTGTTCAGTAAGGTGGCGATAATGTGATGATCAATGATTGTGTTAAATGAGAGGTGACAGACCTCTCAGGATTGGAACTGGACAAAGGTGACCATAATAATCTGGACGATCCACGGACATATACTAGTTGAGGGAAGGATAGGCCCCCAAAAAGTGATAAAAAAGGCCAAAAATAGAGTATAAATACATGTTGGTCCTGGAAGAGAAATTGACCCGGAGCAACCATTTCACATCCAGTATGTCTTGGAAAACATATAAATCATACAATGCAAACAAAATGTACCAAAAGCCATGCCAAAAAACAGGGAAACCAGCAGGGGAGAAACTTGAAGAAAATTGAAGAAAAATGAAGAAAATGGCGGGTGTCCTAACAGGATCCATGTCTGATTAAGACCATGAGTGAAGTGCCACTCACCCCCGGTTAATGAAACAATTGATATCCCATTCAACGTTCATACCATGGGGTGAGTAGCACTTCAACTCGTGGATCCAGTAGGTTTCCAATCTCGAGACCCCTCGTAGGCTCGATTCCCCCCGCCAGTGTGAAACAAATTTGTCAATTATCTGAAACTGGGTCCCTGATGGATCTCTATTGTGGTGTTCCCGGTAATGGCGGGGAACACTATGTTTAATACATCCTTTACGGATCTTGGCCAAATGTTCGTTTACACGTATGGAGAACGCACGAATCGTGCGTCCAACGTATTGCAATTTACACGGGCAGGTAATCAAGTAGACTATAAATTTGGTGGCACATGTAGTGAAGTGTTTCATGGCATAGGTGCGTGCAGTGACAGTGGAGCAGAAAGTATCTGTCATGCGTCTGCCAAGTGTGTTGTGTGAACAGACATTGCATTTTTTGCACGGAAAGTATCCCTTGCAATGTTGGAAGAAAGAAGTCGTCCTGGGGGGGTCGACAACATTGGGAGCGATGTCGCCCTGGACTGACCGGGCACCCCTAAAGATGATGCCCGCCTGTTCAGGGAGAGAAGGTCCCAAGATGCGATCGCTACGTAAGACTTTCCAGTGTCTGGCTATGATCTTCTTGACCTCCTTATGTTGGGTGGAATATGAGGTAAAGAAGGACCACCTAAATTTATTATCTCTAGGGGTCTTGGGCTGATCTACCAATAAGGACTTCCTGTCTACGGTGGCTACAGATTTTATATCTGCATCTAGGGTGTTAGGTTGGTAGCCCTTTTCTATAAACCTCTGTTTTAAGGTCTGACACTGTTGGAGAAAAGTTGAGTCATTCGTACAGTTCCTCCTCATTCGGAGGAACTGTCCTCTTGGTACTGATTTAAGCCAGCGGTCATGATGGCAGCTCTCGACAGGAATGTACCCATTCCTGTCGGTAGGCTTAAAATACGTTTTAAACTCGAAGCCTCGTGTAGTGGACTCTATCTCCAGATCGAGAAAGTGTATGTTAGTGAAACTAGCCTCGTAGCTCAAAACTATCCCCCGATCGTTAAGATTGAGAGTGGTCATGAACTCATCAAGGGACGGCATATCTCCCCTCCATAGGAGGAGGACGTCGTCTATGTATCTAGTCCATAGGACTAGCTCCGGACGCCGGAAAGCATAGACGACGTCCTCCTCCCACTGGGCCATGAAAAGATTGGCCACACTGGGGGCATATTTTGCCCCCATGGCCACTCCCTTGACCTGGGAATAGAAGGTGCCCTGAAACCAAAAGTAATTGTGTTTGGTAGCGAATCGCAGTAAATCCAAAATAAAATTCTTTTGTATGGAAGAAAGGGTTGAAAGACTGGATAGATAAAATTCCACCGCTCCTAAACCTAAAGGGTGTGAGATGCAAGTATATAGCGCGGCGACATCAGCTGTCACCATGATCAGACCCTCATGGTGTTCTACAGATTCAAGTAGCCGGATCACATCTTTAGTATCCTTAAGATACGAGGGAATATCCTTCCCTCAACTAGTATATGTCCGTGGATCGTCCAGATTATTATGGTCACCTTTGTCCAGTTCCAATCCTGAGAGGTCTGTCACCTCTCATTTAACACAATCATTGATCATCACATTATCGCCACCTTACTGAACACTTCAGGTTATACGCCTTTTCCTCGGTGTTATATGAGAATATGACACCGTTTGTATTATAAGTGTATTACACCATGCACATACATAGCCGTTTTCCCTTCTCTAATACGTCACTTAGGTGCTCCCATCTGAGCGCTTATAGACGTCAGCTAGAGTCGTGATTATCTGGCAAACTGCATGTGGGTGTATGCACTATACACATTTAATTGTAACCTTTTTTGCTCATTTTGTTTTTCACACAATATGTAATTTCCTTATGTCCTATTACCAGATCACTTTGCTAATAGATGGCCGCTTACACGTTTTTCAAGACATTTCTATGTGCTGTTCTGCATATGTACACACGTATCACAATCTTTTTATTAAACGTTCAGCTTATTACCCGGAGGACACTAGATGGCGGCACACAACGTTTATGTTTACACATAGGCCGATCAAGCATGAGGTCATCACGTACATCACGCACACCAGCCCGCGGGTACGTGTGCGCCGCCTTCCCCTTCCCATTCCCTCGACGGATGCCCATGTTTGGGCTCTGCATCGCATGCAGTCCCGGGATAATCTTACTTCCGGTCATTTTGGCCGGAAGTAGGCGACCCAGGATGTGACGTGCACGCATCCCACGCATTAGCGCCGTCACGCATCTTTTGCGCGCCGCCGCTTGTTGCGTCCAGGCGCACAGTTGTGACGTCAACGCGCACGAGCGGGCCGTGACGTCACCACGCACGATACCGCCGGCCACTCACAATGTATTCCCTTAGATATCCGGCCCTTAGAAGACCGGGATTCGATAATCATTTGGCGGGAATAATCATTCCCAGACTGTGATTGGTCATCACGGTCTCAGCTTTGGATTGACCTAGTATTGGGGGTTTCCACATCATATATACATATGAGATACACTAATGGTTACATTTTACCTGGCGCATCCACTTCACAGCTAGGATGCATATGGATATATTGTTTTGTCTTTCCATATGACTAATACTCATAAGATTATATCTAATATGTTTAGACAATTCGGAACCCATTCCCCACATTAGAATTGGTTTAGGCCGGAGGCGTCCACTTCCTGTTCCGACCATGGGGGCGGCTCCAGCCTAGTCCTATGTTTATAAATAGTTGGAGGCAATATGGAGGGGCCAGAGATATGCCCCTGTGGAAGACTTTAGTCGAAACGCGTCGGGCCAGCTATCCTACGCCCCTCATATTGCCATTTTTATTGTCTCGAGATATTTTTATTCTTTTATTTTTCACATGCATATGTGAATAAATCGTTGCTATTTTGACCTGCACCATTGGAGTGGTCTCCATTTCTTATTTCCCTACCCGGTCTCCATCACCATACCGTGACCATCGGATGATTGTATGTTGAGCATACCCACCCCGCTGTTTGATCCAGCACACAGCACCGGAAAGCGTTGGAGTTCCAGTTTATGGTACCGGAAATCGTTGAAGTTCTTGATGCAAGACCTCCTACCGTTAAGCCTGTCTGATGTGTATGCCATATGGTAGTCACATCCAACATTTCCGGTAAGCGTACCCACGCCTCATTCCGACATCAGTCAAGCATATAATTCTTCTGCCTTTATTGAATTGACCAGAAGGACTTATACTCCAATGTTATCACTATATGGACTATAACAGTCTTGTTCACACTGGGATCAATTCCTAACACTACATTATTCTGTTACACTGTTTATGCACTGTTCTCCTAGAGTGTTGTGATATACACATACTTTGCTCTATGCACTAGCGCTACATTTTTGATTTACACGTACCTTTGACTTTGTTTGTTTTGTTTGTTGGCAGCTCTTGCATGATCCCAATAGATTAGCGCGGTTTTTCCCCCCAATTTATATTCTGATTTGACACTGTTTTATCACTGCTGCTTTTCTTTTGAACATCATTATGGATGTTTTTGAGTATAGGATCTCCAGGTCCCTCAATACCAACGGTGTCTTTGTTACCACCAACACAGACACCGAATTAAGTGGCCTATTTGTTAGGCTTAAAAATGTTATGACCACTGAAATCCATCTACAGTGGGATATAGCATTTTTAGAACAATATACTAAGGAACGCATGGTACCTCGAGGTCTGAGATGGGAGGTATCCCCCCAACAGGGTGACTCCGACCTCGAGTCATGGTCCAGATATTTCAATGATGTTGGGATTAAGCTCAACGATTTCCTTGTCGAACGCAAGCAAGCTAGACTTGCAGCTATAGATCAGGAGATCAAGGATCTTAAAACCAAACTGACACCATTCAATGGTTCACATGATTATGTTACTCTCTCCACTAACCTAAAAAACTTCCTAGAAAAGGAAGAAAAAGATCAGAAAAACAAAAAGCAGAAAAAGTATAACCGAGATTTAACAGATTATAAGAACAATCTAGTCTTTAATTGGCAAAAGAAGCTTGTTGCCAGCGATAATCTCGCTGAAAACACTTCTTCCATGGACATAGTTGAACCGGTTATACTTCAGTCTGACCGCAGGTTATTCTATGAACCCCCTTTGTCCAATCCCCAGAGAGGCTCTAGGGATGATGTGTATGCCCCAGTTGAGTACGCCCCTAACACGTATGCTCAGAACAACAACAATAGAGGTAGACACAACTCAAGAGGCAACAACCATCCCACAAGGGGGAGAAATAACCAACAGAAAGGGAGAGGTGGCCCTCGCCGGACTGAGCCATATGGTACACCACCTCCATATTGGCGGGAAGATAGAAACAATTACTCTCAAGGTACCCCTGTTAGAGATCACGGCAGGCATGCACCTGCCCGTGAATATGGGAATCAGGGGAGATATGGGGAACAATACCCATATGGTAACCAGGGTAGAGAACCCATACATAACCCCTACCCATATCAACAAAATCCCCAACCCCGAGGGCCCTCCCAACCATCGGGTTTTTACAGGGACCCTCCCAGTTACCCTCCAAGTCCAAAACGAAACGAGGTAACAGAGGGGGGCGACGCCTCCAGAGGCAAAAGAAAAAGGGTCTAACCCCTATTGGTGCAGGCATCTATAATTTGAGCACAGTTCAACTTTCTGATGCAGAAACCCAGTTACTAGACAAGGGTTTGAAGTTTGTCCCTCCACGGCCATTGGACCGCTTTGCGACCTTTGTCGATGTACATAAATTCATCAGAAAGTTGAATGTTCAGCGACATTTTTTAACTGTTCCCTCCACTACGACTGGCTGTGCCATTCCCACTTCCAGTGTACATTCGGGTTTATCCAATCCGTCACTCTTCAATCCACCTAATACCACGTCTCACTCCATTAACGTATTTAAGAACCTGGTCCTCAACGACTTGGAAACACTCCCCACCAAAAAAGTTCACCAAAATCCAGCCATATCACAGGGATTAAAATCCCTATGTAAAAATAAAAATATTATTATCCGCCCCGCTGATAAGGGGGGTGGGATTGTGGTACTGGATCGAGAGGACTATAATAGGGAGATGTTGAGACAACTAGATGATCGATCCACATACATTATTCTCAGTGGTGATCCCACTATGAAATACAAAAAGGCCCTGATCGAACTGATTGAGGAAGGTTTCTCTCTTAACATACTCAATCGCAAGGAGAGAGATTTTCTTGTTCCCCTAGCCCCCCGAATCCCTATCATATATTACCTTCCTAAGGTACATAAGTGTCCTACCAATCCTCCAGGTCGCCCTATCGTTAGTGGCATCGATTCGGTGACCTCGAGGATTGGTAGGTACATCGATTTCTATCTGCAGCCATTAGTCAGACAAATTCCCTCGTATCTTAAGGATACTAAAGATGTGATCCGGCTACTTGAATCTGTAGAACACCATGAGGGTCTGATCATGGTGACAGCTGATGTCGCCGCGCTATATACTTGCATCTCACACCCTTTAGGTTTAGGCGCGGTGGAATTTTATCTATCCAGTCTTTCAACCCTTTCTTCCATACAAAAGAATTTTATTTTGGATTTACTGCGATTCGCTACCAAACACAATTACTTTTGGTTTCAGGGCACCTTCTATTCCCAGGTCAAGGGAGTGGCCATGGGGGCAAAATATGCCCCCAGTGTGGCCAATCTTTTCATGGCCCAGTGGGAGGAGGACGTCGTCTATGCTTTCCGGCGTCCGGAGCTAGTCCTATGGACTAGATACATAGACGACGTCCTCCTCCTATGGAGGGGAGATATGCCGTCCCTTGATGAGTTCATGACCACTCTCAATCTTAACGATCGGGGGATAGTTTTGAGCTACGAGGCTAGTTTCACTAACATACACTTTCTCGATCTGGAGATAGAGTCCACTACACGAGGCTTCGAGTTTAAAACTTATTTTAAGCCTACCGACAGGAATGGGTACATTCCTGTCGAGAGCTGCCATCATGACCGCTGGCTTAAATCAGTACCAAGAGGACAGTTCCTCCGAATGAGGAGGAACTGTACGAATGACTCAACTTTTCTCCAACAGTGTCAGACCTTAAAACAGAGGTTTATAGAAAAGGGCTACCAACCTAACACCCTAGATGCAGATATAAAATCTGTAGCCACCGTAGACAGGAAGTCCTTATTGGTAGATCAGCCCAAGACCCCTAGAGATAATAAATTTAGGTGGTCCTTCTTTACCTCATATTCCACCCAACATAAGGAGGTCAAGAAGATCATAGCCAGACACTGGAAAGTCTTACGTAGCGATCGCATCTTGGGACCTTCTCTCCCTGAACAGGCGGGCATCATCTTTAGGGGTGCCCGGTCAGTCCAGGGCGACATCGCTCCCAATGTTGTCGACCCCCCCAGGACGACTTCTTTCTTCCAACATTGCAAGGGATACTTTCCGTGCAAAAAATGCAATGTCTGTTCACACAACACACTTGGCAGACGCATGACAGATACTTTCTGCTCCACTGTCACTGCACGCACCTATGCCATGAAACACTTCACTACATGTGCCACCAAATTTATAGTCTACTTGATTACCTGCCCGTGTAAATTGCAATACGTTGGACGCACGATTCGTGCGTTCTCCATACGTGTAAACGAACATTTGGCCAAGATCCGTAAAGGATGTATTAAACATAGTGTTCCCCGCCATTACCGGGAACACCACAATAGAGATCCATCAGGGACCCAGTTTCAGATAATTGACAAATTTGTTTCACACTGGCGGGGGGAATCGAGCCTACGAGGGGTCTCGAGATTGGAAACCTACTGGATCCACGAGTTGAAGTGCTACTCACCCCATGGTATGAACGTTGAATGGGATATCAATTGTTTCATTAACCGGGGGTGAGTGGCACTTCACTCATGGTCTTAATCAGACATGGATCCTGTTAGGACACCCGCCATTTTCTTCATTTTTCTTCAATTTTCTTCAAGTTTCTCCCCTGCTGGTTTCCCTGTTTTTTGGCATGGCTTTTGGTACATTTTGTTTGCATTGTATGATTTATATGTTTTCCAAGACATACTGGATGTGAAATGGTTGCTCCGGGTCAATTTCTCTTCCAGGACCAACATGTATTTATACTCTATTTTTGGCCTTTTTTATCACTTTTTGGGGGCCTATCCTTCCCTCAACTAGTATATGTCCGTGGATCGTCCAGATTATTATGGTCACCTTTGTCCAGTTCCAATCCTGAGAGGTCTGTCACCTCTCATTTAACACAATCATTGATCATCACATTATCGCCACCTTACTGAACACTTCAGGTTATACACCTTTTCCTCGGTGTTATATGAGAATATGACACCGTTTGTATTATAAGTGTATTACACCATGCACATACATAGCCGTTTTCCCTTCTCTAATACGTCACTTAGGTGCTCCCATCTGAGCGCTTATAGACGTCAGCTAGAGTCGTGATTATCTGGCAAACTGCATGTGGGTGTATGCACTATACACATTTAATTGTAACCTTTTTTGCTCATTTTGTTTTTCACACAATATGTAATTTCCTTATGTCCTATTACCAGATCACTTTGCTAATAGATGGCCGCTTACACGTTTTTCAAGACATTTCTATGTGCTGTTCTGCATATGTACACACGTATCACAATCTTTTTATTAAACGTTCAGCTTATTACCCGGAGGACACTAGATGGCGGCACACAACGTTTATGTTTACACATAGGCCGATCAAGCATGAGGTCATCACGTACATCACGCACACCAGCCCGCGGGTACGTGTGCGCCGCCTTCCCCTTCCCATTCCCTCGACGGATGCCCATGTTTGGGCTCTGCATCGCATGCAGTCCCGGGATAATCTTACTTCCGGTCATTTTGGCCGGAAGTAGGCGACCCAGGATGTGACGTGCACGCATCCCACGCATTAGCGCCGTCACGCATCTTTTGCGCGCCGCCGCTTGTTGCGTCCAGGCGCACAGTTGTGACGTCAACGCGCACGAGCGGGCCGTGACGTCACCACGCACGATACCGCCGGCCACTCACAATGTATTCCCTTAGATATCCGGCCCTTAGAAGACCGGGATTCGATAATCATTTGGCGGGAATAATCATTCCCAGACTGTGATTGGTCATCACGGTCTCAGCTTTGGATTGACCTAGTATTGGGGGTTTCCACATCATATATACATATGAGATACACTAATGGTTACATTTTACCTGGCGCATCCACTTCACAGCTAGGATGCATATGGATATATTGTTTTGTCTTTCCATATGACTAATACTCATAAGATTATATCTAATATGTTTAGACAATTCGGAACCCATTCCCCACATTAGAATTGGTTTAGGCCGGAGGCGTCCACTTCCTGTTCCGACCATGGGGGCGGCTCCAGCCTAGTCCTATGTTTATAAATAGTTGGAGGCAATATGGAGGGGCCAGAGATATGCCCCTGTGGAAGACTTTAGTCGAAACGCGTCGGGCCAGCTATCCTACGCCCCTCATATTGCCATTTCTATTGTCTCGAGATATTTTTATTCTTTTATTTTTCACATGCATATGTGAATAAATCGTTGCTATTTTGACCTGCACCATTGGAGTGGTCTCCATTTCTTATTTCCCTACCCGGTCTCCATCACCATACCGTGACCATCGGATGATTGTATGTTGAGCATACCCACCCCGCTGTTTGATCCAGCACACAGCACCGGAAAGCGTTGGAGTTCCAGTTTATGGTACCGGAAATCGTTGAAGTTCTTGATGCAAGACCTCCTACCGTTAAGCCTGTCTGATGTGTATGCCATATGGTAGTCACATCCAACATTTCCGGTAAGCGTACCCACGCCTCATTCCGACATCAGTCAAGCATATAATTCTTCTGCCTTTATTGAATTGACCAGAAGGACTTATACTCCAATGTTATCACTATATGGACTATAACAGTCTTGTTCACACTGGGATCAATTCCTAACACTACATTATTCTGTTACACTGTTTATGCACTGTTCTCCTAGAGTGTTGTGATATACACATACTTTGCTCTATGCACTAGCGCTACATTTTTGATTTACACGTACCTTTGACTTTGTTTGTTTTGTTTGTTGGCAGCTCTTGCATGATCCCAATAGATTAGCGCGGTTTTTCCCCCCAATTTATAATCAACATACCTGCCTAAATTTACGAAGAAAACATTTTATTTTTTACATTTCTTTATTGAATATGTTTTATAGCTGAAAATTTTTTATTTTCCAATTTGTCAGTCTTTTTTTGTTTATATCGCAAAAAAATTAAAAACACAGTGGTGATCAAATATCACCAAAAGAAAGCTTAGTTTTGTGCGAAAAAAAAAAAAACATCAATTTTATTTGCGTACAGCGTTGCATGACCGCAAACTTGTCAGTTAAAGTAACGCAGTGCCGTAGAGCAAAAAATGGCCTGGTCATGGCATTTTTACACCAAAATAAAAAAACACATTGATATGTGCCACACTTTGTCCAAGCTGCTTGTAGAACATCTGGATGACAGCTTGGAAACTAGCATTTTTAGAAAGAACAGTTGGCAATAGTATCCTCCATGTTTATCTCATGAAATAATATCTTTAAGCCAAAGTAAATGACAGTAAAAGTGCAATTACTACATTTCTAAAACATTTTTAGACACATTACATTTATTCAAAGGGTAATGTGCGGAAAAGTTAATAGACTTATGACTAAGGCAACTGTACAGTATGGTTAAGTGTTATATTATGTTCATGCAACTAATGAAACAAGCAAGTGGCAGAATCATGTATTTGCCAACATTTCAAAATAATTAGAAGGGACATCTTGAAGGGGTTAAGAAGATGTGACATGCAAAGCACACCATCTGCTGAACATGTCCAAAAAGTGGGCATTGTGTCAGGTATTGTAGCTTGTCATTTTTCATCTTTCCATCTGTGCAACCCCACAGATTTTTTGTACAGGTAAATCAGACAGGGAAAGTAGGTATTTTTTGTTTTTTTAGTAGATTCATACTTAGCTAGGTGGATGCAGCATCAGAACGATGCTGCATCTGTCCCCCGCCGTCTTCACTCACACCAACTAAACGGTTCTCTCACCTCCCCGATAGAAGAGCTGCTGACTGTCAATCAGCTGAAAATGGGTCATAGGAATGCAAAACGAATTGCACTCCTGTCCAATAGGAGAAGCCCAGCCAAACAAGCTCAGGCTGGACTTCTCCTTTAGGGTAAATTTAACCAAGAGGGTGGAAGAATGTAAAACTAGTCAGGTGCTTTCTCCATTGTTGACAGTTTATGTACTTTATGTACAGTTGGAGGCATTCTATGATATGATATTTGTGAGACCCTTAGTGTCAGTGGGCTTAAAAACTGTCATTGCTGTCAGTCGATGTAAAAATAAACCTCACTTTTGGCATTATTGGATATTAAAACAAAAGTCCAGTCCTTGGTATCAGTAGGCATTAAATAAACCCCACCATTAGTTTCAATGTGTGTAAAAGAAATCTTTTTTTGTGTTAGTGGGCATAACAAATACATTTTGTTGGAGCAATAATAAAACCCTACTATTTGTGTCAGTGGCAGCAACAATAAAGATCCATTGGTGTTAGGTAACAGCAGTAATAAAGACCATCCCTCATTTTTAAATAGTGACCCAATAATAAAGACCCTCGTTCACTGGTATCAGTGGTTACCTGAGCACATGCTCCAACACTGCTGCCTCTCTCTTTCTGTCAGGCTGGAACTATGCCTTCACTATCAGAAATCACTTAATTTCAGTGCCTTGTAGGACCCCTCTACCACTCTGCACGATGTCCTGGATCATGTGGGACAACCTGAAGGACATGGATCCAGTGGGATAGGGTTTTTTGTTTTTTTATGTAATCTTTATTTATGATAACAAAAATGACAAGTTATGAGGATACACAAAATTAACTTTGTCCTCAACATACTGTAAGGCAGGAATCCAATACACAGATCAATACAAGCAGTAGTAGGTCATGAACATCTTTCCAATGCTATGATGACCTTTCCCAGAAAGTGGCTGGACTACCTAGCTGGTATAGGGGCTACTTAGGCTTGTGGTGGTGTGGTTAGGGGAGTATGTATTGCCTCCCGGAATAAGTGGCGGGGGGGGGGGGGTTTGAGGAACCTCCATCTGATCCTCTCTGGCTAGCTTCTAGCACGCAGACAAGCAAGATAAAGGCGTTGCACCATTATGGGCCCCGTCTCCATTACGTTAAGGAGAAGGAGCATTAACCATTATAAAAAGTAGACCTAGTTGTGGAGTAGTGCCTAATTTCCACTATGTAGCATGGTCTAGGTAAACATGTGTGCATCCAAAACATAACATAGAAAACAAAAAAGTGAAGAAGACAGGGAAAATAGGAGAACGAGGGAAGGGGAGAGAAGGAGGAACTCTCTCCTCCTGGCACGCACCCATGTTCCTGTTGAGAACATGTATGTAATTGCTCACAACCGGCAATCCGCTTTTCAAAGAAGATTAAGAGATAGGGTTTTTAATCCCTTGGCAACTATGGAATAATTAAACATAGGGTTAACTACCACATGTGATGTCTTTTATTGCTGTTTAGTACACTGACATCTGATTTTATCCCAGCTGATAACAATGATACCTAGTATCCTATTTATAAAGCACAGATACTAGCACTTAATTTCACCTACAATCCACAATCTATTACACATCTTTGTTTCTCTTCAGCTCAGGCTGTAGCATGCCACCAACGCAGGTGTCAAAAGGAGCCATGTAATTAAAACTGCACTCAGTGTGGTGAACAGAGAAGGAAAACGCATGGATGGATTATCTACCTTCTAGCTGAAAACAGAGGAGAAGTAGTAATGTGTCTTCAAAAGCTCCAGAAAGACAGATTACACAATCTGTAGCACTTAATCCACAGAGATGCAATCTTTCTATAATTTACTGACCACACTAATGTGCTGTCAGCTGGAAATAGAAATCATTTGTAGCTAGGACTCTATTGAGACCTGGAAAAAATGTCAAAGTTTGTAAAACAATTAAAAATGTTGCAAAAATGGTTGAGGCCTTAGAAAGGTATAGATTTTCCTGAGGGTTGGAAAAATAAAGGAGGATACTTGCAGTGCAGCTTTTCAATAACTAGACCACATCACAATGCTTCAGAGATGTCATAGCACTTCAAAGTAAATGCATATAATTTATCAACTCTCTTCTCACGTCCTTTTGTGTCTACATTACACAGATGGCAACAAAAACACACAGGGATTTCAGGCTTTCCCTATTCAATGTTTCATTTTGGGAGGGGGAGGGGGGTTATACAACACCATACCCATTAGTTATGTGTAATGGTGTATATCCCATTAACTGCAGGTGTCTGCATCTGCTAAGGATCTTACCCTCGGCACCTTCCCAGAGATGATGTTACAAGCTGTATTCCAGTTCTATGAGAGTTAAATACAGTCTCTTCTACAGAGAGAAGTTACATAGATACATAGTTGGTAAGGTTGAATAAAGACACCAGTCCTGTTGGTTCAACCTGTGTAAGGTGTGGGTGTGTGTATATATTAGATGTGTGTGTATGTATTAGATCGCTACCACTTCCCATACCGCTGTATATTGTGTTCGCTGAGATGTGCATCTAAATTTGAAATTATCGATACTTTCTGCTGACACCACTGATTATGTAAGGGAATTCCACATTCTCACCGCTCTATCCATAAAGAACTACCTATGCAATCTAGGTTAAACTGCTTCCCACTTCATTGAGTGATCACGTGTTTTCTTAAACAACCTGAGACTGAATAGTTTTCTCCCTATGCAAGAATCACCATTTCGTTTTTTGAACATTGAAATCATGTCTCAAGCATTTCTTCTTCAGAAAATACGTTTAACTAGTTGCCGCCCGACCACCATCAAATGACGGAGGGACGGTGTGGCTCTCATTCTGGGTGGATGTCGTATGACGGCGCACCCGAATGGTGAAAACTATTTTTTTCAACATTTTTGGTCTTTTTATTTGGTTAAAATTAAAAATCACAGCAGTGATTAAATACCACCAAAAGAAAGCTCTATTTGTGTGATTAAAATGATAAATAATCCACATGGTTACAGTGTAGCATGACTGCCCAATTGTCATTCAAATGCGACAGTGCTGAAATCTGAAAAATGGCCTGGGCAGGTAGGGGGTGAAAGTGCCCTGTATTGAGGTGGTTAATGAACTATCACAGAGCAACCTACTACACCATGCAATTCTATCTGGGCTCCTGGTGAGCTTTTTTTATCTCCAGCTGGACTCTATTTAGATCTGTCTGGATAACATGCTGCAACATTTCCAGAGGGATTTCCATTTATGCTACAGTATAAGGCGCATTTTCTGCTGTGACGGCAGCCTTGTGTTCCGGGGAGTTTGCAATTCACTCGCGGGTGGCAGTTTATTCACTTGGACACCATTTTTGTCATACCTTTCTTAGATCACTGGATTGGTGGCATCCATAGGCGTGCACAGCCTATTGCATTAGGGTGTGCACCCCAAAGCTCAAACACACGTGTGTGTGTATATATATGACGAGCACACGATATGTGTTTTTCAAATTTAATATTCCTAAAACCACAGTTGGGTTTTAGGGCTAATTATGCCAAATTATGCCAAATTATGGTCTCAGTATCAGGAACTTTTTTTGAGTCTTGGGGCTGGATAGCCCGAGGCGAAGCAACTACAGGGACAAGCCTGAATGGAATTCAGGGCCGAATTATCCAAAAGTGGTCCGGTGCCATCTCGGCTAGGAGAGGCCCAGCAACTGGAGAAGCACCCAGGGGAGGACTCTTCGGGAGAAAGCCATGCGCTAAGGCTGGCTTCTCAGAAGGAGCCTGGAGGCTCAGTTGAAGGACACTAAATGGATCTACACTCATACGGTATCGCCAGACTGGCTGCAAGATACTGGTATAGTATGATAGCTCTCTAAATGTATCTAGTCCCTCAGTTACATTCAAGTCTGTGGCAGAGACTTTATTCTCAAGTGTTCTACAACCAAGTCTGTGGCAGAGACTTTTCTCAAGTGTTCTACAACCAAGTCTGTGGCAGAGACTTTTCTCAAGTGTTTTACTACCAAGTCTGTGGCAGAGACTTTGCTTTATCTAACACTTCACCGGCTGCTAGGCCTAGTGAGAGGAGGTCTATCCAGGTTGTGATAATCCAGTTGTGAGACAGTTGCTCTCTGGATTTCTACAGTGAGAGACTTTCTAACTTTGCAGTTACAAAAGTACCCGAACTTCCACCCTAACCCTCTACCCTACCTTTAAGAGACTGTTTTATCTTTTTCAATAAATAACCATAAAAGGAAGATAAAGTGTCAGTTTATACATTTCTTTGGGCCATCTATCATTGGAGGACGCGCAGTGACGTCACCACGTTCGTTTTAGAAGGAGGAAGGGCTCCATATTGACGCCGGCCGGCGCTTTTCTTCAATAATCTTTGGATTTTATCTGCTTACTTTTCCTAACCAAATTGTGAGTAATATTTTATTCTAATAAAGTCAACCCAGTTTTACACAGTATCACGCGATGGTCTGTCCTTTATCCTTTGCATGATAATCCCTGGACGCACCGCTGAATCGGTCTATCCACATATGGTAACGTGCCCCCCCCCCCCCCCCTTGGAGTTCCAGTTTGAAACAGCAGACCCTTGGAGGATATGTGTTGAGGTGTAACTACATCTGGTGTTCGGAATCCTGGCTAAAGGCTCAATTTTGAGTGCTGGTTTTATCTGTACATCTGGTAAGGAGCCTACTTACTGGTGGTGGTACTCCGTTAGAAGTGGAGCACAGTTGTGTGGTGGAAATTGCTATGCATATAAGGATCTACTCACTAT
Source organism: Lithobates sylvaticus (assembly GCA_028564925.1). Classification (NCBI taxonomy): domain Eukaryota; kingdom Metazoa; phylum Chordata; class Amphibia; order Anura; family Ranidae; genus Lithobates; species Lithobates sylvaticus. Next base: position 287,395,240 of record CM053030.1, read on the forward strand.
TTTGAGGACTATCCGCTACAAGCACCCTGAGAATTATATAACAACCTTTAGTTCCATTTCTTGGACATTTCTTTGTGAACATCTTGATGTGCATGTTTATCTGACCTAAGAACATTTTTTTGCTTATGCCTATGTTAATTTGTATGCAAATCATATTCCTTTTGTCAATAGTACCTCAAGTACTAATTAATTGGATACATACATTATCAATGTGTATTGGTTTTCCTCTTATTCACTGTTTAGATTAGTCGTTTTTACTTGGCGCAGTTTTCTTTTCCTATCTACCATGGGAACCCCTAGACGGAGACGAGGTGAAGAAGGTAACGATAGGCCCAATAAAACCAGCAGCTCCTTCGGGGGTTAGTGCTACATGTGTGTGTATATATATATATATATATATATATATATATATATATATATATATATATATATATATATATATATATATTACACTGTATTACCAGAAGTATTGGGACGCCTGCCTTTACACGCACATGAACTTTAATGGCATCCAAGTCTTAGTCCGTAGGGTTCAATATTGAGTTGGCCCACCCTTTACAGCTTTAACAGCTTCAACTCTTCTGGAAAGACTGTCCACAAGGTTTAGGAGTGTGTCTATGGGAGTGTTTGACCTTTCTTCCAGAAGAGCATTTGTGAGGCCAGGCACTGATGTTGGATGAGAAGGCCTTGCTCGCAGTCTCCACTTTAATGTTAAGGCCAGTCAAGTTCCTCCACCCCAAACTCGCTCATCCATGTCTTTATGGACCTTACTTTGTGCACTGGTCCAAATCATTTGGTGGAGGGGGGATTATGGTGTGGGGTTGTTTTTCAGGGGTTGTGCTTGGCCCCTTAGTTCCAGTGAAGGGAACTCTTAAGACATCAGCATTCCAAGACATTTTGGATAATTTTATGCTCCCAACATTGTGAGAACAGTTTGGATGGCCCCTTCCTGTTCTAACATGATTGCGCACCAGTGCCCAAAACAAGGTCCATAAAGACATTAGACATAGACTGAGCAAGGGTGGTGGAAAATTAACTTCAAGCGCAAAAAATCACATTCTAATAGTAACTAAAACATATAAAATTAAGTGTAACAATCTAAACAATAAAAATTCCAAAGTGCTATAATGGTGTGAACCTCCCAACTAAAAAGTTCTTGCACTTGAAGTTAATTTGTATTGCAATTGTCTTTAGAGGGGTTTCCACCATCCCCGCTAAGTAAAAAAAAAAAGAAGTCTTATTCTCATTTTGATGTGTATTACATGTGAAATCACATATCACTGGAATTATTGCACTTGTAGTTAATCTGTATGGCAAATATCTATAGGAGGGGTTTCCACCATCCCCGCTAAGTTTCATTTTTTATGTATTTTTTCAGTTTGATGTGCATTATATATGACATTACATATCACCGATATTGTGGTGATATTGATGTTTATTGAGATTTCCATACATTAGGAGGGTTCCACAATTATTGTTAAGTTATTGATTAGTAAGTTAGCGATGCACTCTTTTTTTTTTTTTTTTGTGGTGTGGGAACACATAACAGTGCTTAGTGGCAGAACTTTTACTGACACTTTTTTATAATTTACCTCCAGTAGTTTATTGTAAATAGTAGTGTGGTGATTACGTATTATACTAAAGATCGGCATGTGACATTAATAAACAGACGGATTTCAGTTGTGCCCCACCAGGCCAGCCCCCATAGACAATGTGCCTAGCTTCTGAGTTCAACTGCCCATCCCTGCACTCAGTGTACTGATGGGCACTGATTGGAAGCACTGATAGGCAGCACTGATAGCCAGCACTGATTGTCACTTATAGGTGACACTGGCAGCACTCATGGGCACTGATTGGCAGCATTTATGGGCACTGTTAGGCGGTACTGGTTGGCAGCACTTATAGGCACTGCATGGTGGCACTGATAGGTGGCACTAATTGGCAGCACTGATGGGCGGCACTGATAGGCAGCACTGATGGGCACTGATTGTAACTGATAGATGGCACTGCTAGGCAACACTGATTGGCAGCACTGATAAGCAGCACTGATGGGCACTCATTGGCAGCACCGATGGGCACTGGCACCTTTTCGGCAAAATGGATGGGTACTGATAGGCAGCACTCATAGGTGGCACTGATTGGAAGCACTGTTGGGCACTGATTGGCACTGATAGGTGGCACTGACTGGCATCACTGATTGGCAATGACAGGTGGCATGGATTGTCTCTGATAGGTGGCACTGGCAGGTGGCACTGACATGTGGGACTGACAGGTGGCACTGATGGGCACTGACAGGTGGCACTGATGGGCACTAATAGGTGGCACCACTGATGGGTGGCATTGGTTGGCAATGATGGGTGGCACTGATGGTCATTGATAGGCGGTACCGATTGCCACTGATCTAGGAGAGGGGAATTTTCCCATTGAGCAGTCAGCTAGGCATGTAAGAGCCGCTCAGTGCTTGAAACTGTAATGTAATGTCACTGCTTGCAGAGAGGATCTGTCTGAACTCGGAGCTGATGTTGGGGGTGGGTGGGACCGAACTGCTAGCCTATCAAATACAAGCCAATGGAATATGGGCTGGGTGGGCCGCTCTGTGTATGTGGCTCCGCCCCTTTCTATCAGCTATCGAACACCAGCCAAAGGAATAGGGGCTGGGTGGGCTGCTCCGTTTATATGGATCCACTCCTTTCTTAAGCAGCCCAATCACTGGTGGAGCCACATACACGGAGCGGCCCGCCCAGCCCTCGAAATCAGCGTGTTTGATAGGCTAGCTGTTTGGTCCACCCACCCCCGAGTTTTGACAACTCCTATCTGCAAGCAGTGACATTACATTACAGTTTAAAGCACTAAGTGGCTCTTACATGCCTCCCTGGCTGCTCAATGGGAAACCTCCCTATACAGTCTCTTGCAGCATCTTACAGCAGATCTCCGGAAACACATTAGGGTGTGCCCAGGCACATCCGGCACACCCCGTGCGCACGCTTATGGTGGCATCACATTTATATACTTACATTTGGATCATGTTTTGATACTTCATTCACTTTATTATGGACTATTTGCACTTTTGGATTTTGTTCAATACTTGGACACTTTAATTGTCTTGCCACTTCTATTGTGAATGCTTTGCATATCAGTGCTGGATATATTGTTTACATTTTTGAATACTCTGCATATTTATGGTGTATGATTTATTTTTACTTATGATTATTCACTTTAAGATATGGTTTAAACTTTTGGCTCTACACTTTCACATATATGATTTTAAGTGACAGCTAGTACAGGAAACGTCTTCCCGTACTGCTGCCACAGAGAAAGAGAGCAACAGGCAACGGCAGCATTGTGAACATGTTCCACCCCCTAAAAATGGGTGGAACATGTAACATGTTCCCCAAGGTGAACTTATCCTTTAAGGTGTGTAGCTGTTCCTCACAACTGAGATCCTTGAGCACCTTTATTAAATGTTTTGCCCTTCAATGGACTCTCTCCAGTTGCAGCACATCTTTCCTGAGGATTGGTGAACAGAACTGGACAGCAGTATACGCAAGATGCGGCCGAACCAGAGTTTTGTAAAGTGGTAGAATTATAGTTTTGTCTCTTGAGTAAATACAGTTTTTAATGCATGCTAATAGCCTACTGGCCTTGTTTGCTGCTGCTCGGCATTGTGGGTGGAATAAGAAGGGAATTTTAGACTTAACTCTAGCGCTTCAGGAGGGTACAGGAGTGTGGTGAGCTTTTGGGGCTTGTGGTCCCAGTTCTCTTACGGGACATTGTTGTGGGTCACTACCGGGCTTATGTTTTGCATTTTTTTTGGGGTTCAAATCTCTACGTAGTTGAAGCGTAATCGTTCCGGTTCGTCTCCCTCACAGCAGTGCTCAGCACTAAGCGTCCATCTCTCTTGCCGGCTGCCATGCCTTCAGCTCCATTTTGATTCTGACTGACCAGCGCTTCAGGAGGGTACAGGAGTGTGGTGAGCTTTTGGGGCTTGTGGTCCCCAGTTCTCTTACGGGACATTGTTGTGGGTCACTACCGGGCTAATGTGGGGAAGTTTTTGTACAAAAATTCCGGCTCCAGCGGTCCCTAATCGTTCCGGTTCGTCTCCCTCACAGCAGAGATCAGCACTAAGCGTCCATCTCTCTTGCCGGCTGGCCACGCCCCCCACCACATATATGATTTTAAGTGACAGCTAGTACAGGAAACGTCTTCCCGTACTGCTGCCACAGAGAAAGAGAGCAACAGGCAACGGCAGCATTGTGAACATGTTCCACCCCCTAAAAATGGGTGGAACATGTAACATGTTCCCAAAGGTGAACTTATCCTTTAAGGTGTGTAGCTGTTCCTCACAACTGAGATCCTTGAGCACCTTTATTAAATGTTTTGCCCTTGTTTGCTGCTGCTCGGCATTGCATGCTATTGCCAAGTCTGTCATCTACTAGGATCCCCATTTTTTTTTCATCCTTAATTCCACCAGAGGTTCTCTCCCTAGGGTGCACCTTGCATTCGTATTTTTAGCCCCAAGTGCATTACTTTACATTTTTCTACATTAAACCTCATTTGTCATGTAGTTGGCCACCCCCCTCCAAACTGAGATTGAACTATTTATACCAACCTCTATGTCATTTTTTTAACAAGTTAAACAGAATTGGTCACAGGACAGAGCCTTGGGGTACTCCACTTACAACTTCAGATCATTCAGAAGATATACTATTTATTACCACTAGACATGAGCTTAACACTCCCCTGTTCAGTTCTCAGCAGAACTCCCTAATAGGGAAAATATTCTAACCCGAATGGCGAACCCCATTGAAGGCTGGGTACTGCACTGCAGGGAAATGTATCAATACCATTTTTTTAAACTATTGTTTTTATCAGGAGCAGTGATTTTAATTATGCTTAAAGTGCAACAATAAAAATGAAAAACTCCTTTTAATATAATGCCTGGGGGTCCCCTTAATGTGGCTGTAAAGTGGTGCATCTGTAGCATGCATTAAACATGCTGCAGCAAAAATTACATTTCTAAAGAAAAAGTTAAATCCCATTTAAAATGACTCGCAGTTATAATTGCCGGCACCTGGCTATTGAAAAATTAAGCAAAAAATAGGATTCTTATAACAGCTTACCTGTAAAATCCTTTTCTTTGAGGTACATCACGGGACACAGAGCCATAGTAGTTACTATGTGGGTTATAGGCCACCTTCAGGTGATGAACACTGGCACGCCCTAAATTAAAAAGTGCACTCCCTATATAACCCCTCCCCCTGGTGGGAGTACCTCAGTTTTGTAGCAAAGCAATACATGTGTACCAAGAAGGGAGGGACCTCTGTGTCCCGTGATGCACCTTCAAAGAAAATGATTTTACAGTTAAACTGTTATAAAAATTCTATTTTCTTATCGTACATCACAGGACACAGAGCCATAGTAGTTACTATGTGGGATGTCCCATAGCAATGTCAACTGAAGGGAGGGAGACACAACAAAAGTAGGGCACTAAGAGACTAGAGGACTCATACTGCAGCCTGCAGTAAACTGTGCCCAAATGCGATATCCTCATGCCTTTTACATCTACTTGATAGAATCTGGTAAATGTATGGACTGAAGACCAAGTTGCGGCCTTGCAGATCTCAGCTATGGAGGCTTGGTGATGCACTGCCCAAGAAGAACTAACAGCCCTGGTGGAGTGCGCTTTAATATGAAAAAGGAGGAATTTTCCTCTTTAAACCATACTCTTGAACAATCACTTGACAAATCCATTTAGAAATGGTAGATTTCAACGCTGCCTGAGCGGTCACTTTCAATAGACATTGACCGCTCTCACACATCAAGAGAATGTAGTTACCTTTCTTCCACAGAAACGAGGTTCTGGAAAAAATTAAGGCAGAACAATATTCTGGTTTAAATGAAAACCCGATACTACCTTCGGTAGGAATTCAGGATGAGGCCGCAATACAACCTCATCCTTATGAATAAACCAATATGGCTCTTTACAAGAAAGAGCAGCCCTCTCTGATATTCTTCTTGCAGAAGATAAGGAAACCAAGAAAATTATTTTCCCCCCGTCAAGAGGACCAAGGGAATATCTCGTATTGGCTGAAAAGGCTGCTTCCTCAAGCTGATAGGACTAAAATTAAGTCCCAAGGGTTCACCAAACTGGAGGATTAATCCGCATTACCCCCTGAACAAAGTTATGAACCAGAGAGAGTGAAGCAAGTGGTCGTTGAAAAAAGACAGATAAGGCCGACATCTGGCCTTTGATAGTACTCAAGGCCAGCTTCATTCCTAATCCTATCTGTAGGAATTCAAGGATCCTACCTATGACATATTTCCTGGGGTGCCAACCCCTGGATTCACACTAGTAGACATATGCTTTCCAGATTCTATATTATAGGACTCTGGAGGCTAGCTTCCTAGCATTAATCAAGTAGAAACTACTGAAGCTAACAGCCCATGATTTTTCAGAATGTGGGTCTCAATAGCCATACCGCAAATTTTAGTGTTTGTAAGGTAGGATGGAATACCGGACCTTAGAGAGAGAAGGTCTGGCCATAGTGGTAGGGTCCAAGGGTCCCCTACCGCCATCTTTACGATCTCGGCAAACCAAGATATCCTGGGCCAAGCTGGGGCCACAAGAACCACCTCCTTCCCTTCTTGCTTGATCCTGCTAGAAGGCGCGGAGGCAGCAGAGCAGGAGGGAACGCATAGATCAGTGAAAAACTGATCCCACAGAAACACCAAGGCATCTGTTACGTATGCCATCGGATCCCTTGTCCTTGACACAAAGTTGTCGATCTTGTTGTTGAACCTGGACAGAAAACATGTCCACATCCGGAATTCCCCATCTTTGACATAATGAGAGAAAGATGTCGGGGTGAAGGGACCATTCTCCCGGGAACAATTGTTGGCGACTCAAGTAGTCCGCCTGTCAATTCTCTATCCCTGGAATGAAAAATTGCTGATAGGCAATGAATGTTTTCTGCCCAAGACAGAATAGGATTCCCCTGTTTCTGGGCTGCATGACTTCTCGTGCCTCCTTGGTGATTGATGTAGGCCACAGGTGTGACATTGGATCCTGACAGGACAATTCCGTAGTCTGGGCGTCCAGGTCTTGAGGGCCAGGCGTACTGCCCAAATCTCTAGAATATTGATGGGCAAGGTCATCTCTGATTTGGACCATTTCCTTTGGACAGATGCTTTATCCAGGACTGCTCCTTAGCCCAGAAAGAAACAAATGGAGAGGCGCCTCTGGGTGTAATAGTTTTTAAAAGATAACATTTTATTAATACTTCAGTGGTAAAACTCACAATTTATGTGAAGAAATCAGGCATGGTATGCAAGTAAGGATAGTTGTATCTCCTGCGCTGTGCTGTGTCACTCTGTACTCTGGTGGACTTCCGTGTAGATGGTAATGCCGGCTCAGGAAGGCAGCCTCAGAACGAGGCTTGAGAAGCAGAAGACAGCTGGCTCAGGGGGATACCATCATCAGTTTAGGACGTGTTTCTTGAGCATGCGCACTTGGATCTTCTTACAAGTCACGCTCTTTTCTCAACAAGACTCTTGTAAGTATGCGCCTATACTTGTTGTCATGTCTCCTTAGCCCAGAAGGCTGGCATCTGTTGTTACCACCTTCCAGGTAACTGGTAGAAAGGATTTTTCCTTTTTGTAGATTCTTGGATATCAACCACCAATTGAGGCGCTGACACACATCTGCGGATAAATGCATTGGAAAGTCCAGAGCTTGGACCCTTTTGTTCCAAGTTGACAGGATACTGTTGATACTGTTTTGCAGCAGTCTTGAATGAAACTGCGCATAAGGAATGATTCGTCTTTGTTTTGACCAACTGAATCAGTTCCCTTATGGAACTGATCCTTTCCCCTGGCAAAAAACACCCTCTTCTGAGCTGTATCTATGATCAGCCCCAAGTACTGCAATCTCCTTAATGGTTTTAAGGAGGGTTTCTCCAGGTTGAGAATCCAACCTAGGTATTCCAGGTAGCTGACTGCGGTGACCAAAGTTTGGTTTAAGCGGGCTACCGATTGATCTATTAAGAGAAGATCGCCTAAATAGGCTAGTAATGTTATACCTTGAGCCCTTAACCTGGCCAAAGGTGGAGCCAAGACCTTTGTATTTATATACATATATATATATATTTTCTACCTCGAAGCGTAGACATTTCTGGTGAGCGGGGAAAATTGGCACATGGAGATAAGCATCCTTGATGTTGTTTGATGCCAGAAGTTCCCACCCTTGATCGGATTGACTCCATGCGAAAAGAACGGATATTCAAAAATTGGTTTAGATCTTTGAGACCTAAAATGGTCTGACATCCCCGTTTGGTTTTGGAACCGTGAACAGGTTTGAATAAAACCATAAACCTTGCTTCTTCCAAGGGGACCATTGATATCACTCTTTGAGACAAGAGATGATCCAAAGCTAGAAAAAGACTTCTTTTTCGCTGGATCTCTGGGAACGATTGATCTCTTGAGAAAACAAGGAGACGGGAACTCTCGGAACTCTAGTTTGTAACTTAGAGAAATTGAGGAAGCCACCCATCTGTCCTGACATTGTTCCTGCCAGACCCTTGAAAACTGTAGAAGCCTTCCGCCCACTCAAGCGAACTGCGGCGCCCCTTCATAAGGAGGCTTTAATATTCTGTTTTGTGGGTTTCCTCCCCCAGGTCCTCCTTTGAATCTGGGACTGACCCTGAGGTTTACCTCTTGAACCTGACGGTGGAGGCTGTCGTGACTGCCTGGAGGCCGATGCCCTAGGCACTGGAGAAGAAGCACGTTTAAAAGAAAAAAATCTTCTTAACCGGTGAAAGGGAACTTTTCACATTAGAAATTCTTTGGATATACTTATCCAGATCATCTCCAAATAACCGTTCACCATAAAAAGGGAAACTAGCCAAGAGCTTTATGCATGGCGCTTCGGCTGACCAATTTTTCAACCATAGGATTCTACGCACATGTACCAGCCCTAGCATGAGCCGTGAGGCCTGGAGAATAGAATCTTTCATAACGTCTACTGTAAAACGCAGCACTTCTGATATCCCGGCCAAATCCTGGATCTGCTGATCAGGAATAACTTTGAGTACCTCTATATACTGGTCCTATAAGGACTGAGATACTCCGATCGCTGCCAGCGCTGACTGAACCTGCGAGTGAAATATACAGTGCCTTGCGAAAGTATTCGGCCCCCTTGAACTTTTCAACCTTTTGCCACATTTCAGGCTTCAAACATAAAGATATAAACTTTTAATTTTTTGTGAAGAATCACCAACAAGTGTGACACAATTGTGAAGTGGAACTAAATCTATTGGATATTTTAAACTTTTTTAGCAAATAAAAAACTGAAAAGTGGTGCGTGCAAAATTATTCGGCCCCTTTACTTTCAGTGCAGCAAACTCACTCCAGAAGTTCAGCGAGGATCTCTGAATGATCCAATGTTGTCCTAAATGACTGATGGTGATAAAAAGAATCCACCTGTGTGTAATCAAGTCTCTGTATAAATGCACCTGCTCTGTGATAGTCTCAGGGTTCTGTTGAAAGAGCAGAGAGCATCATGAAGACCAAGGAACACACCAGGCAGGTCCGTAATACTGTTGTGGAGAAGTTTAAAGCCGGATTTGGATACAAAAAGACTTCCCAAGCTTTAAACATCCCAAGGAGCACTGTGCAAGCGATCATTTTGAAATGGAAGGAGTATCAAACCACTGCAAATCTACCAAGACCTGGCTGTCCCTCAGCTCAGACAAGGAGAAGACTGATCAGAGATGCAGCCAAGAGGCCCATGATCACTCTGGATGAACTGCAGAGAACTACAGCTGAGGTGGGAGAGTCTGTCCATAGGACAACAATCAGTCGTACACTGCACAAATCTGGCCTTTATGGAAGAGTGGCAAGAAGAAAGCCATTTCTCAAAGATATCCATAAAAAGTCTCGTCTAAAGTTTGCCACAAGCCACCTGGGAGACACACCAAACATGTGGAAGAAGGTGCTCTGGTCCGATGAAACCAAAATCAAACTTTTTGGCCACAATGCAAAACGATATGTTTGGCGTAAAAGCAACACAGCTCATCACCCTCAACACACCATCCCCACTGTCAAACATGGTGGTGGCAGCATCATGGTTTGGGCCTGCTTTTCTTCAGCAGGGACAGGGAAGATGGTTAAAATTGAGGGGAAGATGGATGCAGCCAAATACAGGACCATTCTGGATGAAAACCTGTTGGAGTCTGCAAAAGACCTGAGACTGGGACGGAGATTTATCTTCCAACAAGACAATGATCCCAAACATACAGCAAAATCTACAAAGGAATGGTTCACAAATAAACGTATCCAGGTGTTAGAATGGCCAAGTCAAAGTCCAGACCTGAATCCAATCGAGAATCTGTGGAAAGAGCTGAAAACTGCTGTTCACAAATGCTCTCCATCCAACCTCACTGAGCTCGAGCTGTTTTGCAAGGAAGAATGGGCAAGAATTTCAGTCTCTCGATGTGCAAAACTGATAGAGATATACCCCAAGCGACTTGCAGCTGTAATTGCAGCAAAGGGTGGCTCTACAAAGTATTAACGCAAGGGGGCCGAATAATTTTGCTCGTTCCACTTCACAATAGTGTCCCACTTGTTGGTGATTCTTCACAAAAAATTAAAAGTTTATATCTTTATGTTTGAAGCCTGAAATGTGGCAAAAGGTTGAAAAGTTCAAGGGGCCGAATACTTTCGCAAGGCACTGTATATATATTTTTTTTTTATTTTTTTTTTTTAAAGGAACTTCAGCTTCCTATCTGTTGGATCCTTTAGCATATGAGCATTGTCTACTGGACAAGTTATGTTTTTGTTTACAGAGGATATAGCAGCGTCAATTGATGGAGTTCCCCATTATAAAACACTTCCTCCATAGGATAAAGTATTGAAAACTTTTTCGGAGGAAAAACTTTTTATTTGGGTGCTCCCACTCAGAATGCAGTAGCTTCCTTAGCCAAGAATGGATAGGAAAAACATGAATCAGATTTTAGTGAACCCAAACCAAAAGTGGGCTTATCCACTGACTGTGTTACTAGCAGTAAAAATGTGGAGCGGACCAATTCAGTTAGAGACTGTATCAACAACCTTTCCTGCGAACCTGACACTTCCGTATTAGGTTCTTCAGAAAAGGGAAGATATCAGCCTCTTCCTGGTCCTTTGAAAGAAATTTGTCATCTCTTGCTCCATGTTCCTCAGTAAGAGGGTCTTGAGCAAAGGACGGGACCTGCTATGCTTAGTCCCACTCTGGGATGCGATTAAAGCATCAATATTTTGCTTCAAACTTAAAATGGTTGAAGAAAAAACCTCCTTAGTAATATACACATGGGCTGCAGTGTTTAAGATCAGCTGCAACACTTGCCCCTCCTGATGGCTCACTCTGACCAGCCATATTACTCTCAGGGGAGGATGCCATCTTTACTGGGATAGATCTAGGCTTCTGTGTGACTTGTAAAAGTCTTTCTATAGTAACTACTATGGCTCTGTGTCCCGTGATGTACGATAAGAAATAGGGTGGGAGTCAATACCAGACCCGTTAGTACCATACCAGACCTGAAAAATTAAAAAAAAAAAAATGCTCCAGCCTCCTGGGAGGCCTCCCACCAAATGCCTGCTCTGCACTTTGACATTTCTTATATAGGTAAAGGTCGAAGCCACCTGACAACGCCACCCGGTGTCCCCACCCCCTTCTGATGTCACAGACTGGTGCATGCTGGGCATGTGACTTCAGAAGAGGGAGGTGCCAACGGGTGATGTGGCCAGGTGGCCTGCCCTTTACCTATAAAAGAAATATCAAGGGTGTGGCCAGAAGCAGACCGAGTGTCACGTACCTGGTGGAGATCGAGCAGTAGAGGGGACTTCTCTTGCACCTCCTGTCAAACAACCCTGGTAGTGATGACAGGGAGTGGAGGACACAGAGTGGCACGAGGGCCGATGTGGCGGATGACTCTGGCTGTACTTTGGCAGGAACCAGGTGACTTGAGAGTGCTGGGCTGGAACTGAAGACAGGAGCTCCGTGATGCTGAATCAGTAGCTGGAAGCGTAGCCGGGACGTAAGCCAAGGGTTCATCAGCAGCCGGGCAGAGCAGGTACCGAGTCGTGAGGCAGAGGCAAAGACGGGTCACCGGCCTGGGTTTGGTAAACCGGCGGGCAATGAGGCACAGGAACATCAGGCAGAAGCGGAATCAGACAAGCCGGGGCCACAAGTAGGCAGGCAGAGGTCAAGAGGTAGTTCAGGCAAGCCGGGTTGGGATACAGGAAACTGGTTCAGATCGGGTAAGCAAGCACTAGCTGAAAAGACCACTCAGCAAGTTGTGCATGTCACTGGTAGGTTTAAATAGACGGATTGGCGCCAATGTGCGCACGTGCGTGAGCGCACCAATGCGCACGCCCACGCATGTCCTTTCTTGAGCATCTTCTGAGCTGTCCACCCCTGCGCACCACTGTGCGCTTGTTGTCTGGGTTTTGCTTACATTGCCCCCCCCAATGGGCAACCTCCGGATGCCCATCCGTAACATCTTATCGGGGTGAGTCTGAAAGAAAGTCTGGATTAGTCTCTTGGCATGGAGATTGGATTCCGGTTCCCAGGAATTATCTTCGGGTCCATAGCCTTTCCATTTAATCAGATATTGGGAAATATCCGTAATTTGCGAAAAACAGGGCTTGTCCTGTGGCTGAATGGATGGCGTCATTGTAAGTGAAGTATGCTAGGGGTAACAGTGATGCCCAGTCTTTTTGGGTAAAAGATTGATTTTCAGAACTCTGCAAAGGTCTTTCCAGAATTTAGACGTGAATTGCACTCCTCTGTCGGAAGTGATGCTGCTAAGTACCCCATGAAGCCTAACTACTTCCTTAATGAAAGTATGGGCAGTCTCTGTAGCTGAGGGAGTTCCCAACATGGGAATGAAGTGCGCCATCTTCGTGAGTCTGTCCACGACCACAAAGATGGTAGTGAACCTTTCAGATTGGGGGAGTTCAACAATAAAATCCATGCTAATCATCTGCCAAGGTCTTTTGGGTATCGGTAATGGTCTCAGTAGACCCCAGGACTTGGATTTATCATTCTTGTTCCGAACACAGACCCCACAGGTACCCACATAGTCTTTAAAGTCGGCCACCAAAATGAACGCTGTACAAGTTCTGTAGTCTTGGTCACCCCGAAGTGTCCTGCCAGGGGATGATCGTGACACAGGCTGAGAGTCTTGGGACATAGACTTGGGGGAACAAACACTCTCTGGTTAAACCGAAATAACCTCTCTTGTTCTTGGAGGCACTCACCAGGTGGCAAAACGTCTCTTGTGGAAGCTTGTTTAAGCTGGGTGATCAGATCTGTCTGTAACAGGAGAAAACTCTGGACAGGTAAAATGGTGTCTGGTTGGTAGTGCTCCTCTCCTTCCTCTGGGTACATGCATGAAAGCGCATCAGGCTTGACATTCTTGGTACCAGGTCTATAGGTTATGTGGAAGGAGAAGCGGGAGAAAAATAGCGCCCATCTGGCTTGCCGAGGTCTTAGTCGCTTGGCAGTCCTGAGATACTCAAGGTTTTTGTGATCCGTGAATATCAAGATAGGATGGGCTGCTCCCTCCAAGGCTGTCTTTATGGCCAGTAATTCCCGATCTCCTACATCATAATTCTTCTCCGCAGGGCTGAGTTTCCTGGAAAAGAAGGCAATGGGATCTAACAGCGACTTGGTTCTCTGGCGTTGTGACAAGATGGAACCTACGGCATTCTCCGAGGCATCTACCTCAAGGACATAAGGAGATACAGGATCCGGGTGTCGCAGGATAGGTGCAGTAGTAAATAAAGTCTTTAACTGATCAAATGCTGTTTGCGCTGCAGGAGTCCACTGGAAACGGGTATTCTGTTTTGTTAGCTGGGTGACCGGAGAAATGATGGCAAAGAAATTCTTAATAAACTTGCGGTAAAAGTTGGCAAACCCAATGAATCTCTGTGTGCTTTTTCTGTCCGTAGGTGTGGGCCACTCAAGGATGGCGCTAACTTTCTGGGGATCCATGGAGATACCTGATGTAGAAATAATGAACCCCAGGAACTGGATCGTCTTCTTCTCGAATTTGCATTTCTCGGCCTTTGCGAATAGTCCATGATCTCTTAATCGGCCGAGAACTCTTTTGACGTGCTCACGGTGTGTTGCAAGGGAAGGGGAGAAGATGAGTATGTCATATAGATATACAATCAGGAACAGGTCAAGGAAGTCTCTGAAAATGTCATTGATAAAATGCTGAAACGTGGCCGGAGCATTACATAACCCAAAGGGCATAACGAGGATTTTGTAATGTCCAAACCTAGTGCGGAAAGCCGTCTTCCACTCGTCTCCTTTGCGGATCCGCACTCAGTTGTAGGCCCCTCGCAGGTCCAACTTGGTGAAGATAACGGAAGTCTTGAAGCGTTGGAATAACTCTGGAACCAGGGGTAAAGGGTATCTGTTCTTAACAGTAATTTTATTTAATTCCCGGTAATTGACACAGGGACGCAGGGTATGATCCTTCTTCTCCACGAAGAAGATTCCAGCGCCCGCGGGAGATGTAGAAGGCCGAATGAAACCCTTCTCCAAGTTGTCATCGATGTAATGACGTAAAGTCTTGAGTTCTACTTCAAAAAGAGGGAAGATGCGCCCGAAGGGTACTTCAGCACCTGACAAAAGTTCTATTGGGCAGTCATACGAGCGGTGAGGAGGCAGGGTGTCTGCTTTCTGCTTATCGAAAACATTCAGGAATTCATGGTAGGCTGTAGGTATAAGCTGTGATATGGAAAGGTCGGTATGTATACCCAGAAGAGGTGTAGGTTTCCTGGAAACGGGACGTAGGCAGGATTGCTGGCAGTAGGTGGATGGAAAAGCCACTTCTCCTGTTGCCCAGTTTATCTGTGGATTGTGCGCTTGCAGCCATGGTATGCCCAAGATAATGGGAAACAGAGGGGATGGAATAATGTCCATTCGTAGGAATTCCTGATGACCCTGGTCAGATATAGCCAGCAACGGGTGAGTCTTGTGTGTAATAGGCCCGGACCTGAGACGGGATCCATCGGCTAGATGGATGGCTAACTGGTGTGCCTTTGCCTGCAGGGGAATTTGGTGGAGTAATGCAAAGTCTTTATCCATAAAGCAACTGCAGGCACCGGAGTCTACTATGGCAGGTACCAGGACATTCCCACCAGGGAACTGGAGTGAAAGGCACAGAGTAAGATGAGTAGACCCTTTTCCTGCTGAGCAGTTGGCAAGATGCGGAACAGGAATGGATCTGATCTTTGCGGGCCGCACCGGGCAGTTCTGGAGATAATGTCCCGCCGTTTCACAGTATAGGCATAAGTCTTCCTGCCGCCTTCGCAGCCTCTCTTCGCTAGACAGTGGAGAGCGAAAAAGTCCCAGTTGCATAGGCCTTGCCTGCATGTTTGTTGTCACAGCGGTAGTGTCAGCCTTTTCTTTTTCCCTTTCTCTGAACCTGCGATTGAGTTGAATAGCAAGGTTAATGAGGTTGTCAAGTGAGCTGGGGATCCCAACTCGAGCGAGTTCATCTTTAAGGCCTTCAGACAGACCAAGGCGGAACTGATGCCGCAAGGCTGCTTCGTTCCAACCTGTATCGGAGGCCCACAGGCGGAATTCTGCAGTATAGTCCTCGGCGGGTCGATGACCCTGTCTCAAGATATGGAGGGCTGATTCTGTCGTGGCTGTGTGCTGGGGGTCCTCATAGAGCTGGGCCATTGCTTTGAAGAAGGAGGCAAGGGAGTCCAGAATCGTGCTATTTTGTTTTAGGAGCTGATGGGCCCATGACTGTGAGTCTCCCAGAAGCAGAGATATGGTAAACTCCACCTTGGTGGACTCCAGAGAGAAAGTTCTTGGTTGCAGGGAGAAATAGAGTTCACAAGAGTTTCTAAAGGCACGGAACTTGTGCCGATCGCCTGAAAACCGCTCTGGTGCGGGAACTCGAGGTTCAGGTGCTGGCATGGCTCCTGTGAATTCAGAAAATGTCTGTCCGGATGCGGGGCAGCCAGGTGCAGTAGCAGGTTTTGAGATCGAAGAGTTGGAGACTGTGGATTGGATATGATCATCCAGTCGCATATAACTTTCCTGCAGGGTGCTGACTGCCTGGGTCAAAGAGGCATGTTGCTGGCATAGCGAGTCCATAGGGGAAGCCCCTCCCTCAATCTCCGACATCTGGCTGAGTGGTACTGTCACGTACCTGGTGGAGATCGAGCTGTAGAGGGGGCTTCTCTTGCACCTCCTGTCAAACACCCCTGGTAGTGATGACAGGGAGTGGAGGACACAGAGTGGCACAAGGGCCGATGTGGCGGATGACTCTGGCAGGAACCAGGTGACTTGAGAGCGCTGGGCCGGAACTGAAGACAGGAGCTCCGTGATGCTGAATCAGTAGCTGGTAGCGTAGCCGGGACGTAAGCCAAGGGTTCATCAGCAGCCGGGCAGAGCAGGTACCGAGTCATGAGGCAGAGGCAAAGACGGGACACAGGTCGGGTTCGGTACACAGGCGGGCAATGAGGCACAGGAACATAAGGCAGAAGCGGAGTCAGACACAAGCCGGGGTCACAAGTAGGCAGGCAGAGGTCAAGAGGTAGTTCAGGCAAGCCGGGTCGGGATACAGGAAACTGGTTCAGATCGGGTAAGCAAACACTAGCTGAAAAGACCACTCAGCAAGTTGTGCATGTCACTGGTAGGTTTAAATAGAAGGATTGGCGCCAATGTGCGCACGAGCGCCCACGCATGTTCTTTCTTGAGCATCTTCTGAGCTATCCACGCCTGCGCACCACTGTGCGCTTGTTGTCTGGGTTTTCCTTACACCGAGATGGCTGCTTGCTGAAACAGAGGGACGGCGGCATTCTAGGGAACAGAGCGACAGGTAATCACCCTCTACAAACAAAACAATCGACTCACCGAACCCCCAGGATCATGTCCAAGTGGAGAAATTAATGTTCCGCCCCACGGAAACTCACAGAGTTTTATCCGCTCCCAGGCAAGGAAAATCATCAAAATGGCGCCGGCGGACATGCAGCTGCATCCCGCGGCAGTCCGTCCTCCACACATTTACAACAGAATGCTACAGAAGTCACTCTCCCTTCTCATCAAACACACAGGACCGGCTCCCTGGCATCCACTCCATCCACGAGTCCTGCCAAATCCAAGCTGAGGCTGTCACAGGACACAGCACAGGATGCTGAGGGTAGCCATATTACACTAGCTCCCCTGGTATGCCCAGCCATAAACAACTCTATAGCTGCATACCCTACCACAAACCAGCCAGTATTAGATACTACATTAAGAGATATGCTTCTTACACTACAATCCTCCACCCACACTGTTAATAGAATGATGCACCACTTTACCTCAGAAATATCTTTTATGGGAGAGAGAGTCACAACCATTGAAGCCAATGGACCACCTCCTTCAATGAATTAGTGGATGCACAGAATGAGGGAGCTGAAGATATAGAGTGGATGAAAGCCAAGATCGGAGACTTAGAAGACTGTTCCAGACGGAATAATTAAAAAATCAGAGGCATACCTGAGTCTGTCCAATCATCCATGCTGAAAGAATACTTCATACAATTGATGTCAGCTTTCTGCTTGACACCGCCTCAGGAGAATTAATCATTGACCGCATACACCGGCTGCCAAAACTGCCATACTTGCCTGATACAGTCCCAAGAGATACTATTGTCAGAATTTTTTCCACGTTAAGGAAAATTTGATGCATGCTACACGCAACCACTCTGAGTATCCCCATCCATATACTAACTTGGCTTTCTACACTGATCTATCTAAACATACCATGCTGCAACGCAAGAATCTAGCCACTATTACTAAACCCCTACTAAACCATCAGATACAATACAAATGGGGGCATCCAGTTAAATTGATCATCACAAAGGATAACAAATCATACTCTGTCCGTACCCTGGATGAAAACCTCTCCCTGTTACGACAATGGCATATCCTGGAACCACTGGAACAAAGGCAGCTTGATCGCACTCAAGGCACACGTAACACTGACTGGGATGATTTTGACCCCTCGGATGATATGACTACAGCTATATCTAGATTACCTGCAAGCCCTAGTTTGCCTGCTCGAGCCCAGTTCGTCAGCCTTTCCACTCAGGACAGGTTCCACTCAGAACAGGCCTTGCCATGGTCGACCAAAGAAGTTAAGTGCACGTGCCCAGCGTCATATCCAGAGGTTGTCTTTGGGAAATAGATGTATGAGTGCTGTCAGCATTGCTGTAGAGGTTGAAAGGGTAAGGGGGTCAGCTTGTCAGTGCTTAGACCATGCGCCACACACTGCATCAAATTGGTCTGCATGGCTGTCATCCCAGAAGGAAGCCTCTTCTAAAGATGATGCACAAGACATGTGGAATGCACAAACAGTTTTCTGAAGACAAGCAGACTAAGGACATGGATTACTGGAACCATGTCCTGTTGTCTGATGAGACCAAGATAAAATTATTTGGTTCAGATGGTGTCAAGCGTGTGTGTAGCGGCAACCAGGTGAGGAGTACAAAGGCAAGTGTGTCTTGCCTACAGTCAAGCATGGTGGTGGGAGTGTCATGGTCTGGGGCTGCATGAGTGCTGCCGGCACTGGGGAGCTACAGTTCATTGAGGGAACCATGAATGCCAACATGTACTGTGACATTCTGAAATAGAGCATGATCCATTCTGAAATAGAGCATTTGGATACTGGGCTGCACGGCAGTATTCCAACATAATGACCCCAAACACACCTCCAAGATGACCACTGCCTTGCTAAGGAAGCTGAGGGTAAAGGTGATGGACTGGCAAAGCATGTCTCCAAACCTAATCCCTATTGAGCATCAGGTCTTTAGCGCAAAGTCTCTAACATCCACTAGCTCCGTGATGTTGTCATGGAGGAGTGGAAGAGGACTCTATTGCGTGAATTGCCGTACCGGTGCGGCGCCTGAGCCGAGGGGCCAAGGAGGGTACAGAGGTGGGGCGGAAGAGCAGGGGGGGGTACAGTGGTGGGGCAGAAGAGCAGGGGGAACAGAGGTGAGGCAGATAAGCAGATGGGTTCAGTGTTAAGACAGGTGATAAGGTGGTTCAGCTGTGAGACAGAAAACATGGGGGTACAGTGGTGGAGCAGATGTGCAAGGAGATACAGTGGTGGGGCAGATGAGAAAGGGGGGGGGGGTTACAGTGGTGGGACAGAAGAGCAGGGTGGTACAGTGGTGGGGCAGATGTACAGGGGGTTACATTGGTGGGACAGATGAGCAGGGGGTATAGAGGTGGGGCAGATGTGCAGGGTAGTACAGTGAGGGAACAGATGAGCAGTG
Organism: Lithobates sylvaticus; assembly: GCA_028564925.1. Lineage (NCBI taxonomy): Eukaryota > Metazoa > Chordata > Amphibia > Anura > Ranidae > Lithobates > Lithobates sylvaticus. The sequence continues at coordinate 287,414,568 of CM053030.1, forward strand.
GGGTACGGTGGGGGGACAGATTTGAGTGATCTGAGGTGTTAAGGTACAGGAATTGGGGCTGATCTAAAGTGTGAGAGTTCAGGATGTTAATTTCTCACTACTACTCAAGTAGTTTACACTAGCATTTACTTTATAAAAAATCCTTTTCATGATTGAGAGTGTGAAGTTAAAAAATTATTGTTATAAAATCGGCACGCTCAATTTCTTTGAAAACATTTTTTAGCACACTGTGCTCAAAAAGTTGCCTACCCATGAACTAAAGAATAAGTAATGATGCATATAGACAAAGTAGCATATTAATTTTGTGGTTATTTACAATGACTCCTTTGTTTCATATAGCTACTGGAAATGATTTATGAAATATAGTGCCAAAATACGGACGATCATGTGGGATCCTGTTATACTAATCTATACCAGAGTCTAATCAGTAAATTCATGCCTACGATTACAAAATGTTCCCAAACCACAAGACTGGAAATAATAAGACAAGATAAGTCAGAATACAATACAATTTCTGAATGCGTGCCATTCATGTGTAAACATTATTTATACAGGAATCTCTGCAGAAACATCTTTTTTAACTGTATTATGTATAGAAATTTTTGCTAATATAAACTCTTAACAGACATACCCATTAAGGCAAAGAACAATGGGGTGGATTTTCTAAAACTGCTAAATCTGGTGCAGCTGTGCATAGAAGCTTGCAGATTTTTTGGGCAAAGCTTAAAGGGTAAGTTCACCTTTGTACACTTATTTTTTTAATAAATTCCAGCTCCCCTATGCACCAATATAGCATTCATGTCCTTTTTTTTGCAAATATATAAAAGCTTTCAATTAAATCTACAGTCACTTACTTTTCTTGTGCTCATCCATGTATCCAGACGTTTCCATTAGTAATGTCTTCTTCCTGATCAAACTAGAGGTCATGACACAGGAAGGAGTTGACCAGCTGACCTCATTAGCACACACACTCACCCTCCTCACTAAATACACAACCAGATTGGCCATCTTTATACAAGTACATAGAAGGGAGTGGATAGAAACACTCAGCTGTCAAGCCCCGTTCACAACTCTGCATAGCGGGAACTCGAATTCCCACATGCATTTTTTTAGTGGGGGGGAGGGGGGCTTTGAGAATTTTCACTCATCACACACAGGGCAGCCCATCCTCCTGAATGGGCTGTACTACACACAGCAATCGCCCCAAGGAAGCATCAGGACTATTTTTTGGAGCGGAGTTTGGTGCGTTTTTGGTGCAGTGCATTTCTGAAATGCAAGGAAACGCACAGGTGTAAATGGAGCCTCATTGTTCTTGTGTTACCACACCAATTACACTTTCAGGCCCCATTCACATCTAGCATAGTGGGAGCACATGTTTTGATTTCAATGGGCTGTGCTATATGTGGTTAAGGCTTGATTCACACTAATGCGTTTTTTGATGCAATTTGCAGAAATGGAGGGAAATTTTGTAATGGGTTCCTATGGAACATGATCACATCAATGCATTTTAGTGCCTCTACGTTTTTGGAAAGGGTCGGGGACTTTTTTCCCCGCAAAATTCAGCATTTTGCATGTAATAGAATTTAATGGACCAGCATCCAAAACGCAAGTACTGCGGTTTTACAGTGATTTTTTTATTTCTTTTTTTTACACTGTATATAGCTGGTTGCTAAGGAGAGGGCCGGGAAGCCTTAGCAAACGATGAGTCATCAGCTGTCAGCTGACTTCCAGCTGAATGTAAAAAAAAAATGCCGCTCGCTCGTCCCCTCCCTTTCCTGACCTGCCGGGCTGCATGCTTGGATAAAGGGTCTGGTATGGACCCCACGCCGTTTCGTTTCACAATTTTTTTTTTTTTTTATATTCAGCGGCGGCCAGCTTCCTGGCCCTCTCCTTAGCAACCAGCTATATACAGTGTAAAAAAATAAAATAAAAAAATATGCAAAAAGCAAATCATGCATAGATGTGAATCTAGCATAATGGGACATTTTGGCATTTTGTGGGTTGTGTGTTCTTAAGCCTCGATTCACATCTATGCATGTTGCTTTTGAGCATTTCTGCAGTGCTTTCTGCAGGACAACACAAGTAAACACAAAATGCAATTTGTAAATGAAGGTGTTTTATTATTAAAGGTGAAAAAAAATCCAAACCATCATGGCCCTGTGTGAAAAAGTGATTGCCCCCTAAACCTAATAACTGGTTGGGCCACCCTTAGCAGCAACAACTGCAACCAAGCGTTTGCGATAACGTGCAATGAGGCTTTTACAGCGTCCTGGAGGAATTTTGGCCCACTCATCTTTGCAGAATTGTCCTAATTCAGTTACATTAGAGGGTTTTCGAGCATGAACGGCCTTTTTAAGGTCATACCACAACATCTCAATAGGATTCAGGTCAGGACTTTGGCTAGGCCACTCCAAAGTCTTCATTTTGTTTTTCTTCAGCCATTCGGTGGTGGACTTGCTGGTGTGTTTAGGATCATTGTCCTGCTGCAGAACCCAAGTTCGTTTCAGCTTGAGTACACGAACAGATGGTCGGACATTCTCCTTCAGGATCTCTTGGTAGACAGCAGAATTCATAGTTCCTTTTATCACGGCAAGTCTTCCAGGTCCTGAAGCAGCAAAACAGCCCCAGACCATCACACTACCACCACCATATTTTACTGTTGGTATAATGTTCTTTTTCTGAAATGCAGTGTTCCTTCTACGCCAGATATACTTGGACACACACCTTCCAAAGAGTTCCACTTTTGTCTCATCGGTCCACAGAATGTTGTCCCAAAAGTCTTGGGGATCATCAAGATGTGTTGTGGAGAAATTGAGACGAGCTTTGATGTTCTTTTTGCTCAGCAGTGGTTTTCTCCTTGGAACTCTGCCATGCAGGCCATTTTTGCCCAGTCTTTTCCTGATGGAGGAGGCATGAACGCTGACCTTAACTGAGGCAAGTGAGGCCTGCAGTTCCTTGGACTTTGTTGTGGGGTCTTTTGTGACCTCTTGGATGAGTCGTCGCTGCGCTCTTGGGGTAATTTTGGGCGGCCTGGCCACTCCTGGGATGGTTCACCACTGTTCCATGTCTTCGCCATTTGTGGATAATGGCTCTCACTGTGGTTCGCTGGATTCCCAAAGCTTTGGAAATGGCTTTATAACCCTTTCCAGACTGATAGATCTCAATTACTTTCTTTCTCAATTGTTCCTGAATTTCTTTGGGTCTCGGCATGATGTGTAGCTTTTAAGGATCTTCTGGTGGACCTTACTGTGTCAAGCAGCTCCTATTTAAGTGATGCCTTGATTGTGAACAGGTGTGGCAATAATCAGGCCTGGGTGTGGCTAGAGAAATTGAACTCAGGTGTGGACAACCACAGTTATAGTATGTTTTAACAAGGGGGGCAATCACTTTTTCACACAGGGCCATGATGGTTTGGATTTTTTTTCACCTTTAATAATAAACACCTTCATTTACAAATTGCATTTTGTGTTTACTTGTGTTGTCCTTGACTATTGTTTAAATTGGTTTGATGTTCCGAAACACTTAAGTGTGACAAACATGCAAAGGAACAAGAAATGAGGAAGGGGGCAAACACTTTTTCACACCACTGTATATATATATATATATATATATATATATATATATACACACATTTATATACTGTATGTATGTATATATATATATATATATATATATATATATATATATATATATATAATTTCCTGGACCTCCCAATGTTAGCCTACTATGGGTCAGCTCCGCGCCCCCTCTGACCCCTCCAGGACCACCTCTTTCTTCGCCCCTTTTTAAAGTTTATTTTTCAATTTTTTTTTTCTTTATTTCCTTTTTTTTTCCATCCACCATCCATCCTGTTCAGGTTCAGCCTCTCCTGGTTCAGAAGACCCCCCAATGTAGGCTGTAAATCTCCTGAGGAGGTGGGTTCCCGTGGTGCTGGGATTGTATGATACAGTATAAATGACTGTGTATTACTGGCAAAGGTCACTGGCAGTATAAATTACTGTATATACCTTTGTTAGGTAGGTGCTGGCACTCTCTCCTTCCATGTTTTTGTGTGTTCAGGCAGTGGTTTGACTCGCTGGGTCTAGTAGTTCACCACCTCCACATGTATTCCTTTCAGGAAGCTCAGAGTTGAGCAGGTGAGGTCAGAGGCAGCTTCCTCTTTGGGTTGCCTAGCAAAGACCAGAATTCTCACTGCTGATTTGCAGCAGGCTCTGTCCTCTAGGCTAATCTCAGCCTCCAGCTGATCAATCTGCTGCTCTGCTCTTGTAAGCCTCCTTCCAGGACTCTCATTACTTACTTGTCTGTCAGAGTGTTTTTATTATTCTGTGCCTTATAGGTCTGGTAAATGTTGCCTGCCTGCCTAGCTGCCTTAGCACTAAAGATTCGGAGAGGTTTATTTTAATTGTATTTATTTTATTTATTTTTTTTTTAAAAAGAGATCACATCTTCTGTGTTTTACAGAGAGAAGGGCCCAGTGCGGGATAAATGCCAGCAAAGAGGTTCCAAATCAGCATTCCAGCCTCAAAGGAGTAAAAGGGGGACTAGACATGACAAATCGCAAGAGTCGCATGCAGCTGGATAGACGCCTGTTGTCACAGCATTCCAGATCTCCCTCGCCCTTACCACACTTTAGTCACTCGGACCCGAGCCAAGAGAGGTCAAGACATCAGAAAGCATCTAGAAAGAGCAAATCCGGGCGCAGACACAGAAGATCCTGTCCTTCGGATAGGTCTTCATCCCTAGCCCAGGCAGAAGAAAGATCCTGTTGGGCCTGCTCAACTGAGGTCCTCAGAGGAAAGCGGGTATGTGCATCTTGCTTCAAGGAGGTGGCTCAGGACAATGCTGCGAAAGCACGCCAACTTAAATGCTACATTAAGCACGCAGTCAAGGAAGGGTTAAAGAGTGTTTCAAGAAATCCTGCTCATCCTGCTGTATTTTCAGCATCTGCAGATTTAGATCATGTGTTTTCAGTGCGTTTTAACTCTGAAGTCGATAGCGATTCAGATCCATCTGAGCCTGAGATGGTCTCGGAATTGCATAAATTTGATTTTTGTACTGGTTCCCCCCTTGGTGGAGGCTGTTAAGGATGTGATGAAGTGGAAGGAAGAATCGTCGCCTCCAAAGAAACAGAAAAGATACTACCCATATTTAAAGAAATTGTTACCTTCCTTCCCATTCATCTCTGAAATTAAAGAAGTAATTGATGATGAGTGGGCAGGGCCTGAGAAGAAGCTCAATGTGCATAATGGAGTATCGGAGCTGTACCCCTTGGGACACTACGCCTAAGGGGGATGCTTCATTATGTAAATAGATTCGCCCACCACATTACGCTTCCGCTCAAGGATTCTGTCTCTTTTAGAGAGTTCTATGGATCGCAGAATAAACGCAGACCTAAAAAGGTTGTACAGCCTGCAGACCAGCGGTAGCACTCACTTCTGTGGCAGCAGCACTTGGGCTGGATTCGCACCTGTGCGTTTTTAGTGCTTTTTGTGGGTTTGCACTACCGTCCATTTGCCATGGTCTCCTATGGAGCACGTTCTGTGATGCAGGTCTGCGGATTGCAGGGAGCCCTGGGAGTACATGGGTGTGAATCCAACCTTAGAGTGTGGGTAGCGGAGCTGGTGGATGGATGTTCGGATGAAAGTCTGGGAAGTTGCAGTTCTTCTCCTTTGCAGTTTTCAAGACTGCTGTAGAGTTTGTGGCTGAAGTGACTGTCGACCAGGTCAAGATGACAGCAAAGATAATGGCTCATTCCATCACAGCCCGCAGAGCCTTATGGTTGAAGCATTAATCGGCCGATAAGGCTTCTAAGCACAGTCTGTGTTCGGTTCCATTCGACAAGAAGCTACTCTTCGGGAAGACTTAGAATCAGCAATTCAGCGGGTTTCCGGCAGCAGATCTGGCCTAATCCCGCAGAAAAGAAAAAGACAACAGCAGCCCTTTAGTTTAAAAAGAGATCCAAAGAAGGATTCAGAGAGGCCAGTGCTTACAGACAGTTTTTCAGACAGTGGAAGGGAGCTGGTTCAACCTTCCAGAAACCTTTCAAGCCCAGGGCCAATGAAACTCCTAAGGCTTCAAATAAGTCCTTCTGAGGGTGTCTCCGCTTAACCCTCTCAAGTAGGAGCAAGCCCAATTCAGGGGGGGGGGGTTTGGGTGGACAAATTACAGGATGCCTGGATTGTAGCCGTCATTCGATCATGTTATCGCCTCAAGTTCAGAACAAGGCCCCCTCAGACCTTGTTCGTAGAAACTGGACTTCCTCTGGATTTGGAAAGGAGGCAATGTTTGCAAGGATATATAGGGGAGCTGTTGGCAGCAAGGGCCATCCTTCTGGTTCCAAGGCACAAATTGGGTCAAAGAGTATGTTACCCTCTGTTTTTGGTCCCAGAGGCTTCAGGGAGTTTCGGACCAGTTTTTGACCTCAAGGTCCTGAATTCTTACATGAAGGTTCCACCATTCAAAATGGAGTCATTGGAAACGATCATCTCGGTTGTGGAGTCAGGAGACTGGATGGTTTCCATCAATCTGGCGGATGCGTATCTTCATGTTTCCATAGATGAATCTTACCATAATTTTCTCAGGTTTTACGTAGAAGGCTCTCATTTTCATCTTCTGGGTCCATCAAATGAGCTCCTTCTAGTTCATGTGAATTTCACCTGCAAAACACTAGCTCGTTTCGATTGGTTGATCAACTTTCGGAAGAGCCAGATGCATCCGACCCAAATGGTGGAGTACAATTCAACATGGATCGGGGTCGTGTTTCTCTTCCTCAGAGGAAGGTCCAGGAGATCCAGTCTCAGACAAAAGCAGTGATGGCCAGGCCTTCTACGATGTTGAAGGAATGCATGCAGTATCTGGGGGTTCTATCAGCCACAGTTCCAGTAGTCCCGTGGGTCAGGTGGTGCAGAAGAAGGTTTTAATGCAACTTTCTTCTTCAATGGGATTGTCACTCCTTGTTCCAGAAAATCTATCTGCCAAGTCGCCCTCTCCTTCAGGTGGCATGTCAATCTTCCTATGCGCAGAGAAAAATCTCGGCTCTCTTACAGCATCTTATCTCCCAGGGCCTGGGAATGTTTTAGCAGATCGCTTGAGTCGAGGCTTTGGGGGTCACAACGAATGGGGCTTCAACCCCAAGTGCCTATGCAAAATTTTCAGGGTCTGGGGGACGCTTTTGATAGATCTTATAGCATTGGAGGAGAATTGTCAATTGCCTTGCTTCTTCTCCTGAACCTGGCATCCAGAGGCGTTGGGGCTCAAAATCCTGCTGAAGATTCAGCGAGAAAGGGTCACAGCAATAGTAGTCCTACCTTACTGGCTCAGGGAGCCGTGGTTCCCTCTGGCTTTAAAGATAAACTTGGGCTCACCAATCCCACTGCCTCCTTGTCAAAATATCCTTCTGCAGAGTGGGGCCTGACACCCGAACGGCAGGAGGATGAAGTTAATGACTTGGAAGTGAGAGGGGGCCTTTAACTGGCTTGGGTCTCTCGGGTGGTGTAGTGGAGACATTATTACCGCCTCGTAAGAGGTCCTCGAATGTAACCTTTCACCGGATCTGGAATACTACAGAAAGGGGTTGGGACCTTGTATCTCCTTCAGTATCTAACATTTTGGAGTTTCTGCAGAGTGGTCTCTAAGGGTTAGCTTATAATTCCCTGAAGGGTCAAATCCCCACCTTGTTGGCTATGTCGTGTACAAGATATGCTCTACAACCATTGGTGATCTGAATTTTAGGGGCAGCCATAGAAATCAGACCTCCATTGAAATAGTTTTTTCCAAAAGAGGACTAGTCTTGGGAACATTGCTGGTTCCTCCATTTGATCAAGCTTCCTCTTGTTCATTATTTCCTTTAACGTTTTTTTTACTAGCCGTTGCCTTGGCCACAAAAGTCTCCGAGTTGTGCGCCTTCTCATCTCCATTCAAGGTCTTGCCTGGTCCAATCCTTCCTACTCCACTTTTCCTGCCTGTTTGCTACTCCAGTGATGACAGATCAAAGATGTCAGTTACTGCATCGTCTTCTGTGCCTCATCATCCATGTCCCACATTGCTCATTTCTGCCAATCAAGTGATTACTTGTACAAAGGAGTTCCATCATCCCTAGCACCCAGTTGCATTCTTGGGGCCCACAGCGCACTTAGGGTTGCCACCTCATCCCTTTAAAACCAAACACATATTAATTACACAGGTTCTGTGACTGATAAAGGTGGTAATTAAACTCACTTGGTGCCTTATCTGCATTAAAGTAGCCTCAGAATCTGTAATTCATATGTGTTTGGGTTTAAAGGGATGAGGTGGCAACCCTAAGACCCCTTTCACACCGAGGGCGTTTTGCAGGCGCTATAGCGTTAGAAATAGCGCCTGCAATCTGCCCTTAAACTGCTGCTCCATTGTCTGCAGCGGTGCGCTGGCAGGGCGTCACAAAAAGTCCTGCCAGCAGCTTCTTTGGAGCGGTGAAGCTCCTCCACTGCTGCTCCCCATTGAAATCAATGGGGCAGCGCTGTAATACCGCCGGCAAAACGCCGCCACTGCAGCGTTTTGCCAGGGGTTTTAACCCTTTCTCGGCCGCTAGCGGGGGGTAAAACCGACCCGCTAGCGGCCAAAATGCGCCGCAAATCCGACGGTAAAACGCTGCTAAAATAGCGACGTTTTACTGCCGACGCTATGGGCGGTGTGGTGTGAAAGTGCACTGCATGTGCCACAGGCATCACACAGCATTTTAAAAGTTGCTAGAGGAGAGGGGTAAAGGTTTTTTGATAAAGGACATTTAAGGACAATTAAAAATACATAATATTCAACTAATTAAAAAAAAATATTAAAATGCCTAATATTAATAATAATATTCAAATTACCATAACATACCATGGCTGATCAGATTTTAGTGTATTTGACAAACGATTTTCATTACAGTACTTCATACTGTATATTACTGTTATTAGCTTTTGACTTTTTTGTTATAAGTAAACAGGATAGCTGAAAAAAAATTTCCCATTGAAAACAGATTACAAACATTCTAAGATAATTTCAAGGATAAATGCATGTTAATGAGCTTTTAATTGTCTTAATTACTGTTCCCATCCTTAGCTTATAAATTGCACAGCACGGCAATTGATTACTAAAGATCTATGCAAGATGAAATACAAAATGCTTGAAAAACATAGCAGTTCTGGCCAGTATAAATAAGTATGCCCAAAATATTAATTATGTGATAAATAATACAACTGGCTGGCTTTAACATCGATACATTGATAGCCCTGTAAACCTTTGCCTTTGACAGTGACATTGTCCATGGAAAATTAGGAAAGTCCTTAGTCCGAAAAAATGTTTTACCATGTTTGTCATTATAACTAACCGTTAACATGATCTACACACATACAAAAGTTAATAGTAATAGACTATTTAAGGTTTGTTGCTATTTTCTATTCACACATAGGGGATTCTGGGCTTTCTACCAGGATCAGTCTGAACCCCAGAAATCCTAGTAGATATGACATGATGAATTACATCACAGCTGCAGTAGTGTGTGTTATTCTGCTACATGATTGGTTAATAAGCGTACAGGAACAATTAATAGTTCAACCTTTTCCAGTTTATATGGTCATCACCCAATAAACCAGCTCTTATCTTTTTTTTTTTTTTATCCAACAAAAATGTTTATTGAGATTGCACAGGTACTAATGTTTATTGAGATTGCACTTGAAATAACATTAAAATCAGTGTTCCAACTCAGTTTTCACATATAATACAAAAATATCTGCATTTTCAATATATTTTGCGCAAACCTTTGCGCTATCATTTATTTCACCATCCCATACATCAAAGCTTTATTCCATTATTACGGCACTGTATGTAGTCACATAAGTGTGCAGTTCCAATAAGTGTGCAGCTTGGGGCAGCGCCACAGCATGTGAATGAGCTCTCCCATGCTCTCTTTTGCATCTGGTGCATATGGGATCAAACTGCGGGTTCATCAAATGTAACCTATGAGGGGTATAATACATTCTAAGGAGGATATACAGTTGAGTTAGCTGTTGTGATACATTCAAGGAACTTCTACCCACCGCCTGGCATACTTCTTCCCACTGTTCCTCATCCAGTGGTCCCGTGTCTGCCTCCCACTTCTCCCTGACCCTCAGAGGGTGCCGCTCCATCACAGACTGAAGCAGGATGGCATAACATTGGGATATGAATCCTTTAGATGAGGCAGCACCCTCCAAGAGACGAAAAGCAGGAACCGGAGACAGCCGCCACTCCGAGGAGCGACTTTGCGCTGCCACAGCATGGCTAAGCTGAATGTATTGGAAATGCATAGACGCCGGGAGATTATATGTGTCCTGTAGATCTGCAAATGGGCGAAGTATCCCATTACAGAATATCTGCTTAAGGTGTGTGATCCCAAACCTCCTCCATTTGTCGCCCGACTGTAACTTGGCTAGTTCTGTGTATGTGTCATTTCACCAGATTGGACTGTAATCTGTATATCCGTCCGCCTTTTGAATATATTTGGCCTTGTTCCAGACTTTTTGGATTAGGTTAAGGGTAGGGAACTTCTTATGTGGTCTAGCGAAGGCCACGGCCTCCAGTGCCATGGGCACAGGGCCTCTGCGTGCATTGTGCAGTAGTAAAGTTTGTGAGGAGCTCTGTGGGACGGGACCCTCCCCCTCCGGTGTTAACCAGCTCTTATCTAATGCAGTCTTTATCTCCATACACGGGTTGTGGCGTAACTTTTTCAGATTCCATTATATTACATATACAGGAGGATTTTGATATCCTACATCTTGCAGAGTATAACTATAATTCTCCAACTCTTGACTCTAGTTGACATTAAAGTATATGTGAACACTTACCTTGTAAAACAACCCATTCAGTTTAAAATAAAAATGAAAGGCAAAACATTTGTGCATATACTGTGTATATGTATAGAGATAGAGATAGAGAAACAAATATATCAGTGCAGGGCATTACCTTAAAGGCCCATACACACGATCAGAATTTTTGACGACAAACATGCAAATTAGCTGGTTTAAGGCAACATCTGACCGTGTGTACGCTCCATCGGACAAACTTTTTCGGTTTTCATTGGACAAAAGTTCGCTCTGCAAACAGACAAACTTTTCAGCAACAAAAGTCCGATGGAGCAAAGTTACATAGTTGCATAGTTAGTTACATAGTTAGCTAGGCCGAAAAAAGACACAAGTCCATCCAGTTCAACCATAAAAATAAAAGAAATAATAAATAAAAATAAAATATATCGTACAATCCAATAAACCCCATTCTATACCCACAGTTGATCCAGAGGAAGGCAAAAAAAAACCCAAAAGAGCATGCTCCAATCTGCTACAACAGGGGAAAAAAAATCCCTTCCTGATCCCCCTAGAGGCAATTGGATTTTCCCTGGATCAACTTTACCTATAAATGTCAGTACCCAGTTATATTATGTACATTTAGGAAAGTATCCAGGCATTTCTTAAAGCAATCTACTGAGTTAGCCAGAACCACCTCTGGAGGGAGTCTATTCCATATTTTCACAGCTCTTACTGTGAAGAAACCTTTCCGTATTTGGAGATGAAATCTCTTTTCCTCCAGACGTAAGGAGTGCCCCCTTGTCCTCTGTGTTGACCGTAAAGTGAATAACTCAACACCAAGTTCACTATATGGACCCTTATATATTTGTACATGTTGATCATATCCCCCCTTATTCTCCTCTTCTCAAGAGTGAATAAATTCAGTTCCTCTAATCCTTCCTCATAGCTGAGCTCCTCCATGCCTCTTATCAGTTTGGTTGCCCTTCTCTGCACTTTCTCCAGTTCCCTGATATCCTTTTTGAGAACTGGTGCCTAAACTGAACTGCATATTCCAGATGAGGTCTTACTAATGATTTGAACAGGGGCAAAATTATATCTCTCTCTCTGGAGTCCATACCTCTCTTAATACAAGAAAGGACTTTGCTCGCTTTGGAAACCGCAGCTTGGCATTGCATGCTATTATTGAGTTTATGATCTACCAAAACCCCCAGATCCTTCTCCACTACGGATTCCCCCAGTTGTACTCCCCCTAGCATGTATGATGCATGCATATTCTTAGCCCCCAAGTGCATAACTTTACATTTATCAACATTAAACCTCATCTGCCACATAGTCGCCCAATTAGACAGAGCATTGATGTCAGCTTGTAAATTGGAGACCTCCTGTAAGGACGTTATTCCACTGCATAGCTTGGTGTCATCTGCAAAGACAGAAATGTTACTTTTGATCCCAGACCCAATATCATTTATAAAGATATTAAAAAGTAAGGGTCCCAGCACTGAACCTTGGGGTACACCACTGATAACCTTAGACCATTCAGAGTAAGAATCATTAACCACGACTCTCTGAATTCTGTCTTTTAGCCAGTTTTCTATCCATTTAAAAACCGATATTTCCAAGTCTGTAGACCTTACCTTACACATGAGCCGCGTGTGGGGAACTGTATCGAACGCTTTTGCAAAATCCAAGTATACCACATCCACAGCCACGCCTCTGTCCAAGGTTTTACTTACCTCTTCATAAAAAGAAATCAGGTTTGTCTGACAACTTCTGTCTTTCATGAACCCATGCTGTCTGTTGCTTAAAAATTTTTTTTCCAGCAAGAACTCGTCTATGTGGTCTTTTAATAATCTCTCCAGTATCTTCCCAACTATAGAAGTTAAACTAACAGGTCTATAGTTACTTGGTAAAGACTTTGTTCCCTTTTTAAATATAGGCACCACGTTCGCCCTGCGCCAATCCAGTGGTACTATTCCCGTCATTAATGAGTCCCTAAAAATTAAATACAATGGCTTTGAAATTGCAGAGCTCAATTCTTTTAGGATCCGTGGGTGGATGCCATCTGGTCCAGGTGCTTTATCCACCTTTATTCTGTCTAAATATTTCTGGACCATATCACTTTTGAGCCATTGTGGATCATTCGGGGCTGTGTAAATACCACCCCCATTATGGACATGAGCTCCCCCATGCTCCTTTGTATACACAGAGCTGAAGAAAGTATTTAATAAATTAGCCTTCTCTTTGTCCCCTGTCACCCACTCTAGATTGTTTTATAAAGGGCCTACATGCTCAGACCTGACCTTTTTACTATTAATATATTTGAAGAATTTTTTGGGGTTTGTCCTACTATCTTTTGCAATCTGTCGTTCGTTTTGAATTTTTGCATCCTTGATTTCCTTTTTACATATTCTGTTAAATTCTTTGTAACATTTAAACAACACTAGTGTTCCTTCACTTTTATATTTTTTTAAAAGCTCTTTTCTTATTGTTCATAGCTTTTTTTAACTTTGAACTTGAGCCACATAGGTTTTATTTTAAGCCTTTTAAACTTATTGCCCATGGGAATATACTTTGCAGTGAGGTCCCAGACAGTCTTTTTGAAGAAATACCATTTCTGTTCTGTGCTCATTGATGCCAATATTCCCTCCCAGTCCAAGTCCTGGAGAGCAGCCCTCATCCTTGGAAAATTTGCTCTCTTGAAGTTGAGCGTTTTTATCTTTCCTGTATGTATTTCTTGCTTACAGCTAACATCAAATGAAATCATGTTATGATCACTGTTACCCAGGTGTTCCTTTATCTGAACATTAGTAATAAGCTCTGCATGGTTTGAGATTACCAGATCCAGCAGAGCATCATTCCTAGTTGGGGCCTCAATAAACTGGACCATAAAATTGTCCTGTAATAGGTTTATAAATTTTTGCCCTTTAACTGTCCCAGCAGTGCCATTACTCCAGTCAATTTCTGGGGTAGTTAAAATCCCCCATTATTATCACCGTCCCAGCCCTTGCAGCCCTTTCCATCTGTGCAAGGAACTGAGTCTCCACCTCCTCGTGAACATTGGGTGGTCTATAACAAACCCCAATGATTAACATAGAACTACGCACATCTATATGGAGTTCCACCCATAATGCTTCAGACTCATCACACTCTCCATCAACCAGGTCCTCTTTCACGCTTGCTTTGAGATCACTTCTCACATAGAGACAGACCCCTCCACCTTTCCTATTTACTCTGTCTCTCCGAAAGAGTGCATAGCCAGGAATATTAATAGCCCAGTCATGTGAAGATTGAAGCCAAGTTTCAGAAATACCAATTACATCATAGCTCTCCTCATGCACCAGAGCTTCCAACTCACCTATTTTGCTTGGCAGACTTCTGGCATTGGTGAACAAACACTTTAATGCATTACTACATTTTGCTCTGGTGTTTTTCATATCATTTTTAGTAGTACGGATGGCACTATAGTTTCCAATGGCAGTTTGCAACATGGGAAATTTCCTGTCACCTGCCATAACCCTCCCCCCATCTATTCCCATTCCACCCTCCATTAATGTCAGACCCCTAGCTAACCTGTCTGCCCGATGTAATTCTAGTTCACCCTCCCCCCTCAATCCTAGTTTAAATACTCCTCCAGCCTTCCCATAAACCTCTTCCCCAGCACAACAGACCCCCTTCCATTCAAGTGCAAACCGTCATTAGCATATAGGTTGCACCCCAATGAAAAGTCAGCCGAGTGCTCTAGAAACCCAAATCCCTCTTCTCTACACCAGGTCTTTAGCCATGCATTCAGCTCTCTAATCGCCCCCTGCCTTTCCTGTGTTGCACATGGCACAGGCAATATTTCAGAGAATATCACCTTGGAGGTCCTTCCCTTCAACTTGCAGCCTAGTTCTTTAAATTGATTCTTAAGGAGCCTCCACCTTCCATGTATACTGTCATTGGTTCCAACGTGGACCAAGACAGCTGGGTCATGCCCAGCCCCTCCCAGTAATTTATCCACCCGGTCCACCACATGCCGAACCCTAGCACCAGGGAGACAGCAAAACATTTGGTTGAGGCAATCCTGGCGACAAATTATTCTATCAGTCCTTCTGATTATAGAATCCCCTATTACCACCAACTGTCTAGGCCTACCTGCACTCCCCTCACCACCTCTACTAGATGGTCTGCTCTCCCGGCTGTTAGGGGTAGCAGTGACATCTAGGGCTGCCACCTCTGTGTTTACCACCTCCACATCTTCACCCAACTTGGCAAATTTGTTTTGATGCACAAATACAGGACTGGCCTTCCTTTTCCCCAAGCCCCTTCCACTCCCTCTTACTACATTAACCCATCTTCCTATCTGATAATCCTGACTTGCCCCTCCACCCTCCACATCACCCCTACTGACCACCTGCTCAGCGAGCAGAGGACCCATTTCAAGGTTGTCCTTTCCGCCCAGTGTTGCAACTTGCTCCTCCAGATCTCTAATGCGAGCTTCCAGAAGGGCAACCCGCTCACATCTGTCACAGCGGTATCCATCCTGGAGCAGTTGTACCAATTTTGCATACATGTGGCACACTGTGCACTGAGCAAAACCTCCAACCCTGCTAGCACTCATTTCCCAGTTACAATATAATTGCTTGTAGGAAGTTTAAGATGTCACAGGTTGGAAGACTCCTGTCTTAACCCCTGTTTTCAACTCTGGTTTTAACTCACCACTTAGAATAGTTCCACTTGGACAGAGTTCAACCAGTCTCAAAGATGAGCAGGCTCACGATGAGCTCTACACAAACTTATATAAGCCTCAAGCACCTGTGATCAATTAGGCACTCCCCTTAATTAGTAAGCTGAAGGAAGGAAAGGAAGAAAAAAAAAACTGTTTAAAAAGTGTCAGAAAGGGTATTAAGAAGATACAAGGAAAAGGCCCAGAAAGACCCTAAAAATGCAATCCAGCAATCACCAGCAGTCAAAAAAGCAAGATTTGATCACTCTCCACACAGAGAGAGTGTACAGAAAACCACTCGGAGTCCAAAGTACAAACACGCATGCTCAGAACCAATGCAAAAGATCAGACAACAATACAGAAGTTGACCAAAGGGTGGCGGTAAAGAGCAGATAAACCATTTGGTGAAAGTTGGCTGAAAAAGTCCTGCCGTGTGTATGCAATACAAGTTTACGGCCAATGCCCTTTGGACAGAAATCTACGGAAAAGTTTGTTTAAAGTCTGATCGTGTGTACGAGGCTTAATTGTAGCAATATGGTTACATTTAATGAAGGTACAATATTTAGCAACTCACATGGTTGATAATTAAAAGAGGCGCATCTAAGTATGCAGGCATCTGGGGTAAAGCTGTCCACATAGATCATCCTCTGCACTGCTGGCTCTCACCACTGTCAGTCTCCAATCGTGACCCGGAAGACTACCCTGCAGTAGAGCGATCTGAAAACAAGGCTTGACGCACTTGTGGAGTGCAGCGTGGGAGGAATGTTGTTAACCCCCCGCTAGCAGCCAAAAAGGGGTTAAATCCGCCCACAAAATGCCGCCGGAGCGGCGTTTTGCCAGCGGTATTGCAGCGCTACCCCATTGATTTCAATGGGGAGTAGCAGTGGAGGAGCGGTGAGTTGCTGCTAGCAGGATTTTTTCTGACACCCTGCCAGCACACCGTTCCAGTGTGAAAGCCCGAGAGCTTTCACACTGGAGTGCATGGAGCAGCTGTTTTAGGGCATTTTGCAGGTGCTATTTTTAACGCTATAGCGTCTGCAAAACGCCCTCAGTGTGAAAGGGGTATTAGATGTGTCTATTTTAATCATCAACCATGTGAGTTTGCTTGGTTCACACTGCCGTGACTTGAAAGTCTGCACAACTTTGCTGGGCAACTTTGAGGCAACTTCGAGGCAAGTTCAAAGAAATCCTGGGTAATCTTACTGTAATGTCAGATCCAAATCACATCAATTAAAATGAGGATCTGACTTGGCGGCAACTTCCATTAAAGTCTATGGGCACAAGTTGGATAGAAGTCTTAAATTAAAATAATTTACTTAAGCGCTAATACGGATAGATTAAGGACCTAATTAAATAGTGAATTCAGCTACAACTATTCAAATGTGCTAGGACACCACATACATAAATGATAAATATGATTAATAGTGCGCTAAAACCCAGCTTAATAATAATAATGCACAGTGCGTAATACTGCAAACACTTGTAAAAAAATGTCCATAAGCATATGATTGCTGAAAAACTTGAATTGGTATAACAAAAATATAATAATAATCCTTCCTCTGTTAACATAGGAGATAAAAAAATGATGTATAAAGTGAAGTGAATAAAAAATTGCAGACGAAAAAGTCACCAGTCAGTCAGTGTGAATTTCCTGCTCACCTTCCGAAAATAAAACCCCCTTGGGCCAGATATCACTTTCAAACGGGGATCCTCACTAGGATCAGCTTATATGTTTTCTGTGTCTAGATAGTGATTCAGAGATTTGTCTGTGGTTCTCCAAAGATGATAGGTTCTTCCGAATTAAATTCAATCTCAACAACGATAAAATAACATTATTGTGCAAGATTGCTGTATATTCATTAATTTCTACTTAGTATAGAATATTCACTCACATTTTACTTGGTAAAAAACACATATTGAACGATCAGTATTGCAAGCAGCTCTCCTCCTCACTGCACGTCCAGTATAACGAAACACCGGAAGTGACGTCACCAGCTGCCCCTGATAGAAGTGGCCTTGAAGAACTACAGGAACATTTTCTTTTCCTTTTTCAGTTGTGTTAATTAAGACAGCTCTCATTGACTAAAATGGGATTTCGCATGTCAAGCGACTTGGAGTCTCACAAGGCGAATCCCAAGTTGCAGCAGTGTGAACCGAGCCTAAATGTTGTACCTTTATTAAATGTAACTATATTTCTACACTTAGAGGTGCCTCTCTTTCCTTTTTATACTCAGTTGTGAGGTGAAGCTTCTCGTATTGCAAGACCTCGCTTGTTTATCAAGTTAAAATTATAAAAAAAATGAGCTTGTCTTGTAAAACGCTCACAGACCAAGTTACAAGCAATCCAAGGTTTTACTGTACATACTTTATCTAAAAATAATCTTACAGTCAGTTTTACTAAGGGAAATACATTTTGCAAATTTTAATAAAATCTATTAGTAAACACTTGTCAATATAAACAAAGCTAATTCAGAAATGAAGCAAAAATATGCAAAAAATTAACAACAAATACAATATAACTAACTCCTAATAATATTTGTATATCCTTGTATCAGCTTACAAATGTATTAGTCTTTTGTCCAAAAAATAAAACAACAAAAGTCCTTTTATCACTTCTTCACCCAGGTAAAACAGCTTTTCCTTTTTAACACTGTCTATTGGCTTGTCAACATTTCTACTGATTCTGACAGCCCCTGCACATGGGGACTGTGCTTGATTTACTAAACTGCAAAGTTATTTGAAATGCATGAAAGTGATGTGAAAGAAATCTGTGTTTACTAGAGGCAACTAGAAAATTGGGTGTTTGAAGTGAATGCAGTTAATTTTACAGAACATACAGTATTTGCCATAGGGGTTTGGTGAGTGGGTGAGACAGCAAGGGGATGGGGAGAAATTCACTGGAACCAATATAAATGGTTGGACTTGGAAATAGTTCTAAAGACAGGCTTTTGATGAGTCACCTAGAAAATTTGATGTTATTATTAAATACGTTATAATTTTACAAGATTTATACCATGCCAACAGCATGCACTTTACAAAATGATGGCAGACGGTACAATTACAATACAATTCAATACAAGAAGAATCTTGCTCATTAGAGCTTACATTCTAAAAGGGTGAATCACGTGACACAAAAGGCAATAACTGTGGGGGATGAGCTGATGAAGAAAATACAAATTTAATTTCAGCTAGGTGGAGGCAGGATAGGCTTCTCTAAAGAGATGGGTTTTCAGGGATCACCTAAAAGTGGACAGAGGAAGAGATAGTCGGACAGATTGGCGTAATAAGTTGCAAGAGACGGAAGAGGCTCTGGAGAAGTCCAGGAGGCAGGCATGAGTGGAAGTGAGGAGGGAGCTAGAGACCAGGAGGTGTCAGGAGGAGTGAAGCAAACAATTTGGTTGTTCTGGAGAGTTCTGGAAGGCTTTTATAAGGTGTTGTTAGTATTTTGAATTTTATTTGTTCGGTGAGTGAAAGCCAATTGAGGAATCGGTAGAGGGCTAACATGCATTAATCAATTGTTAAGGTGGATGAGTTTGTCATGATGGACTGGAGGGGGGGGGGTAGCCTATGTAAAGGTAAGGCAATGAGGAGGGAGTGCAATAGTCGAGGTGAGAATTAGACAAGGAATGAATTAGAAGCTTTGTGGTGTCATTGGTTAAAGAAGGGGAATATTTGGCAGATATTGTGATGGTTGAGATGGCAAGATTGTGACAGAGATTGGATGTGTGGCCTGAAGGGAGAGTTCAGAGCACAGGATTATACCTAGCACCCTGGCATGTGCCAACAGAATGATAGTTGTGCCATCAATCGGGAAAGGGTACCGGGAGAAAATATTTCCTCAGTTTTGGATAGATTGAGTTTGAGGAAATGCTGTGCCATCCATACTGATATGCCTGTTGGTAAATTAGTGATTCAGTAATGTATTGAACTGATGGTTAAAATATTTGGGTGTCATCAGCATAGAAATGGTTTTAGAAGCCATAGGAGACTATCAGGTACAGTGAGATAGGTAAGATGAGAACCAACAAAGAGTATAGTCAGAGACCAAATGAATGGAGTTTTTTTTGAGGAGGGGGTGGTCAACTGTATCAAAGGCAGCTGGAAGTTTCAAGAGTAGAACAGAATATTGATCATTGGTTTTAGCTGTTGGAAAATCAATGGTGAGTTTTGGGAGAGCGGTTTCTGTGGAGTGTTTGGGCAAAATCCAGACTAAAGGGGATCAAGAATGTTGCTCTCAGTGAGGTGGTAGCTCAGATGGTTGTAGACTAGGCGTTCAAGGTAAAGGGCGGCAAGGAGATGGGTCTTAGATTGTTAAGATTGGTGGGGGCCATCAAGGGCTTTTTAAGTATGGGGGTGACCACTGCCTGTTTTTAGAGAGTAAGCCCTCGTTCACACCTATGCAAATTAGATGCGACTTACATTGCATCCACTTCGCAGGACATATTAAAATACATTCAAATGAATGTATCTTGTTCACATATGTGCATTGCATTCACACTGTGCATTGCACAAAAAACGTGTGCGTTTTCTGGGCATTGCAGAGCGAATTACAAGCACATTGTCCTCTATGGGAACGCATCTGATTTGCAGATGCATTCCGTTCTGAACAAGAAATCTCTCCTTCTCACTACACATCCCCCTCCTCTCCCCCCTCTCCCTGCTCAGCTGATGCGCAGATAGAACGGAGCGGCACTGCTGAACAGCTACATTTTCTCTTCACAGAGAAAATGTAGCTGGAATTCGCACCACACTGGTGTGAACCCAGCCTTAGGGAAGTTGCTATAAAAGAAAAGGTTCAAGATGGGCATTAGTGACTACAGGGTAGAGCAAGATACCATCACAAATTGTATTAATCTTATTTGCAATTTCCTGGGCAGGGGAAGAGTTAGTGAATGGAGGAAGTAAAGGAAGAAGTGAGAGTTAAAGGTAGAAAAGCGCTTATGGAAGACTGCGTGAGAGGGTGTTAATGAGAGTGATAAAATAGGTCAATTTGGCATTGTGTAGACAGTCTTTCTGAGTGAAGAGTGTGCCTAAATATTTTGAGACTTCTGGTGTCATCTGTTTGCCAAGGTCGTAGCAGTCAAGGCCTAAATCTGTGTGTCCAGGGGGATGGCAGTAAACTGTGGTAGACAAAACTGGATAGGTTAGGGCAGGACAGGGGGAGATTTTGCCAAAGGGTAGTCTGTATGTGGTGTAGAGAAGGGTTAAAGTGCTGAAGGTTTCAAATAGCAATGTGGATAAATCCATAAACTAGTGTAGCACTATTCAGAAAAAAAAGGATGATTCTCTAGCAAAACAAGGACATAATTTTATAACAAAATAATAAACAAGCTTAAAAAGTAAAAATTAGAACTTTCTGAAAAAGTCCCAGTTGAGCTATTTGCGTAAAGGGTGGAACCGCAATGACATCATCATGCTGATGGACATGTCGCCTGAGTTGTTCCCATAGAGAGAAATAGTGGCCGCAAGTTCTGAGCTGTCTGGTATTTCTTCACTACTGTTGATATGCTTTCTGTCTGCATTGTTTATTGCAGTCAGCTCAATGTGTAAGTGATTTATTTAGTGCAATTGGCACCCTATTAAATATTCAGTGAACACTATGGTTTCTGACTTTTGTGCTTTCTTACATAGGTGTCATGCTGCATGCTGTGGAAAAGAGTTAACGCTTTCCCACCACTGTGCTTATCTTCTAAGCTGGATGTCAGGAGTGCATCTCTCTTTACAACAAAGCACAATTAGTCTTCTTATAATTTTTGAGGTCTAGCTAGTAGATGAGCAGTGTGCATCTATTCCACAAAGTGGATTTGGGAGAGCGTGGTTTTTCACAAGGAGTTTAAATGCTAATAAGAGGTTTTTCTGTCTTCTATTATCACTGTTTTGCACTTCATGAACTTTGGATTCTCTGTTTGCACACTTCAGCACATATGGGAGGAGAAAGCTGATGATTTGGATGCTTATTAATGGACACTTAACAGTCTAATTTTTACGCTTGTCTATCATTTTGTGAATGCATTATGTTCTTGTATAGTTTTTTACACAAGTGCTGGAAAAATAATAATGTCTTCTTTTTACGAATAGCACTGCACTAGTTTATCTATGAATGCAAGTACTGTATATTGTGGGTGTGAAACACTTATTTAGTGGTAGCAGACTGTTCACATTTATTGCATAGACATAATATTTGTATTCACAGGAGTCTAGGGTTGCGCACACAGTTTTTTTAAGCTTTCTACGAGTAACTGTTAGGCGATTGAGGGGAAAGGAGGTGGAAGATAGGGAGAGAGTGAAACAAATAAGGTAGTGATCAGAAAGAGGAAAATTATTGCTGGAGAAGCTGCAAAGAGTGCATAGGTAAGAGAATAGAAGGTCAAGGGAATTGCCATTAGAGTGAGTAGAAGCATGTATGTAGGCAGGTGCCTACAAAGGGAATGTCTAGGATAGGGAAGGGTTATGTGTTTGCCAATGGTTTCCTGGGCTTCTATGGGTTTTGCCTTCTTTCTCAGGTGATATACAGTATATGAAGATATGGCAATTTTATAAAAACAGTCCTTCCTACATGAAGTCTCTATAATATTGCAGCAGCGCTTATGTCCTTATTTCCACCGAGGACTAAACGGTAAATCACAGATGTAAACAGATGAGTGAATAATCAATCGCTACTGTAAAAGTTCTTTCCGTGCAAAATAATCAGTATCCACCGAGAATTCCACCAGGTATTCACCACGTGCAAGATAAATTCCCCCTATGGGGATGCACTCACCAGACCCAAGATAAATATACGCCCATCAAATAGGTTTATCCAGCATCCGCGTTTCTCCACTCCTTATCTCCTTATGCAGCAGACATGGCAGGAACATACACCAATTTCCCTTTTATTAAAGTGCCTCTGTGAATTATTTCTCCACCATTTTCCACCAATATATATTTTTTTCTCATACTTTTTTACAGGTTTTAATTTTAGTAGAACCATATTTGACTGCAGCACACCACACAAATTCACATATCTTCACAAATTTGGATGGTTTGATTATAATATTATTTCAATTTGCGCCGGTAGACACTTATTTTAGCTATTACCGATTGTGGTGTTTAATATTTATACTATTTTTTATATATTTATATTTTTTTATATACTTATATTTTTAAATATTCTTATATAGTGGTATATTTATTTATTTATTTAGAATATTTTATCCAACATATTGAGAAGGAATATATCCAATCAGCGCGGAGGGGTGTGCCTAGGGGCAGGCATTAGGGATTACACTCATTTTTTGCGATATACAGTATATACAGGCTGGGCTCAGGAGTCTTTTTACAAAGTAGGACCACATGGAAGCCAGAATGTCCATATGACTAAAAGGAATGTAACCTTTGTCTGTCACCTCCAAGGGACTCGCCAGTATTGAACACTGCCTACTTTGGGACTCTTACCTTTTCAGGTATACCTGGGCAGCCATGAGACAGAAATCAGCTGAATCGTAATTTACTCCTGTAATGTTCCTGAAGTGTTCCAGGTAAAGTTCTTGAACTGTTCTTGATCCTGATCTGAAGTTATTTAAGGGGTGCATGGTGGTACATTGGGTATTGAAGGAACAGGACCTGTATAGCACACATGGGGTAAGAGGCAAGGCCACTACAAAAGGTTAACTCAGCAGGAGAGTTTGAGCTGGAAAGTATTTGCCACATGTAACAAGGAACTGGTGGCATGTGTATAGCATGGTACCTGGTGAAGGTGACAGGCTCTCTGGTTGTTAGGGGGTCAGTGATCTGGCTACCTCCCTAGTGGTTGGTTCCCCAAAAAGTAACTGGGACTGAACTCGTGGTACGGAGACCCCATATACCTGGCCGCATGGTAGAGCTGCACAATTAATCTTCAAGAATCATTATCGCGATCTTGACTAAAGTGTTTCACAATTCTTTCCATGCAAAGAATTCTCTCTGCTCTTCTGAAGCCACAGCCTTCAAAAGAAAGGAAGGAAAAACTGGGCAGTCTGTCAAGAATCAAAGCATTCTTTATCAGTTGAACTTAAGTATAAACATTGTAACAATTTGTCAATGGAATAGACTTTGTGTGTAAGGCCCCTTTCACATGGACGGACCGTTCAGATCCGCCTGTCAGTTTTGACGGCGGATCTGAACGGGCGCTCCATGTTAGCCTATGGAGCTTCGGATTTCAGCGGAGACATGTCCGCTGACATCCGACCCGGTCCGATCCGCCAAAAGCAGACGGATGGCCCCACGTCCAGATCCGTTGCTGGCGGATCGGGTGAGATCTGATGAAAACGGACACACTGTCCGTTTTCATCCAATCTCTCCATAGAGACCAGCGGCGCTCGCAAGCCTCTCCCCGCTCAGTGAGCGGAGAGAGGCTTGTCATCCGCCGGCTCAGTGGAGATCAACGGAGAGATCTCCCGATGAGCCGACGGACAGAGGCGGGCTCCGTGCAAGCGGAGTCCGCCTCGTGTGAAAGGGGCCTTAGTGAAAAAAGTTTAACCACTTAAACCTTTTTCTGACATCTGTTGGTTTCAATTTAAAATTATTTTTTTTGCTAGAAAATTACTCGGAACCCCTAAACATATTAAATATATATATATATATATATAAATGTGTAACAGTGTAGCGCTAAAAATGTCTCTGTGCAACCATGGTTGTGGACTAGGAAAATCGACAACCCCCAGATTGCTGTTCAGAGTGTTAGTGATAAAGTAACAAATGGAGGGTCAAAGTAGCTGATGTTCACCAGGCTCTTAAATCAATGAGAGCGTGGTGTCTCAACAAGCCAGATGGGCCTCAAGTGTGGATATACTACAAAGTGGTCCACACTCGTCTAAAGTGAATAAAAAGTGGAAAGTTATTCAAAAACTGATGTATGGACAATCTAGTATAAACTGTCCATCCAAACAAACGTGTATCAAAACAAGAATATTGTGTAAACAATACGCCTCAATATTTAAGAATTTTTTCAAAAATAAACATATGTGAAGGAATCACACAGACTGTGTCTCTGATAATGAACTCTAAAATACCATGAGTAGTATAACTAGAAGCCTAAAATCACACGGATGTTGTGTACAGATATATTGAATTGTCCATGGCGATACTACCAAAAAGACATGATATATATAAGGTGCTGCAATTACAGAAGAACTGTAATAAGCGGGAATATCCAGGAAGACTATATGTTTCTCAGAAACCTTAATGACCCAGCCTCCTGATTGGCAAACCCAAATAGACAATGATGATAAATCACAATGTGAATCAATAACACATATTAAGGGTGGTTGTTTTTCAAAGCACCTCAGTGAACAGTTCTGTTGTTAGAAATGGATGAGCGGACTAAACATATCCAACTATATTTCAAGTAGAGGCACTGTTCCTTAAAACTCCGGAGAAGTATAACTGGGAGTAATAGTGAAAGAGCAGTTCCAAATACAATATAAACAGTGATGATGATATGGTTCAGATGTTGGGTCCTGTCAACCAAGGGCAACAATGCAACCAGATAGATGAATTCATAAGCGCTTACCATGTGCGGTGGACCAACTCACCGGTAGTGAAAGGTCAGAATCAGCTTGTATGGCTACCTCCAGGTGCCAAAAGAGGTGAGATAGAAGGTAGGGAGCGTTGGTTAAGGTTTCTCAGGATCCTTAGCACATACTCACCAGCCGAATGGGTGGCTGTAGGATTACTGTGATCAGATCTCGTTGGTCAGAAGTTTTGCCATAGGTGGAAAAAAAGCAAAAGAGAGACTCCTCCTCGTGTAAAACCCACAAGACAAGGGTTCACTTTATTTTAAAACAGAAACATGCTTCCAAAATGAAATCAAACAAATGGAGCTGTTCTAATAAAAACAGGTAAAAAACGCAGTAGGCGGTGAAGCTTGGAGACCCGACGCGTTTCGTCTGAAAAGACTTCTGCTGGGGTATGCTCCAGCCTCCTCCTGCTGCGTTATATATAGTGAACAAAAAACAATTAAACTACAAACCACCTGGGTAATTTCAATCAGCCACACTTCCTGTTAGCCACACTTCCTGTTTCCTGTTCACTGTTTTTCACGTATTGGTGGTTCAGGACGAAATTGGGCCAATAGGGAATGGTGTGTGATTCAGGCCGGAATTGGGCCAATAGGGAGGAGTAAGTAAGATAGATGTAGATGTAGGCCAATGGGGGCACAGTTTGGACCTAACTAAAGACGTCTATAGCAAAAAACATGCTCCAATATGAACCTCCTAACTAATAGGCGGGCAAAGGCCCGATGGGTGACCAATCATGTGACTAATGGTCAACACTCTAATAGTTCATTGGTGGTCGGAGGGAAGAGGGCCTTATTTCAAAACTGAGCGCCAAATGTAAGTGCGCCTGTATGTTACACTGTACCAGACTACGACCGCGTGGGACGCCTCAACGGAGTGGCGTACCGGAAGTCGTGAACCGGAAGTAGTGTCTGGAGCGGAAGTGACGCACGGAATGGGCGGGAGCGGATGTGACATCATTGACCTTCCGGAGTGTAAACAGATAACAATAGAGGACAAAGCATTCTAGCGCTTGTCCACAAGATGGCAGACTCAAAACTAACCTTGAAGTCTGGCTGATGGAAATGCAATGTTAAATAGATAACCTGAATTAGAGGCATCACTAGTCAATTACAAGTACAACTAAGAATGTATGGAAATAACATCACTAATCCATCTCAATACCAATGGCATCAATCATCGGTTGATATGAATGAGATATAATTGGCATCCATGATCAATCAATGTAACATAAAGCATAATTGACGATTATACAAATCATGTCTAATAATGTTGGTGAGACCAATATGATGTTGGTAGGACCAATGTAGATCATGGGTCTGCATAAGGGGTGATGAACCACATATGGGAAGACTATAGTATAAAGGCAACTCATGTTAGTATTAGAAAATAATTAGAAAAATAATCAATAATATTCAATCCATAATACTAATTCTATAATATCCGTGATGCATAGTATGCTCGGATGCCCTTGTAAAAACGCTATCCAAAACAAGTATCTCTAGAAGTGTATATGCGTCAACAGAAAAAATGTGTATATGATAGAGACTTACAATTATAGACCGATGTGATCGTCTAAACACTATACGGGTAGGGTCATGAGCGATTAATGAACGCGTTAATATCCCATTCGACATTGAGGCCATGGGGGGTGTAACACTTAATCTGGTGTATCCAGAACGTTTCAAGTCGGGATACACCCCTAATATTTGATTCGCCCCGCCAGTGAGGGACAAATTTATCGATAATCTGGAAGCGAGACCCTACTGGATTTCGGTTATGATTTAAAAGATAATGTTTGGAGACACTGTGATTGGTGTGTCCCGCTTTGATGGCGGCCAAATGTTCGTTCACCCTAATGGCGAACGTGCGTTTGGTCCGACCTATGTATTGTTTACCACATGGGCACGTTATGAGGTAAACAATAAATTTCGTGTGACATGTTACGAAACATTCCATCTTATATTCTTTATTGGTAACATTGGATTTGAATGTGTCACACTTCCTCCTACAAGTGTTATTCATGCACACGTTACACTTGCGACAGGGGTAGAATCCCTTCATATCGTGGAAAAAAGAAGGGGGGTTGGGTGGATCCATGATATTAGGTGCAACTTTACCCCTTAGGGAAGGGGCTCCCCTATAGATGACACCTGCATGTTCAGGTAGGATAGGTCCTAGGATTTGGTCATTTTTCAAAATATCCCAGTGTTTCTGAAATATTGCTTTGATTTGTTTATATTGAACCGAAAACCTAGTAAAGAAAGACCACCGGAATTTATCATCTCTATTTTTGGGGGGCTTCTCTATCAACAAGGACGTTCGATCAATGGATGCAATTTTTTTAATTTCATCGTCTATGTGAGGTGCTTCATAGCCCCGATCAATAAATCTATTTTTTAAAATGAGGGCATGTTCATAGTAATCAGGAAGGCGAGAGCAGTTTCTGCGGATACGCATGAGTTGGCTACGTGGAACGGAACTGAGCCATGACGGATGATGGCAACTATCGACCGGAATGTAACCATTCCGGTCGGTGGTTTTGAAAAACGTTTTAGTGGTAATTTGGTCATCAATAATTGTAATTTCTAGGTCCAGAAAGTGAATGGACGAAGGACTAGCTTCATATGAAAGTTCAATTCCGATATTATTGGTATTGAGTAAAGTCATGAACTGATGGAGAGAGTCTAAGGAACCTTTCCATAGGAGGAGGATGTCGTCGATATATCTGGACCACAACACAAGTTGTGGAGGGTCCAGTACGTGGACGACATCCTCCTCCCACTTGCCCATAAAAATATTCGCAAGACTAGGGGCGAACTTAGCGCCCATAGCCACCCCCTTTTCTTGCAGATAAAAGTTCCCGTCGTACCAAAAGTAGTTATGTTTTGTAGCATACCTCAGAAGGTCCATTATGAACCTCTTTTGGGTATTAGGGATGGTTCTAATCCTGCCCAAAAATAGTTCGACGGACTCCAACCCTAAATGATGGGGAATGCAAGTATATAAAGAGGTGACATCAGCAGTCACCAAAATAAGATCACTAGAATACCTAATTTGTTGTAATTTAGAAATAGTATCCCTAGTATCTTTCAAATAGGAGGGTATTGTCTTGACTATAGGTTGAAGAAAAAAGTCAATGTATTTCCCTATGCGGGAAGTGATGGAATCCAGACCGCTAACGATTGGACGTCCGGGGGGGTGGGTTGCGTTTTTATGGACCTTAGGAAGGTAGTACATAATTGGAATTCGAGGGGACACGGGGATCAGATAATGTTTTTCCTTCTTGTCCAAGATGCCCAATTGTACCCCAGTGTCCACAAGGTCCACGAGAATTTTTTTGTAGTCAGAGGTGGGGTTCTTGGACAGTAAGGAATATGTCTGGGTGTCACCAAGAATCTTAAGCATTTCTGTGTGATATGCAGTCTTATCAAGGACTACTATCCCTCCCCCCTTGTCGGCTGGCCTGATAACAAGGTCCTTCCGTTCCACTAAAGACTTTAATCCCATTTTGATATCGGGATTATTAAAGATCTTTTTATTGGGTAAATTATCAAGGTCCTTTAAGACTAAATCTCGGAAGACCTTCACCGATGGGGCAACAGCACATGGTGGATTAAATGTTGAAGGGTTCGCCAGCCCAGAGTGTACTACTTGGGAGGAGACATTAGCAAGAGTACTGTTCCGAGGGTTGGACAATATATATCGTTGTACGTTCAATTTTCGTACAAACTTATGTACGTCGATGAACGTAGAAAATTTGTTTAACTTGGTTGGTGGAACAAATTTGAGTCCTTTATTCAGGACTGCTGATTCAGCTTCGCTTAAAACCACTCCACTCAAGTTAAAGATTCCGTTACCGCTTATACTCTCTTTCTTTTTCCTGACGCGCCGCCCCCCTCTGGAGCCACGCTTGGTTTTGAATTTCGTTCTTGGTCTTCTGGTTCCCTGGGAAAACCCGATGAGTTAGAGGGTCTAGATAAATTATAATTGTACGGGGATCTATCATAATACCCGTAATCACGATCATGATGAGAATAGCTCTGATTGTAATCAGTGCGTGATCGATCATCCCTAAGAGGTGAAAATCTATTATACGTGTGCACTGGAGTTCTTTGTGAAGGGTGTGGAAATTGCTCGGTGCGGTATGAGTAGTCACGAGCGGGTGAGTGATCATAACCATGGTGTTCGTAATTGTAGTCTCTTTTGTTGGTATTTTTACCCCTGCCTCTGTTATTATTACCCTTACCTCTGAAGTTCCCATTGTGGTAGGAACTTCCTTGATGGGGAGTGGAGGGAGGTGGTAGTCTATTTTGGGGTATTTTATTTTGGTGGTAGGTCACATCATTCCTCTTTATTAAAGGGGGAATAACATTGATGTGTCTCGAATTTACACCTAGGGTACTAGAAGTCTCCATAGGTGACGGTTCGATATTGGTAGTTGGATGAGACTGGTCTCTCGTCTGCCAGCTAAAAACCAGGCCTTCTTTGTAATCAGTAATGTCCCTACTATACTTCTTTTGTTTCTTAATTTTCTGGTCTCTTTCTTCCTTTTCAAGGTGGTTCTTAAGGTTTGTGGACAAGGTATTATATTCAGTCGTAGTTTTATGTGGGAGGAGTTTATCTCTGATCTCTTTAATCTCTATGTCTACGGTGACTCTACGTGCCCGTTTTTTCTCAACAAGGAACACTAATAATGATATGCCGGCCTCGTTAAAATAACGAAACCAAGCCTCTGGTTCGGTATCACCCTGCTGGGGGTGGACATTCCACCTTAACCCACGGGGGACCATACGCTCCTTGATATATTGATCAAGAAACGCTATGTCCCACTCGAGGTGGAGTTCAGATACCATGAGGTTTTTAAGCCTCATGAATAGACCCCCCATTTCGGAGTCAACGCTAATGGCGGTAAAAACACCATCTGTGTTGAAAGTTCTATTGGACCTATAATCAAAGACATCCATGATAGAATGGAAACACGGTGGTGAAACACGGTGTGAGTGTGATGGTGATATCTAATAAAATATACAAAAATTTTTTTAAATTATACAAAAAATTGAGTGAGATACCATAAACTAGGTATCTATTGATAAATATTGGGCTGCTACAATCGTTGTCAAACGGAAAAAACAAATAGAAAGAAAGAAAAAGCAGCGCCCAAGCGAGTGAATAAGAAGCTGCTAACACTACAATATGACAAAATTGTGAAAGATATAAATGTGTAACAGTGTAGCGCTAAAAATGTCTCTGTGCAACCATGGTTGTGGACTAGGAAAATCGACAACCCCCAGATTGCTGTTCAGAGTGTTAGTGATAAAGTAACAAATGGAGGGTCAAAGTAGCTGATGTTCACCAGGCTCTTAAATCAATGAGAGCGTGGTGTCTCAACAAGCCAGATGGGCCTCAAGTGTGGATATACTACAAAGTGGTCCACACTCGTCTAAAGTGAATAAAAAGTGGAAAGTTATTCAAAAACTGATGTATGGACAATCTAGTATAAACTGTCCATCCAAACAAACGTGTATCAAAACAAGAATATTGTGTAAACAATACGCCTCAATATTTAAGAATTTTTTCAAAAATAAACATATGTGAAGGAATCACACAGACTGTGTCTCTGATAATGAACTCTAAAATACCATGAGTAGTATAACTAGAAGCCTAAAATCACACGGATGTTGTGTACAGATATATTGAATTGTCCATGGCGATACTACCAAAAAGACATGATATATATAAGGTGCTGCAATTACAGAAGAACTGTAATAAGCGGGAATATCCAGGAAGACTATATGTTTCTCAGAAACCTTAATGACCCAGCCTCCTGATTGGCAAACCCAAATAGACAATGATGATAAATCACAATGTGAATCAATAACACATATTAAGGGTGGTTGTTTTTCAAAGCACCTCAGTGAACAGTTCTGTTGTTAGAAATGGATGAGCGGACTAAACATATCCAACTATATTTCAAGTAGAGGCACTGTTCCTTAAAACTCCGGAGAAGTATAACTGGGAGTAATAGTGAAAGAGCAGTTCCAAATACAATATAAACAGTGATGATGATATGGTTCAGATGTTGGGTCCTGTCAACCAAGGGCAACAATGCAACCAGATAGATGAATTCATAAGCGCTTACCATGTGCGGTGGACCAACTCACCGGTAGTGAAAGGTCAGAATCAGCTTGTATGGCTACCTCCAGGTGCCAAAAGAGGTGAGATAGAAGGTAGGGAGCGTTGGTTAAGGTTTCTCAGGATCCTTAGCACATACTCACCAGCCGAATGGGTGGCTGTAGGATTACTGTGATCAGATCTCGTTGGTCAGAAGTTTTGCCATAGGTGGAAAAAAAGCAAAAGAGAGACTCCTCCTCGTGTAAAACCCACAAGACAAGGGTTCACTTTATTTTAAAACAGAAACATGCTTCCAAAATGAAATCAAACAAATGGAGCTGTTCTAATAAAAACAGGTAAAAAACGCAGTAGGCGGTGAAGCTTGGAGACCCGACGCGTTTCGTCTGAAAAGACTTCTGCTGGGGTATGCTCCAGCCTCCTCCTGCTGCGTTATATATAGTGAACAAAAAACAATTAAACTACAAACCACCTGGGTAATTTCAATCAGCCACACTTCCTGTTAGCCACACTTCCTGTTTCCTGTTCACTGTTTTTCACGTATTGGTGGTTCAGGACGAAATTGGGCCAATAGGGAATGGTGTGTGATTCAGGCCGGAATTGGGCCAATAGGGAGGAGTAAGTAAGATAGATGTAGATGTAGGCCAATGGGGGCACAGTTTGGACCTAACTAAAGACGTCTATAGCAAAAAACATGCTCCAATATGAACCTCCTAACTAATAGGCGGGCAAAGGCCCGATGGGTGACCAATCATGTGACTAATGGTCAACACTCTAATAGTTCATTGGTGGTCGGAGGGAAGAGGGCCTTATTTCAAAACTG
This sequence comes from Lithobates sylvaticus, assembly GCA_028564925.1. Taxonomy (NCBI): domain Eukaryota; kingdom Metazoa; phylum Chordata; class Amphibia; order Anura; family Ranidae; genus Lithobates; species Lithobates sylvaticus. The sequence goes on from CM053030.1 coordinate 287,446,563, forward strand.
AGCGCCAAATGTAAGTGCGCCTGTATGTTACACTGTACCAGACTACGACCGCGTGGGACGCCTCAACGGAGTGGCGTACCGGAAGTCGTGAACCGGAAGTAGTGTCTGGAGCGGAAGTGACGCACGGAATGGGCGGGAGCGGATGTGACATCATTGACCTTCCGGAGTGTAAACAGATAACAATAGAGGACAAAGCATTCTAGCGCTTGTCCACAAGATGGCAGACTCAAAACTAACCTTGAAGTCTGGCTGATGGAAATGCAATGTTAAATAGATAACCTGAATTAGAGGCATCACTAGTCAATTACAAGTACAACTAAGAATGTATGGAAATAACATCACTAATCCATCTCAATACCAATGGCATCAATCATCGGTTGATATGAATGAGATATAATTGGCATCCATGATCAATCAATGTAACATAAAGCATAATTGACGATTATACAAATCATGTCTAATAATGTTGGTGAGACCAATATGATGTTGGTAGGACCAATGTAGATCATGGGTCTGCATAAGGGGTGATGAACCACATATGGGAAGACTATAGTATAAAGGCAACTCATGTTAGTATTAGAAAATAATTAGAAAAATAATCAATAATATTCAATCCATAATACTAATTCTATAATATCCGTGATGCATAGTATGCTCGGATGCCCTTGTAAAAACGCTATCCAAAACAAGTATCTCTAGAAGTGTATATGCGTCAACAGAAAAAATGTGTATATGATAGAGACTTACAATTATAGACCGATGTGATCGTCTAAACACTATACGGGTAGGGTCATGAGCGATTAATGAACGCGTTAATATCCCATTCGACATTGAGGCCATGGGGGGTGTAACACTTAATCTGGTGTATCCAGAACGTTTCAAGTCGGGATACACCCCTAATATTTGATTCGCCCCGCCAGTGAGGGACAAATTTATCGATAATCTGGAAGCGAGACCCTACTGGATTTCGGTTATGATTTAAAAGATAATGTTTGGAGACACTGTGATTGGTGTGTCCCGCTTTGATGGCGGCCAAATGTTCGTTCACCCTAATGGCGAACGTGCGTTTGGTCCGACCTATGTATTGTTTACCACATGGGCACGTTATGAGGTAAACAATAAATTTCGTGTGACATGTTACGAAACATTCCATCTTATATTCTTTATTGGTAACATTGGATTTGAATGTGTCACACTTCCTCCTACAAGTGTTATTCATGCACACGTTACACTTGCGACAGGGGTAGAATCCCTTCATATCGTGGAAAAAAGAAGGGGGGTTGGGTGGATCCATGATATTAGGTGCAACTTTACCCCTTAGGGAAGGGGCTCCCCTATAGATGACACCTGCATGTTCAGGTAGGATAGGTCCTAGGATTTGGTCATTTTTCAAAATATCCCAGTGTTTCTGAAATATTGCTTTGATTTGTTTATATTGAACCGAAAACCTAGTAAAGAAAGACCACCGGAATTTATCATCTCTATTTTTGGGGGGCTTCTCTATCAACAAGGACGTTCGATCAATGGATGCAATTTTTTTAATTTCATCGTCTATGTGAGGTGCTTCATAGCCCCGATCAATAAATCTATTTTTTAAAATGAGGGCATGTTCATAGTAATCAGGAAGGCGAGAGCAGTTTCTGCGGATACGCATGAGTTGGCTACGTGGAACGGAACTGAGCCATGACGGATGATGGCAACTATCGACCGGAATGTAACCATTCCGGTCGGTGGTTTTGAAAAACGTTTTAGTGGTAATTTGGTCATCAATAATTGTAATTTCTAGGTCCAGAAAGTGAATGGACGAAGGACTAGCTTCATATGAAAGTTCAATTCCGATATTATTGGTATTGAGTAAAGTCATGAACTGATGGAGAGAGTCTAAGGAACCTTTCCATAGGAGGAGGATGTCGTCGATATATCTGGACCACAACACAAGTTGTGGAGGGTCCAGTACGTGGACGACATCCTCCTCCCACTTGCCCATAAAAATATTCGCAAGACTAGGGGCGAACTTAGCGCCCATAGCCACCCCCTTTTCTTGCAGATAAAAGTTCCCGTCGTACCAAAAGTAGTTATGTTTTGTAGCATACCTCAGAAGGTCCATTATGAACCTCTTTTGGGTATTAGGGATGGTTCTAATCCTGCCCAAAAATAGTTCGACGGACTCCAACCCTAAATGATGGGGAATGCAAGTATATAAAGAGGTGACATCAGCAGTCACCAAAATAAGATCACTAGAATACCTAATTTGTTGTAATTTAGAAATAGTATCCCTAGTATCTTTCAAATAGGAGGGTATTGTCTTGACTATAGGTTGAAGAAAAAAGTCAATGTATTTCCCTATGCGGGAAGTGATGGAATCCAGACCGCTAACGATTGGACGTCCGGGGGGGTGGGTTGCGTTTTTATGGACCTTAGGAAGGTAGTACATAATTGGAATTCGAGGGGACACGGGGATCAGATAATGTTTTTCCTTCTTGTCCAAGATGCCCAATTGTACCCCAGTGTCCACAAGGTCCACGAGAATTTTTTTGTAGTCAGAGGTGGGGTTCTTGGACAGTAAGGAATATGTCTGGGTGTCACCAAGAATCTTAAGCATTTCTGTGTGATATGCAGTCTTATCAAGGACTACTATCCCTCCCCCCTTGTCGGCTGGCCTGATAACAAGGTCCTTCCGTTCCACTAAAGACTTTAATCCCATTTTGATATCGGGATTATTAAAGATCTTTTTATTGGGTAAATTATCAAGGTCCTTTAAGACTAAATCTCGGAAGACCTTCACCGATGGGGCAACAGCACATGGTGGATTAAATGTTGAAGGGTTCGCCAGCCCAGAGTGTACTACTTGGGAGGAGACATTAGCAAGAGTACTGTTCCGAGGGTTGGACAATATATATCGTTGTACGTTCAATTTTCGTACAAACTTATGTACGTCGATGAACGTAGAAAATTTGTTTAACTTGGTTGGTGGAACAAATTTGAGTCCTTTATTCAGGACTGCTGATTCAGCTTCGCTTAAAACCACTCCACTCAAGTTAAAGATTCCGTTACCGCTTATACTCTCTTTCTTTTTCCTGACGCGCCGCCCCCCTCTGGAGCCACGCTTGGTTTTGAATTTCGTTCTTGGTCTTCTGGTTCCCTGGGAAAACCCGATGAGTTAGAGGGTCTAGATAAATTATAATTGTACGGGGATCTATCATAATACCCGTAATCACGATCATGATGAGAATAGCTCTGATTGTAATCAGTGCGTGATCGATCATCCCTAAGAGGTGAAAATCTATTATACGTGTGCACTGGAGTTCTTTGTGAAGGGTGTGGAAATTGCTCGGTGCGGTATGAGTAGTCACGAGCGGGTGAGTGATCATAACCATGGTGTTCGTAATTGTAGTCTCTTTTGTTGGTATTTTTACCCCTGCCTCTGTTATTATTACCCTTACCTCTGAAGTTCCCATTGTGGTAGGAACTTCCTTGATGGGGAGTGGAGGGAGGTGGTAGTCTATTTTGGGGTATTTTATTTTGGTGGTAGGTCACATCATTCCTCTTTATTAAAGGGGGAATAACATTGATGTGTCTCGAATTTACACCTAGGGTGCTTTTTTTCCACCTATGGCAAAACTTCTGACCAACGAGATCTGATCACAGTAATCCTACAGCCACCCATTCGGCTGGTGAGTATGTGCTAAGGATCCTGAGAAACCTTAACCAACGCTCCCTACCTTCTATCTCACCTCTTTTGGCACCTGGAGGTAGCCATACAAGCTGATTCTGACCTTTCACTACCGGTGAGTTGGTCCACCGCACATGGTAAGCGCTTATGAATTCATCTATCTGGTTGCATTGTTGCCCTTGGTTGACAGGACCCAACATCTGAACCATATCATCATCACTGTTTATATTGTATTTGGAACTGCTCTTTCACTATTACTCCCAGTTATACTTCTCCGGAGTTTTAAGGAACAGTGCCTCTACTTGAAATATAGTTGGATATGTTTAGTCCGCTCATCCATTTCTAACAACAGAACTGTTCACTGAGGTGCTTTGAAAAACAACCACCCTTAATATGTGTTATTGATTCACATTGTGATTTATCATCATTGTCTATTTGGGTTTGCCAATCAGGAGGCTGGGTCATTAAGGTTTCTGAGAAACATATAGTCTTCCTGGATATTCCCGCTTATTACAGTTCTTCTGTAATTGCAGCACCTTATATATATCATGTCTTTTTGGTAGTATCGCCATGGACAATTCAATATATCTGTACACAACATCCGTGTGATTTTAGGCTTCTAGTTATACTACTCATGGTATTTTAGAGTTCATTATCAGAGACACAGTCTGTGTGATTCCTTCACATATGTTTATTTTTGAAAAAATTCTTAAATATTGAGGCGTATTGTTTACACAATATTCTTGTTTTGATACACGTTTGTTTGGATGGACAGTTTATACTAGATTGTCCATACATCAGTTTTTGAATAACTTTCCACTTTTTATTCACTTTAGACGAGTGTGGACCACTTTGTAGTATATCCACACTTGAGGCCCATCTGGCTTGTTGAGACACCACGCTCTCATTGATTTAAGAGCCTGGTGAACATCAGCTACTTTGACCCTCCATTTGTTACTTTATCACTAACACTCTGAACAGCAATCTGGGGGTTGTCGATTTTCCTAGTCCACAACCATGGTTGCACAGAGACATTTTTAGCGCTACACTGTTACACATTTATATCTTTCACAATTTTGTCATATTGTAGTGTTAGCAGCTTCTTATTCACTCGCTTGGGCGCTGCTTTTTCTTTCTTTCTATATATATATATATATATATATATATATATATATATATATATATATATATATATATATATATATATATATATATATATATATATATATATATACATATACATTTTTTTTAGAGGACACCCAAGAGAATACAATGGTGGTTGTTGCAATATTTTATGTCACACTGTATTTGCGCAGCAGTCTTTCAAATGCAGATTTTTTGGAAAAAATTACTTTAATGAATTTAAAAAAAAAAATACTAACCAGTAGCCCATTTTTTTTTTTATGGATATAATGTGAAAGATTTTACGTTGCGTGAATCGTGATCTTTTTATTCTAAGCAAAAAAATTGTGATTCTCATTTTGGCCAGAATCGCGCAGCTCTACCGCATGGTATGGGACAGAGGAGGAATGCATTTTGAGCCTGCCTGAGGTACGCGCTAGTGCTTGGCAGGACCCCATTCTGTCACTGGGAGTGAGGTGTCAGAGGTATGCTGGACTGGTGGAGAAAGCATGGGCTCAGCAGTGTCTCTCCTAATTGTAACATACAATAAGGGAGGTGTGTATTAACCAGTTAACAACCGGCCCATAGAAAAACGGCTACAGGGCGGTTTGTTAACTCTGGGAAGGCGTACATGGATGTCCTCCCAGAATTCCGCTCTCGCGTGCCCCCTGGGGCACGCATCCGAGAACTTCCGTGACCTGGAATCACGGATCACAGTGAACGGCCGCTGATCGCGGCCGTTTACAACGTGACCGTGCCGTCAAATGACGGCGCGATCACATGTCAACAAACCTGCGTGATTTCCGGTTCGTCCTTCCCCTCTCCGTCCAGTGTGAGCGGACAGGGGAGAGATGGGTGGCAGCAGCGCTGTGGGCTGCATGTGTAGTGCCCACAGCCTGCTCAGGGAGACATCCATCCATCCCTGCTCACCGATCCCAGCCATGCTCTGCATACCCAGCCATGCTCTGCATGCTCTGCATACCCAGCCATACTCTGCATGCTCTGCATACCCCGCCATACTCTGCATACCCGCCCCTACTCTGCATACCTGCCCATACTCTGCATACCCGCCCATACTCTGCATACCCGTCCATACTCTGCATACCCGTCCATACTCTGCATACCCGTCCATACTCTGCATACCCGTCCATACTCTGCATACCCGTCCATACTCTGCATACCCGTCCATACTCTGCATACCCGTCTATACTCTGCATACCCGTCCATACTCTGCATGCTCTACATACCCATCCATACTCTGCATACCCGTCCATACTCTGCATACCCAGCCATACTCTGCATACCCGCCCATACTCTGCATGCTCTGATTACCCGTCCATACTCTGCATGCTCTGCATACCCGTCCATACTCTGCATGCTCTGCATACACGCCTATACTCTGCATACCCGCCCATACTCTGCATTTGGGGCGTTCCCATTGTCCTGGTTCTCCAGGGCCTTCAAAAGTGTAAGAGGTAGTCAAGAAATTATATGTGTAATTTATGCTCCAAGAATGCCTGATGGCACTCCCTGCATGTTGGGCCTCTGTATGTGGCCACGCTGTGTAAAAGTCTCACACATGTGGTATCGCCATACTCAGGAAGAGTAGTAGAATGTGTTTTGGGGTGTAATTTGTGCTATGCATATGCTGTGTGTGAGAAATAACCTGCTAACATAACAATTTTGTGGAAAAAAAAGAAAAAAGAAAAGAAAATCTTGATATTACAAAACATTGTGGGAAAAAAATAACAACTTCAAAAAACTCACCATGCATCTTACTAAATACCTTGGAATGTCTACTTTCCAAAAAGGGGTCATTTGGGGGGTATTTGTACTTTCCTGGCTTGTTAGGGTCTCAAGAAATGAGATTTCAATTTTCAGAGATTGGCACCATAGCTTGTGGACTCTATAACTTTAACAAAGACCAAATAATATACACCAATTTGGGTTATTTTTACCAAAGATATGTAGGGGTATAAATTTTGGCCAAAATATATGAAGAAAAATTATTAATTTGCAAAATTTTATAACACAAACGAAGAAAAAATGCATTTTTTTTACAGAATTTTCGGTCTTTTTTCTTTTATAGCACAAAAACAAAAAAACAGCGGTGATTAAATACCACCAAAAGAAAGCTCTATTTGTGTGAAAAAAGGAAAAAATTTCAAATAGGTACAGTGTTGTATGACTGAGTAATTGTCATTCAAAATGTGAGAGCACCGAAAGCTGAAAATTGGCCTGGTTATTAAGGGGGTTTAAGTGCCCAGTGGTCAAGTGGTTAACATGGGGCAGTACATTTTATAGAGAAACTCTGTATATTACACAGCTCCACATAGTGTACACAGTGTACGGCTCATCTCTAATAGGGATGAGCTGAACACCCCCCCGTTCGGCTCGCACCAGAACCCGCAAAGGGACCTAAAGTCCGTGCGAGCTATAGAACCCTATTAGTTATAATGGATGCGAACGTTCGAAATCAAAAGTGCTAATTTTAAAGGCTAATATGCATGTTATTGTCATAAAAAGTGTTTGGGGACCTGGGTCCTGCCCCAGGGGACATGTATCAATGCAAATTTTTTTTTTAAAAACGTCCGTTTTTTCAGGAGCAGTGATTTTAATAATGCTTAAATTGAAACAATAAAAGTGTAATATTCCTTTAAATTTTGTACCTGGGGGTAGTCTATAGTATGCCTGTGAAGGGGCGCATGTTTCCTGTACTTAGAACTGTCCCTGCAAAAAGTGTAATTTTTGCAAGAAAAAAAGCTATTTAAAATCACTCGCGGCTAATGTGAATTGACGGCTCCCGTAACACAGAGAACAGTCATTCATTGAAAGTCATTCATAAAAAAAAAGTCATTGATAAAAAATAAAAAAAATTTTAAAAAAAAAGCGTGGGGGTCCCCCCAAATTCAATAACCAGGCCCTTCAGGTCTGGGATGGGTATTAAGGGGGACCCCAGCCAAGAAAAAAAAAATTGCGTAGGGTCCCCCTCAAAATCCATACCAGACCCTTGAGGTCTTGGATGGATTTTAAGGGGAACCCCAGCCCAAAAAAATGGCATGGGGTCCCCCTCAAAATCCATACCAGACCCTTATCCGAGCACGCAACCTGGCAGGCCGCAGGAAAAGAGGGGGGACGAGAGCGCCCCCCCCTCCCGCCTGAACCGTACCAGGCCACATGCCCTCAACATTGGGAGGATGCTTTGGGGGTCTGAGACCCCCAAAGCACCTTGTCCCCATGTTGATGAGGACAAGGCCCCTTCCCCACAACCCTGGCCGGTGGTTGTGGGGGTCTGCGGGCGGGGGGCTTATCGGAATCTGGAAGCCCCCTTTAACAAGGGGGGACCCCCAGATCCCCCCCCCCCCGTGTGAAATGGTAAGGGGGTACTTGTACCCCTACCATTTCACCAAAAAAGTGTCAAAAATTGTAAAAATGACAGGAGACGGTCTTTGACAATTCTTTTATTAAAATCTTCTTTCTTTTTTCTTCATCCTTCGGTTTCTTCATCTTCTCCTTCCGTCATCTTCTTCCATCTTCTTCCATCTTCTTCTTCCTCCGATCCGCTTCTTCTTGCGCTGGTCTTCTCGTCCTTCTCGTCCGGCATCTTCTTCCATGGCTTTGGCGTCGGCGTCTCCTCCCAATGGGAGGCTCCCGCTGTGTGAGGCTTTGTTCCGTCTGACAGGTCTTTTACAACGGAGGGCACCTGGTGACCCCGCCCCCCTCTGACGTCATGGGGAAAGCCATAGGGAATTCCCCATGACGTCCCCGTGCGTCAGAGGGGGCGGGGTCACCAGGTGCCCTCCGTTATAAAAGACCTGTCAGACGCAGCGAAGCCTCACACAGCGGGAGCCTCCCATTGCGAGGAGCGGCCCAAGAAGAGACACCGACACCGACGCCATGGAAGAAGATGCCGGACGAGAAGGACGAGAAGACCAGCGCAAGAAGAAGCAGATCGGAGGAAGAAGAAGATGGAAGAAGATGCCGGAAGGAGAAGATGAAGAAACCGAAGGATGAAGAAAGGAAGACCAGAAGAAAGAAGAAAGAAGATTTTAATAAAGGAATTGTCAAAGACCGTCTCCTGTCATTTTTTACCATTTTTGACACTTTTTTGGTGAAATGGTAGGGGTACTTTTGTACCCCCTTACCATTTCACACAGGGGGGGGCGGGATCTGGGGGTCCCCTTGTTAAAGGGGGCTTCCAGATTCCGATAAGCCCCCCGCCCGCAGACCCCCACAACCACCGGCCAGGGTTGCGGGGAATAGGCCCTTGTCCTCATCAACATGGGGACGAGGTGCTTTGGGGGTCTCAGACCCCCAAAGCATCCTCCCAATGTTGAGGGCATGTGGCCTGGTACGGTTCAGGCAGGGGGGGGGGGCGCTCTCGTCCCCCCCTCTTTTCCTGCGGCCTGCCAGGTTGCGTGCTCGGATAAGGGTCTGGTATGGATTTTGAGGGGGACCCCACGCCATTTTTTTTGACTGGGGTTCCCCTTAAAATCCATCCCAGACCTCAAGGGTCTGGTATGGATTTTGAGGGGGACCCTACGCCATTTTTTTTTTTTTTTGGCTGGGGTCCCCCTTAATATGCATCCCAGACCTAAAGGGCCTGGTTATTGAATTTGGGGGGACCCCCACGCTTTTTTTTTGTTTTTTTATCAATGAATGACAGTTCTCTGTGTTACAGGAGCCATCAATTCATTAGCCGCGAGTGCTTTTAAATAGCTTTATTCCCTGCGAAAATTACACTTTTTGCAGGGACAGTTCTAAGCCCAGGAAACCTGCCCCCCTTCACAGGCAACCTATAGACACCCCCCAGATGTGATACTGCAATGCTGTACTAACAGCACGCACACACACAAATCCCCAGAAATAGAGCACATATTCGGCCGAACTTCGGAAAAAAGAACTTGACCCGAACTTGACCCCGAACTCTGAAACCCATTGAAGTCAATGGGGACCCGGACTTTTGAACACTAAAATGGCTGTCAAAAAGGTCATGGAAAGGGCTAGAGGGCTGCAAATGGCAACAAAATGTTGTTAAGAGCATGGCAAGTGATCTGCAAACAAATATGGATAGGGAAATAACTTAAAATAACATAAAAAAAATAAAAAAATAAAAAAAATGCTGGAGGCCCCCCTTCTCAGTAGAAGAGGTACAGGAAGTCATTAAGAACCTCAGAAACTCAACGGCACGATGCCGCACATATAGTGGGAATACCCCAGAATACGCACTTTCTGGAAAAAATTATTCAATTTAATGGATAAGATAGTGGTAAAATAAAATACTTGGAAATAAAAAAAAAATGAAAAAATTATAATCTTGACCTAGGAGGACGAAATTCAAATGGAGTAGGAGGTTGAGGTGGCGGTGGATGTGGCGGTGTAGGTGGAAGCGGCGGTGGAGGAGGACGAGGTAGCCAACACTGGTTCAAAAATACAACAATGGCTGGGTAAGGCTAGTGGTGAATGATGTGTCGAATTCTGTCCCCCGTCGCATAGTGTCCACCCTGTACTGCGCTTGCTCAGTACGTAGGACAAGGGGATTTTGAAACTCTCCAAAGACGATGCGCGGTGACTCCAGGTTCAAGCCACATCATCCGAGGTTGAAGCCTAGCCAAGCGAGCCCGTGAGGGGCCCTGTTACTATGTGCTACCGTATGTCCACTTGGATGGTCGGGCTTGAACCTGCACTTACTGCGCAGGCGACGTTCATCTTTGGAGATTTTGTGAATCTCCTTGTCCTCCGTACTGCGCAAGCACTGCACCTGCGCAGTAAGTGGCTGGACACTATCCGATGGCAAGACAGTTTTCGTCAGAACACCGGTATATGTGTCTATTGTGCACAAGGTACAGCCAAGTCCTGTGGGATTCATGCCTGGTTCATTTTAATGAACGTGAGCTTGTCCACATTGGCTCACACAGGCGGCTGCGCTTGTCTGTAATAACGCCCCCTGCCGTGCTAAATACACGTTCAGATAATACACTGGCGGCAGGGCAGGCCAGCACCTCCAAGGCATAAAGGGCAAGCTCAGGCCATGTGCCCAATTTGGAGACCCAGAAGTTGAAGGGGGCAGACCCGTCATGCAGTACGTGTATGCGTGTGCACACATACTGCTCCACCATGTTGGTGAAATGCTGCCTCCTGCTAAGACGTTCCATCTCAGCTGGTGGTGCTGGTTGTTGTGGCGTGCCGACAAAGCTTTTCCACATTCCGGCTATGCTAACCCTGCCTTGCGAGGTGCTGGCGGTGCCCCGGCTGCGTTGGTGACCTCTTCCTCCTCCTCTGCCTTCGCCTTGTGCTTCCACCGTACCCCCGCTTCCAAGTGGGAATGCCACCAGCAGCGCGTCTACCAGCGTGCGCTTGTACTCGCGCATCTTACGATCACGCTCCAGTGAGGTAATTAAGGACGGCACGTTGTCCTTGTAACGGGGATCCAGCAGGGTGGCCACCCAATAATCAGCACCAGTTAAAATGTGGGCAACTCGGCGGTCGTTGCGGAGACACTGCAGCATGTAATCGCTCATGTGTGCCAGGCTGCCCAGAGGCAAGGAAAAGCTGTCCTCTGTGGGAGGTGTATCGTCTGTGTCCTCTGTATCCCCCCAGCCACGCACCAGTGATGGACATGAGCTGGTCTGGGTGCCACCTTGCTGTGAACATGGTTCCTCCTCCATCTCCTCCTCATCCTCCACCTCGTCATCCTCCAGAACTGTGCCCTTGCTGCCAGACAATTGTGTACCTGGCGCTTGTTGGTGCAGGAACCCAGCCTCATAGCCACTTGTAAATGACTGCCCTGAAAGCCTTGGAAATGAACCCTCTTCCTCCTCCTCCTCCTCCTCCTCATCCTGTGCCACATCCTCTTCCATCATCGCCTTAAGAGTTTTTTCAAGGAGGCATAGAACTGGGATAGTAACGCTGAGAACGGCGTCATCGGCTCTGGCCATGTTGGTGGAGTACTCGAAACAGCGCAACAAGGCACACAGGACTCGCATGGAGGCCCAGTTATTGGCGGTGAAGTGGTGCTGTTCCGCAGAGCGACTCACGCGTGCGTGCTGCAGCTGAAACTCCACTATCGCCTGCTGCTGCTCGCACAGTCTGGCAAGCATGTGCAAGGTGGAGTTCCACCTTGTGGGCACGTCACATATGAGACGGTGAGCGGGAAGGCCGAAGTTACGCTGCAGCGCTGACAGGCGAGCAGCAGCAGGGTGAGAACGCCGAAAGTGCGCACAGACGGCCCGCACTTTCTGCAGCAGCTCTGGCATATCGGGGTAATTCTTTAGGAACCTCTAGACCACCAAGTTCAGCACATGCGCCAGGCAAGGGATGTGCGTCAAACCGGCAAGGCCCAGAGCTGCTACGAGATTTCGCCCATTATCGCACACCACCAGGCCGGGCTTGAGGCTCACTGCCACCAACCACTCATCGGTCTGTTGTTCCATGTCCCTCCACAACTCCTGCGCGGTGTGGGTTTTTTCCCCCAAACAGGAAAGTTTTAAAACTGCCTGCTGTCGTTTAGCCCTGGCTGTGCTGAAGTTGGTGGTGAAGGTGTTATGCTGACCGGATGAGGAGGCGGTAGAGGATGAGGAGGCGGAGTAGGAGGAGTTAGCAACAGGAGGCAAACTGAAGTGCCCTGAAATCCTCGGTGGTGGAAGGACATGCGCCAAAGTGCTATCCGCCTCAGGCCCAGCCGCCACTACATTTACCCAGTGTGCTGTTAGGGAGATATAAAGTCCCTGACCGTGCTTACTGGTCCACACATCCGTAGTTAGGTGGACCTTGCCACATATGGCATTGCGCAGTGCACACCTGATTTTGTCCCCCACTTGGTTGTGCAGGGAAGGGATAGCTCGTCTGGAAAAGTAGTGGCGGCTGGGCACGACGTACTGTGGGACAGCCAATGACATCAGCCTTTGAAAACTCTGCGTCTCCACCAGACGGAATGACAGCATTTCAAAGGCGAGCAATTTTGAAATGCTGGCATTCAGGGCCAGGGATCGAGGGTGGCTAGGGGGGTACTTCCTCTTCCGCTCCAGTGTTTGGGAAATAGAGAGCTGAAAGCTTCCATGGGACATTGTGGAGATGGTTGGTGACCCAGGTGGTAGTGTTGCTGGCAGATCCTCTGTTTGCGGGTTGGCAGGTGTCACTGTCACTACAGAGGTGGATGAAGAGGCGGAGACTGCAGCAGAAGAGGAAGCAGGAGGAGCCAGAGACCTTTCTTGGTTTTTGCGGTGTCTACTCCACTGCATCTCGTGCTTTGCACTTAGATGCCTGGTCATGCAGGTTGTGCTCAGTTTGAGAACGTTTATGCCTCGCTTCAAGCTCTGAATGCACAGCGTGCAAACCACTCGTGTCTTGTCATCAGGACATTGTCTGAAGAACTGCCACGCTAGGGAACTCCTTGCACCTGGCTTTGGTGTGCTCGGTCCCTTGCTGCGTTGGGCAGTAGCAGACGTACTGTCTAGGGGACGGACGCTCCGCTTTTGCACCTTGCTCCCTCTTCTCCTGTGCTGGTGGCTCTGTGCGACCACCGCCTCTTTCTCTGAACTACACTGGTCACCTGCATGACGTTGATTCCATGTGGGGTTAAGGACCTCATCATCCTCCACATCATCTTCCACCCAAAATTCACCCCTGCCCTCCTTGTCGGTCTGCACAATGGCGAAAGCAGCAGCAGTTGGCACCTGTGTTTCGTCATCATCCGAGACGTGCTGCGTTGGTCCTCCCATGTACTCATCATGAAACATAAGTGGTTGGGCATCGGTGCACACAATCTCTTCCACTTCTGAGGCAGGGCTAGGTGGATGGCCCTGGGAAACCCTGCTAACAGAGTCGTCAAAAAGCAGAAGAGAATGCTGCATGATTTGGGGCTCAGACTGATTGGCTGATTTGCAAGGGGGTGAGGTGAAAGACTGATGGACATCGGCTGCAGGTGCCAACTCTGAACTTTCATCAGGAGACTGGGTGGGAGACAATGTGAAGGAACCGGAGGCACTGTCAGCAGCAACCCAATCTACTATCGCCTGTACTTGTCCTGGCCTCGACATTCGTACAGACTCATTAGGCACGCCAAAATACTGCTGCAGGCTCTGTGGCCTACTCGCACCTGCGGAAGGTGTTTCACTAGTGCGTGTAGCTGGCACAGATCGACCACGTCCTCTCCCTGCAACAGGAGCGCCACCAGCAGCACCACGACCCGGGCCACGTCCCCTTTTTGATGATCTCCTCATATTTTCCAAATTTATGATCTCGCCCTAAATGGGTGTTTTTGTATATAGCAGAATACACGTACACGTAAAGCGTTTATGAAAACGCAGAAAATGCTATTGGGAAGAAAAAAAAACACTGCAAAATTTTATTTTTTTGCAATGTTTTTGCAATATCAGACTACACGGATAGTATTCAAAGCGTTTATGAAAACGCAGAAAATGCTATTGGGAAGAAAAAAAAACACTGCAAAATTTTATTTTTTTGCAATGTTTTTGCAATATCAGACTACACGGATAGTATGTAAAGCGTTTATGAAAACACAGAAAATGCTATTGGGAAGAAAAAAAAAAAAAAACACCGCAAAATTTTATTTTTTTGCAATGTTTTTGCAATATCAGACTACACGGATAGTATGTAAAGCATTCATGAAAACGCAAAAAATGCTATTGGGAAGAAAGAAAAAAAAACACTGCAAAATTTTATTTTTTTTAAATGTTTTTGCAATATCAGACTACACGGATAGTATGTAAAGCGTTTATGAAAACGCAGAAAATGCTATTGGGAAGAGTAAAAAAAAAAAAAACACTGCAAAATTTTATTTTTTTGCAATGTTTTTGCAATATCAGAATACACAGTTAGTGTCTACAGCGTGTATGTAGGAACACGCAGAAAATGCTATTGGGAAAAAAAAATAAAAAGCAAGATTCAATTTTTATGCAATGTTTTTCCAATAGCAGAATACACACAGACTGTGGTGTATCTGTTAGTATATGCAGTGCAGTAATGTTGCACTGAGCTTGCAGGTAAAACGTTTAGATTTTGTCTGGCACTGGCCTCATGGCACTGTTACTGTGACTGTGCACTGCACCCCAGCCAGGGTACAATTGCTTTAGGAATCTCTTCAATAATTATGTCTGCCTCTTTCTTTTGCAAAATAAAGAAACTCCCTCCCTACTCTAGCTATCTAGATCGCTCACTGATCTAACTAATTAGAATAAAATTCCAGGAATGTGGACTGACTTTAGCACACTAACTCTATCTATCTTTCTGCAGCACAGGAACCAGTGTCTGTGTAACAGAATGACGCTGTGTGCTGTGTGTGTACTATTTATAGAGACTGGGTCACATGCTGCACTGGCCAATCACAGCCATGCCATTAGTAGGCATGGCTGTGATGGCTTCTAGGGCACACTAGTGAAACGATCATCCATTGGCTGCCCTAAAGCTGTTAAAAAGGCGCCAATACAGCGCCGAACACCGCACCCGAACCCGAACTTACAGCCAATAGTTCGGGTTCGGGTCTGGGCCCGGACACCCAAAAGTCCGGTACGGACCCGAACTTTACAGTTCGGGTTCACTCAACCCTAATAGAGAGGCTTTGCAGCTTACGCATGTATTTGCAGATGCGTTCAAACTAAACCCCTGTTTTTGATGCAAACTTTTAGACATCATTAGTCGGTTGTTTGCAGGCTGGTTGGGGAGTTTAGCTAGGAATTTTCTTTGTTTTTTTTTAACTTTGAAATAAACCTGGGTATACACGCTTTGTTTTGAATTTGTTTGGCTTGATTTTTGCTTACATATTTTTGTCAAGCAGATTGCAAAATATATTTGTTAGCAAATATCCCTTGATCACACATACCTTAGGGGTTGCTATTGCAACAGAGTAAACCGCAAATCTGATACCAGTGTGGTAGTAAACTTTTAGAAAAAAATCCCCCTGCAAGGTAAAGCCATAATGTGCTAGTAAGCATTGCATACTAGCATATTATGGAAAACATACCTTGAAACGAAGCCCTCCAGCGGCACGCTGTCCCCGATGCAGAGGCTTTCATCTTTACGTGGTCTTCCTTCCAGGTTCAGGGGCTGTGGCCGCATGAATGGCTAAGCCACGATGACGTCACTCCCGCACATGCACGCGGGAGTCACAGCCGCGGCACTGAGATCTGAAAGAACGGCACAGGTATGCTCTTCCTTAAGAGTGACGTTACCGGCTGCTGCTTACTAGAATATCTCCTATTGGTGCACATTTAAGAGATATTCATTTAACCTACAGATGGGATCTATTATAAATAAAAAAACAAAAATAGAGTTTACTAGCACTTTACGATTGTATAGGTTCCTTTAAAAATGATATCCAATTAATTTATAAAATAACTGATGCGGTTTAATAACCGACATGTTTTTGCAAGTTATGAAAAATTACATAGATGTTAACAGAGTAGAAGGCTGTGATCATCTTGGCTGCAAATGACGGTAATGTGTACAGACATGATAATCATACAAATTTTTTATATTGTAATGAAAAAATACTAGAGCTCATAGTGAAAGTGCTCAAAAACTTACCAGAAGACAGATCAGCCAGCTCTTCCCTCACCACTTCTACCTTGTACCTAGGGCTCAGGGCAGGGAGGCATTAAAATAAAGGCAACGGAGGCAAATTTAGACCAGTCCAGCAAAATTGAGCAATCCTTTGGTGGTTTCCCTGCTGGGTCTCAGGCCAGTAAATTGCAAGTGCACCAGTTTGGAAATGTATTTATATTTATTTGCTTTTTGGGCATTTGGTCATGACTATAGGAACCCCCCCCCCCCCCCGTCTGTCTCCTGGCGAAAAATGCCTCCTGTGATGTGCGCATGCGCCATGGTCACATCACTGCAGCTGTTCGGGAAATCAGCTGGAGTTCGACTCCGTCCTATGCATACGCGGGCACTTTTCGATGGAGGGCACATATCGATAGAACACCAGGACCCAATAGAGTCACGAGAGATGCCACCAGAGTCACCACACTGGACAGATACCAGCCCCAGGGAATCCAAGCCGTCCAGGATGCGCGAACACCAAGAGAAGTGAGCGGGCCCCCTTCCCCCCGATGACACCGTCATGAGCACCGGGAGAAGTAGCCTGGTAAGAAAAGTGGGTGGGTAGGAGAAGTCAGGCTCAGCAGGGATCGACAGATCGATCCCTGCTGAGCAAGGGGAGTCTGTCAAAATGGACAGCCCCGTGTAAAAGGGGCCTTAGTCCATAGGGTTCAGTATTGAGTTGAAAATAACCGCACCCAAATAGTACTAATTTGAACCCTGTCCTGCTGCTATCAAATTGAGGGACTTCAATTAAAAATAAAAAAAACTGGAGCATTCTTTGAAATCACTTTGTCTTGTGTTCATTTGAATGTTTCCCGGGGCTCCAAGATTCTTACTGATTGTCCAGGTCTAAGTAGATTTAACCCTAACAACAGAGGAGGGGGTTCAGAGAGAGAGAGAGAGAGAGAGAGATACACACACAGGGGAGTCAGAGAGAAAGAGAGATGGGGGTCAGGGAGAGAGGGACATGAGAGGAGGTCAGAGAGAGAAAGAGAGAGACTGGGGGGTCAGGGAGAGAGAGGGACAGAGGAGGGGGGTCAGAGAGAAAGAGAGATGGGGGTCAGGGAGAGAGAGGGACAGGAGAGAAGGTAAGAGAGAGACAGAGAGAGACAGAGAGAGACTGGGGGGGGGGCAGGGAGAGAGAGGGACAGAGGAGAGGGGTCAGAGAGAGAGATGGGGGATCAGAGAGAGAGACACACACACAGGGGAGTCAGAGAGAAAGAGAGATGGGGGTCAGGGAGAGAGAGGGACAGAGGAGGGGGGTCAGGGAGAGCGAGGGACAGGGAATGGGGATCAGAGAGAGATAGGTGGGCCAGGGAGAGAGAGAGGGACAGGGAAGGGGGTTCAGAGAGAGAGATGGGGGATCAGAGAGAGAGAGGCACACACACGGGAGTCAGAGAGAAAGAGAGATGGGGGTCAGGGAGAGAGGGACAGGAGAGGAGGTAAGAGAGAGACAGAGAGAGACTGAGGGGGCAGGGAGAGAGAGGGACAGAGGAGGGGGGGTCAGAGAGAGAGATGGGGGATCAGAGAGACACACACTCACAGGGGAGTCAGAGAGAAAGAGAGATGGGGGTCAGGGAGAGAGAGGGACAGAGGAGGGGGGGTCAGAGAGAGAGAGAGATAGGGGGGTCAGGGAGAGAGGGACAGAGGAGGGGGTCAGAGAGAGAGATAGGGGGTCAGGGAGAGCGAGGGACAGGGTATGGGTGTCAGAGAGAGATAGGTGGGTCAGGGAGAGAGAGAGACAGGGAAGGGGATTCAGAGAGAGAGATAGGGGGGTCAGGGAGAGAGGGGGACAGAGGAGGGGGTTAAGAGAGAGAGAGCAAAGGAGGGGGGCAGAGAGAGAGAGAGAGAGAGAGCGACGGGGGTCAGTGAAATTTCTCTCATTTGGAATGCTCTCTGGCTCATTCATCAGTTTTTCAGTGTGGTTGCTCGGCTGCTTTAATCTTCCCACCCACCTCTCCATCACAGAAGGAACAGACGAGAAGGGAGGGAGGGGCGGCAGAAGAGATGTGTGTGAAGCTGCTCAGTGCAGACTGCAGGCATGCTGGAGAATGGAGTGTGGGGAATGGGGGTCTGAAGAGGTTAATTTAAGGGGCACCAAGTGCTCCTTACAGAGACTGTGTTACTGTCCATTGAGAGACAGAAGCTACTCCGGAGGGAGTTGGAAGTCCAGGATCCATCTTTGTGTATTTTTTGTACAGAAATAGGACGTTTTGTCCTTCAAGTTTTGTTTTATGTCAAGCTATATACCCCTAGACCCTATCTATGTTATCTTCTCTAATAAAATAACAAAAACAAGCCCACGGACTGGATACTGACTTTGGATGCAAGTTGAAAAAAGAGTGTGACTATGGGGAGGGGGACCCAAAAAAACAGCGGCTCCTTAGGGGGTAGACGCTATACATTTCACACAGAGTAAATAATATTCACTGATATGTTTTTTCTTCCCCAAAGAAATGTACCAAATTATATTTTGTCCCAAATTTATGAAGATGAAAGATTATTTATTTGCAAATTTTAGTAACAGAAACTGTGAAATATATTTTCTTTAAAAAAAATGTTTTTTTCCTTAATATAGTAAAAAGTAAAAAAAAAAGTCTCAAAAAATGATATAAAATTAATTTGGAAACCCTGTTGCATGAATGAGTAAATGTCATTCAAAGTATGACAGAGCTAAAAACTGGAAAATGGCCTGGACAGGGAGATGGTTTAACATGTGTCGGTCTTCAAGTACTGTAGGTAAAATATATTTATATATTTTTTTGTCATTTCAAGATTTTAATACTTTCAAGACTTTATGCCACACATTAAAAATGTATTATCAATGAGAACAAGTAATGTAGTAATGTCAAAAGAATCAGAAGAAAACAATAATCTACAAAGAACAAAAATGTATTTATAATTTTACATAGGTGATCTAACCCAGGAATGTACAGTTAAATAAATGCTTCAGTTTGTTTAGTGAGTCATCAGTCAATACAATTTAGCTAAGAGGTATCCATTTACAATGAGTGATACAGTGTAGCATTAAAGGGCATGAGTACAGCTTCTCAAATGCTTTGGGCATTATCACTGTGTTGCTTGATCAGGCTTTTTTTTTTTTCTGGAGTCGCCTAACAAGAAATAATGCTGTGCAAGCCAAGTCATATCTGAATATTTGTCCTCTCCCAATTATACTGGTATATGTTATGTTGCAGCAAAGATATTATCCTTGTGTGAAAGACATATCACAAATAGGGTTGAGCGAACCCAAACTGTAAAGTTCGGGTCCGTACCAGACTTTTGGGTGTCCGGGACCCGGACCCGAACCCAAACTATTGGCTGTAAGTTCGGGTTCGGGTCCGGTGTTCGGCGATGTATTGGCGCCTTTTTAACAGCTGCAGGGCAGCCAATCGACGCTAGTTTCACTAGTGTGCCCTTAGAAGCCATCACAGCCATGCCTACTAATGGCATGGCTGTGATTGGCCAGTGCAGCATGTGACCAAGCCTCTATATATAGTCCAGACACACAGCACACAGCGTCATTCTGCTATAGACAGGTTCCTGTGCTGCTGAGAGGATTTTAGGAGTTAGTGTGATAAAGTCAGTCAGTCAGTCCACATTCCTTAAAGCGGTTCTGCACCCATTTCATTTAGTAAATCTCTTTGCCTTCCAAATTAGGCAAAGAGTACTAAATGAAATGTTTTTTTTTTTTTTTTTTTTTACTTACCTTGTAATTGATGACTTCCGGTCTTCTCTCTCTTCGGCGGCGGGCGGGGTCTCTGCGTCGATCGTCGTCACGCCGCACTGTCTCCTGGGATCTGGTGTCATTGATCCCAGGAGTCAGTGCGGGCATCTTCCGAAATCTCGCGAGATTTCAGCCACATCTTCCGAAATCTCCCGAGATTTCGGCCACATCTGCCGAAATCTCGTGAGATGTCGGCAGATGTGCCGTTACTGCGCACGCGCGAGTAACGGCGGTGCATGCTGGGCCATCTACAGTGCCTGTGGGGTTTCACATGCCCACAGGCAAGATGGACCCCAGCAGACAAGAAGAAGACAAGAAGAAGATGAAGATGAAAACCGGCGGCGATCGAGATGGAAGATGGAACAGGTAAGTCCCCCAATTGAGCTATATGCCCTTGGCATATAGCCCAAAAAAAAAAAGAGTGCAGAACCGCTTTAACTTTTCTTCTAATTAGTTAGATCAGTGAGCAATCTACATAGCTAGAGTAGAGAGCTAGAGTAGAGTACAGAGTTTCTTTAGTAAGGAAGAGAAAGAGGCAGAGAGAATTATTGAAGAGATTCCTAAATCAATTGTACCCTGGCTGGGGTGCGGTGCACAGTCTTTTAACAGTGCCATGAGGCCAGACAAAATATAAAAGTTTTACCTGCAAGCTCAGTGCACCATTAGGACCAACACTGCATATAGTAAGAGATACACCATAGTCTGTGTGTATTCTGCTATTGGAAAAACATTGCAAAAAAACTTAATTTTGCTGTGTTTTTTTTTTTTTCCCAATAGCATTTTCTGCGTGTTCATAGACGCTTTAGATACTGTCCGTGTATTCTGATATTAGAAAAACGTTGCAAAAAAATTTAATTTTACTGTGTTTTTTTTTTCCCAATAGCATTTTCTGCGTTTTCATAAACGCTTTAGATACTGTCCGTGTATTCTGATATTGGAAAAACATTGCAAAAAAATTTAATTTTGCTGTGTTTTTTTTTTTTTCCCAATAGCATTTTCTGCGTGTTCATACACGCTGTAGACACTATCCGTGTATTCTGATATTGGAAAAACATTGCAAAAAAATAAAATTTTGCTGTGTTTTTTTTTTCCCAATAGCATTTTCTGCGTTTTCATAAACGCTTTAGATACTGTCCGTGTATTCTGATATTGGAAAAACATTGCAAAAAATTTTAATTTTGCTGTGTTTTTTTTTTTCCCAATAGCATTTTCTGCGTGTTCATACATAAACGCTGTAGACACTATCCGTGTATTCTGATATTGGAAAAACATTGCAAAAAAATTAAATTTTGCTGTGTTTTTTTTTTTCCCCAATAGCATTTTCTGCGTGTTCATAAACGCTTTAGACACTGTACGTGTATTCTGCTATAGACAAAAACACCCATTTAGGGCGAGATCATACATTTTGAAAATATGAGGAGATCATCAAAAAGGGGACGTGGCCCAGGTCGTGGTGCTGCTGGTGGCGCTCCTGTTGCAGGGAGAGGACGTGGTCGATCTGTGCCAGCTACACGCACTAGTGAAACACCTTTCTCAGGTGCGAGTAGGCGACAGAGCCTGCAGCGGTATTTTGGCGCGCCTAATGAGGCTGTACGAATGTTGAGGCCAGGACAAGTACAGGCGATAGTAGATTGGGTTGCTGACAGTGCCTCTGGTTCCTTCACATTGTCTCCCACCCAGTCTCCTGATGAAAGTTCAGAGTTGGCACCTGCAGCCGATGTCCATCAGTCTTTCACCTCACCTCCTTGCAAATCAGCCAATCAGTCTTAGCCCCAAATCATGCAGCAGTCTCTTCTGCTTTTTGATGACTCTGTTAGCAGGGTTTCCCAGGGCCATCCACCTAGCCCTGCCCCAGAAGTGGAAGAGATTGTGTGCACCGATGCCCAACCACTTATGTTTCATGATGAGTACATGGGAGGACCATCGCAGCACGTCTCGGATGATGACGAAACACAGGTGCCAACTGCTGCTGCTTTCGCCATTGTGCAGACCGACAAGGAGGGCAGGGGTGAAGACTGGGTGGAAGATGATGTGGAGGACGATGAGGTCCTTGACCCCACATGGAATCAACGTCATGCAGGTGACCAGTGTAGTTCAGAGGAAGAGGTGGTGGTCGCACAGAGCCACCAGCACAGCAGAAGAGGGAGCAGGGTGCAAAAGCGGAGCGTCCGTCCCCTAGACAGTACGTCTGCTACTGCCCAACGCAGCAAGGGACCGAGCACACCAAAGCCAGGTCCAAGGAGTTCCCTAGCGTGGCAGTTCTTCAGACAATGTGCTGATGACAAGACACGAGTGGTTTGCACGCTGTGCAATCAGAGCTTGAAGCGAGGCATAAACGTTCTCAACCTGAGCACAACCTGCATGACCAGGCATCTAAGTGCAAAGCACGAGATGCAGTGGAGTAGACACCGCAAAAACCAAGAAAGGTCTCTGGCTCCTCCTGCTTCCTCTTCTGCTGCAGTCTCCGCCTCTTCATCCACCTCTGTAGTGACAGTGACACCTGCCAACCCGCAAACAGAGGATCTGCCAGCAACACTACCACCTGGGTCACCAACCATCTCCACAATGTCCCATGGAAGCTTTCAGCTCTCTATTTCCCAAACACTGGAGCGGAAGAGGAAGTACCCCCCTAGCCACCCGTGATCCCTAGCCCTGAATGCCAGCATTTCAAAATTCCTCGCCTTTAAAATGCTGTCATTCCGTCTGGTGGAGACGCAGAGTTTTAAAAAGCTGATGTCATTGGCTGTCCCACAGTACGTCATGCCCAGCCGCCACTACTTTTCTAGACGAGCTATCCCTTCCCTGCACAACCAAGTGGGGGACAAAATCAGGTGTGCACTGCGCAACGCCATCTGTGGCAAGGTCCACCTAACTACGGATGCGTGGACCAGTAAGCACGGTCAGGGACGTTATATCTCCCTAACAGCACACTGGGTAAATGTAGTGGCGGCTGGGCCTGAGGCGCATAGCAGTTTGGCGCATGTCCTTCCACCACCGAGGATTGCAGGGCATTTCAGTTTGCCTCCTGTTGCTAACTCCTCCTACTCCGCCTCCTCATCCGGTCAGCGTAACACCTTCACCACCAACTTCAGCACAGCCAGGGCTAAACGACAGCAGGCAAACTTTCCTGTTTGGGGGAAAAACCCCACACCGCGCAGGAGTGTGGAGGGACATGGAACAACAGACCGATGAGTGGTTGGTGGCAGTGAGCCGAAAAGCCCGGCCTGGTGGTGTGCGATAATGGGCGAAATCTCGTAGCAGCTCTGGGCCTTGCCGGTTTGACGCACATCCCTTGCCTGGCACATGTGCTGAACTTGATGGTCCAGAGGTTCCTGAAGAATTACCCTGATATGCCAGAGCTGCTGCAGAAAGTGCGGGCCGTCTGTGCGCACTTTCGGCGTTCTCACCCTGCTGCTGCTCGCCTGTCAGCGCTGCAGCGTAACTTCGGCCTTCCCGCTCACCGTCTCATATGTGACGTGCCCACAAGGTGGAACTCCACCTTGCACATGCTTGCCAGACTGTGCGAGCAGCAGCAGGCGATAGTGGAGTTTCAGCTGCAGCACGCACGCGTGAGTCGCTCTGCGGAACAGCACCACTTCACCGCCAATAACTGGGCCTCCATGCGAGACCTGTGTGCCTTGTTGCTCTGTTTCAAGTACTCCACCAACATGGCCAGTGCCGATGACGCCGTTCTCAGCGTTACTATCCCAGTTCTATGCCTCCTTGAAAAAACTCTTCAGGCGAGGATGGAAGAGGATGTGGCACAGGATGAGGGGGAGGAGGAGGAGGAGGAGGAGGAGGAGGAGGAGGAAGAGGGTTCATTTCCAAGGCTTTCAGGGCAGTCATTTACAAGTGGCTACGAGGGTGGGTTCCTGCACCAACAAGCGCCAGGTACACAATTGTCTGGCAGCAAGGGCACAGTTCTGGAGGATGACGAGGTGGAGGATGAGGAGGAGATGGAGGAAGAGGAACCATGTTCACAGCAGGGTGGCACCCAGACCAGCTCATGTCCATCACTGGTGCGTGGCTGGGGGGATACAGAGGACACAGACGATACACCTCCCACAGAGGACAGCTTTTCCTTGCCTCTGGGCAGCCTGGCACACATGAGCGATTACATGCTGCAGTGTCTCCGCAACGACCGCCGAGTTGCCCACATTTTAACTGGTGCTGATTATTGGGTGGCCACCCTGCTGGATCCCCGTTACAAGGACAACGTGCCGTCCTTAATTACCTCACTGGAGCGTGATCATAAGATGCGCGAGTACAAGCGCGCGCTGGTAGACACGCTGCTGGTGGCATTCCCACTTGGAAGCGGGGGTACGGTGGAAGCACAAGGCGAAGGCAGAGGAGGAGGAAGAGGTCGCCAACGCAGCCGGGGCACCGCCAGCACCTCCCAAGGCAGGGTTAGCATGGCCGGAATGTGGAAAAGCTTTGTCAGCACGCCACAACAACCATCACCACCAGCTGAGATGGAACATCTTAGCAGGAGGCAGCATTTCACCAACATGGTGGAGCAGTATGTGTGCACACGCCTACACGTACTGCATGACGGGTCTGCCCCCTTCAACCCCCTTCTGGGTCTCCAAATTGGGCACATGGCCTGAGCTTGCCCTTTACGCCTTGGAGGTGCTGGCCTGCCCTGCCGCCAGTGTATTATCTGAGCGTGTATTTAGCACGGCAGGGGGCGTTATCACAGACAAGCGCAGCCGCCTGTCCAGAGCCAATGTGGACAAGCTCACGTTCATTAAAATGAACCAGGCATGGATCCCACAGGACTTGGCCGTACCTTGTGCAGAATAGACACATATACCGGTGTTCTGACGAAAACTGTCTTGCTATCGGATAGTGTCCGGCCACTTACTGCGCAGGTGCAGTGCTTGCGCAGTACGGAGGACAAGGAGATTCACAAAATCTCCAAAGATGAACGTCGCCTGCGCAGTGAGTGCAGGTTCAAGCCCGACCATCCAAGTGGACATACGGTAGCACATAGTAACAGGGCCCCTCACGGGCTCGCTTGGCTAGGCTTCAACCTCGGATGATGTGGCTTGAACCTGGAGTCACCGCGCATCGTGTTCGGAGAGTTTCAAAATCCCCTTGTCCTACGTACTGACCAAGCGCAGTACAGGGCGGACACTATGCGACCTCCTCCACCGCCGCTTCCACCTACACCGCCACATCCACCGCCACCTCAACCTCCTATTCCATTTGAATATCGTCCTCCTAGGTCAAGATTATAATTTTTTCATTTTTTTTAATTTCCAAGTATTTTATTTTCCCACTATCTTATCCATTAAATTGAACAATTTTTTCCAGAAAGTGCGTATTCTGGGGTATTCCCACCATATGTGCGGCATTGTGCCGTTGAGTTTCTGAGGTTCTTAATGACTTCCTGTACCTCTTCTGCTGAGAAGGGGGCCTCCAGCATTTTATTTTTATTTTTTATTTTTTTATGTTATTTTAAGTTATTTCCCTATCCACATTTGTTTGCAGATAACTTGCCATGCTCTTAACAACATTTTGTTGCCATTTGCAGCCCTCTAGCCCCCCCTCACAACTATATTTTATATATATATATATATATATATATACAGAGGCGGCTCTCTAATTAGGCAAATTAGGCGGTTGCCTAAGGCCTCACACTCACAGGGGCCTCGCGGCCTCCTAATTTGCCTGTGCTCAATCACTGATTCTCTCTCCCTCTCTTTATCTCACCCTCTTTTCTGTGTGCTTATATTTTTTTTCCTATTACGGGCGTGAGTGGGGCCTCATGTGTAAGTTTTGCCTAAGGCCTCACAAACCCTAGAGTGGCCTCTGCTCTCAGTGCAAGCCTACTCACACACACTTGTATTACAGGAGAAGGGAAGCAGTTGTACCAGACCAAGTCTGTTAGATTACAGCGAGCGATGGGTCTTACTTTTGTACCTACTGAACAAACATTTATATTTAGACACTCTGCATAACTACTGCAAAACGCATACTCTTTTTGACTGTATAGCTACAGTGGTGTCAAAAAGTGTTTGCCCCCTTCCTCATTTCCTGTTCCTTTGCATGTTTGTCACACTTAAGTGTTTCGGAACATCAAACCAATTTAAACAATAGTCAAGGACAACACAAGTAAACACAAAATGCAATTTGTAAATGAAGGTGTTTATTATTAAAGGTGAAAAAAAATCCAAACCATCATGGCCCTGTGTGAAAAAGCGATTGCCCCCCTTGTTAAAACATACTATAACTGTGGTTGTCCACACCTGAGTTCAATTTCTCTAGCCACACCCAGGCCTGATTATTGCCACACCTGTTCACAATTAAGGCATCACTTAAATAGGAGCTGCTTGACACAATAAGGTCCACCAGAAGATCCTTAAAAGCTACACATCATGCCGAGACCCAAAGAAATTCAGGAACAATTGAGAAAGAAAGTAATTGAGATCTATCAGTCTGGAAAGGGTTATAAAGCCATTTCCAAAGCTTTGGGAATCCAGCGAACCACAGTGAGAGCCATTATCCACAAATTGGCGAAGACATGGAACAGTGGTGAACCTTCCCAGGAGTGGCCGGCCGCCCAAAATTACCCCAAGAGCGCAGCGACGACTCATCCAAGAGGTCACAAAAGACCCCACAACAACGTCCAAGGAACTGCAGGCCTCACTTGCCTCAGTTAAGGTCAGCGTTCATGCCTCCACCACCAGGAAAAGACTGGGCAAAAATGGCCTGCATGGCAGAGTTCCAAGGAGAAAACCACTGCTGAGCAAAAAGAACATCAAAGCTCTTCTCAATTTCTCCACAACACATCTTGATGATCCCCAAGACTTTTGGGACAACATTCTGTGGACCGATGAGACAAAAGTGGAACTCTTTGGAAGGTGTGTGTCCAAGTATATCTGGCGTAGAAGGAACACTGCATTTCAGAAAAAGAACATTATACCAACAGTAAAATATGGTGGTGGTAGTGTGATGGTCTGGGGCTGTTTTGCTGCTTCAGGACCTGGAAGACTTGCCGTGATAAAAGGAACTATGAATTCTGCTGTCTACCAAGAGATCCTGAAGGAGAATGTCCGACCATCTGTTCGTGTACTCAAGCTGAAACGAACTTGGGTTCTGCAGCAGGACAATGATCCTAATCACACCAGCAAGTCCACCACCGAATGGCTGAAGAAAAACAAAATGAAGACTTTGGAGTGGCCTAGCCAAAGTCCAGACCTGAATCCTATTGAGATGTTGTGGTATGACCTTAAAAAGGCCGTTCATGCTCGAAAACCCTCTAATGTAACTGAATTAGGACAATTCTGCAAAGATGAGTGGGCCAAAATTCCTCCAGGACGCTGTAAAAGCCTCATTGCACGTTATCGCAAACACTTGGTTGCAGTTGTTGCTGCTAAGGGTGGCCCAACCAGTTATTAGGTTTAGGGGGCAATCACTTTTTCACACAGGGCCATGATGGTTTGGATTTTTTTTCACCTTTAATAATAAACACCTTCATTTACAAATTGCATTTTGTGTTTACTTGTGTTGTCCTTGACTATTGTTTAAATTGGTTTGATGTTCCGAAACACTTAAGTGTGACAAACATGCAAAGGAACAGGAAATGAGGAAGGGGGCAAACACTTTTTCACACCACTGTATTTCTGTGACTTCAATTGGGCTGTACTAATCATGTCTTCGGGGCTTTTTTAAAATATAAATTAAATAAATATAAAAGACAAAAAATATGTTTTAGGTAATTGAAAATGACTGTCTGTTATCATGTGCTACCTTAACTTTCTACACTATTCTGGACCTAAGTGAAGTCTGTTACAAACTGTATTCATATTCCTAACTTGACTGCATGATTTAAGAAATTTAATATCCAATATCCAATAATATCCAACATAGAAGGATAAGGCAGTAATTATAATCAAAGCTGCCCTAGGCAAACCTAAGATGATTTCATGTTTTTATGACCCCTCTAAACATCCCCAATCCTTATTTTTTTAGGGCTGTGGAAATTAATGATTAATTGTTTGATTAATCGTTGATTTTTTTGATCGATCAAATTCTTTTTGGATCGATTAAAATTCTTTTGATTGGTACTCACCTCTCCGCCGGCTTCCGGGTCTTCAGGGAGTTCTGTCAGAGATCCGGTGAGGTCACGAACATCAACGTCACCGGACTCCTCCCCCCTTCCATCTGCTATCGAAGGGAAGGGGGAGGAGTCCGGTGACGTCCAAGTTCTGATTGAACGTACTGTGTACGGGGAGGACATATGCATGACATCACCCGCTGCTGCCCTACAGACCCAACACGATTGTCGGCTTTACCTGCTGTGTTTTTATCATCTTTATGTGAAAATCTTATGGAATGGAATCTTATACTTAGATCTTAGACCCATGACCTGGCATCCTTGCTAAGATCTAAGGAGATGTGAGAGAAGTTTATGATCAGTGTTAACCCTTTTGATACCTGCTTGCATTACCACCTGTTTGCACAGGGATCCATGCCATAAGGCGAGAGTGATTAGTTAGACCGGAGGTGGAGGGATTGTCACGCTACTGTGGAAAAAAAAATAGCTTACGTCAGTGCTACAGTTTGAATTTAAAATGTATTTGTGTGAACTGTGAAGTTAAGTCATGGATTGTGGAAACTAACTAGTGTTGGGTGATTGTATATAGTGTATACCACATTTACCACTGACTAAGGCAGAGTTGCAATGCAAGGAGATCAGCTAAAAATAGTTTGATCTGTATTTGCATTATAATTAATCGAAATTAGTCGATTAAAAAAAAAAATCGATTAATCAAACACGAAAATTTTAATCAGTAACACTGCAGTTCTCTTGCTGAATTTAGCAAAAGCCCAGATATCACTTGATGTAATGCTTGGGCTTGGTGCTTGATTACATGACCTGAAATTAGGAAATGAAAGCCTAAGTTTACTTAAAATATAAATACATAGAAATCAGCACAGTGGATATTACACACCTTCAATATGGTGTTTTCCTTGTGCTGCTGTTGCATGGTTAAGCAAAAATCACCTCGGAAGCCCCCCCCCCCCCCCCTCCCCCAATTATCCTTACCATCACAATATTCTGGTACTACAGCTTCTATGAATGAAACACCATCTATGAATGGAAGGGGTTGACCTTTCAATCATCTGCTTATCCTCCATTTTGATCAGTATGCACATGTGAATGAAGCCTTTATGAATGCCTGTTTGATTCATCCACCCATGGACTATTATACACAATATTTAGCTATTCTTTGTGCTAATTATCATCTAGAGTAGACCATTGGTTCTTTGATTTTATTATAGCAAGGTTAATATACTGCGGTATTCTAATATATATTTATATTCTTTGTAATTCTACTTGGAGAAGAACTGATGAGTCTTTTATTTTTGGCTAATGTTTTTCAGTTTTGCACTCATACATAACTTGGTATGTTGAGTGCTGCTATAGGTACCGTATATACTCGAGTATAAGCCGACCCGAATATAAGCCGAGGCACCTAATTTTACCACAAAAAAATGGGAAAACTTATTGACCCGAGTATAAGCCTAGGGTGAGAAATGCGCAGCTACTGTAAGTGGAAAAGAGGGTCAACAATGGCCATTTGCAGCCTCACTGTGCCCACTTGCATGCCTCACTGTGCCCATTTGCAGCCATAGGTCCCCCAAACTTCAAACTTGGTAGTTAAGGGTTCCTAAATGCCCCCTAGCCAAAATTTGGGGTCTTTGGACCCAAAGGGTCCCGAAATGACATTGCTGCAGATGGACACAGTTGACTGACTTTGGGGCCCTGTATCTCGGGGTCACTTGGTGCTAGGAACCCCATCTTTGGATATGTTGTCGTTCCACTGGGTTTGAATATCAAATTTGGGGTTCCTAGCACCAAGTGTTCCCGAGATATGGGGCCCCAAAGTCGGGTCAGAATTTTTTTTTTTTGCTGCAGAAAAGTGCTTGACTCGAGTATAAGCCGAGGGGGGCACTTTCAGCACAAAAAAATGTGCTGAAAAACTCGGCTTATACTCGAGTATATACGGTAATGATATTTTGATTTAATCTTATAGTATTATTATAATTTTTTTGTATTTATAATTTTTTCTTTTTTCTTTCTTTTTTTTTAAATAATTGTTGCATTTCCAGCTCTACTCATTGATTCCTCTCAGGGGATGTGGTTTATGTTTATTATTTTACATTGTTTTAATGTGGGTTAGGGTTTTGAGGTACTAAAAATATTTTTTGTAGACTTATTGCTTTTTGCTTTTGTGTTTATGTGTATTTTGAGAGACACATGGAGCATTTCATACATTGTTGCTTCTATTAATATTGTTTTGGAGTCAAGGTGGCTCCCTCGTTCTTGATGTCATCTTTCTCCTTCCCACCCCCTTTTTTCTGTATTTTTTTTTATTTCTTCGTGGTTGAGGCTTTTTTGTGTAAATATCAATTCTATTGAAACTGAGAACAGATTCTGCATACGAGCAGTAATTATAACATTGTTCAAAGTAGATGAAAAACCAAGGGGTGGTTTTCAAAAAAAATAATGCAGCACTATAGGAAAATTCTTTGGTGTCAAATCATATCCAGTCTGATAAACTACAAAAGCTTTTTTTCAGTGAGATCTATATCCAGTAGCTTTTCTACTTGTAACATAAAATTCACTCATTAGCAAGTTTTGCTATGGAAAAGTAATAAAACTTGTGTTACTTGAATCAATAACTCAGTCTGAACACTAAAAGGCTACATTTTGAAAATGCTTTTCAAGGGATATGCTCGGAAAAGCCATTAGTTCCTTAACAGGTTTTTTCATTTGTCCTTTCTTTTTTCACTTCAATAATGAGCGCTTTGATGTATTTCACTGAGGATTTAGGTTTTCTAGCAAATATGCTTAGATAATTTCTATCAGTTAATATCATGTTTATAATTTAATACCTAATGCCATTTAGCAAAGAACAATTTTGTGTTGATGCAAGAATAAAATAATTAGCTACTCAGAGGACAGAAAAATGGCCAACAGGGTTTGAGACCTGACCAAAATTGTGCTGATCTGCAATCACCCAAAAAAGATTTTTAATAATAATATTTACCTTATGAACTTATCTTATTTGCTCCCTTTTGGTCTGTTTTCTATATATATATATATATATATATATATATATATATATATATATATATATATATACACACACACACACACACAATTAAAAAAAAATGTCCCTGCTCAATAAGTAAAAAAGAAAAAACCTGCTGACCCTGCCATAAATCCAATAATCACATTTCAGCGCTTTCTGCAGTGTTATCGCAAAAAGTAAGAGCCCGGCCCAATTCCCCTGTGAACTTCTTCCTTATGTTATGGGGATGTGAAGAGAGAGATATTCTGTTGCCCCAGCACACTTCTTGTTCTCAAGTAAACATACTGCTGCACTTCCATAGATGCAGTACAAGGGAAAAAAAATCCTGAAAAAAAAACAGCCACCTTAAAGTGATTGTTAAGTCTCGTTTAAAAAACAACCTAAAAACAACAAACATGTTATACTTACCTGCTCCTTGCAGTTGGTTTTGCACAGAGCAGCCCAGATCCTTCTCTTCTAGGGTCTGTCTTCGCTGCTCCTGGCCCTTCCCTTCTGTTGAGTGCCCCCATAGCTAAGAAGGTACCCGAGCCGAGTAATTCAGACATGCAGCCCCGGCCCCACCCCCTCTCTTCTGATTGGCTAACTGATTTTGATTGACAGCCGCAGGAGCCAATAGTGCCGCTGCTGTGTCTCAGCCAGTCAGGAGGAGAGTCCTGGATGGCTAAGACACTCGTGGACATCACTGGAGAGAGATGGGGCTCAGGTTAATATTAGGGGGTGCTGGGGAGGCTGATACACACAGAAGGTTTTTTTATCTTAATGCATAGAATGGCATTAAGATAAAAAAACTTCTGCTTTTACAACTCCTTTAAGGATTGATAAGCTGCAATATACAGTATATTATATGACAGTATTGTAGGCATATAGGTCTGTGTTCACGTCCACCCCATTTTTTCAGCATGTTTTCTGTTCACTGAATAAAGGAATAATTAGCCAACAATATGTGGACTAAAGAGTAGAAATTCTTAAAAATGTCATATTCTAGTTACTACATGAGATCACGCATTTATTCTGGGGCTTGAAATGACCGAGCAACGATGTGAAAGGAGTTCCTTACAGTTGAGGAGATGTGCTTACAGAATAGATAAGGAAGACCCTCACAATGCCAACATCCAAAATATATGTATAAGGATTGATCAAGTCAAAAAATTGGTGGACTTTGTAGGCACACAATAAGAGGGAAAGTTAATAAAAAATATACATTTTATTACAACATCATTAAAAATACAAAAAACATATAAACAACACCCTGTATGGACACAGTTACCAGTTACCTAATGATGCATTAGAACTAGGGTTGAGCGAACCCGAACTGTAAAGTTCAGGTCCGTACCGTACTTTAGGGTGTTCCCGACCCCAGACCCGAACCCAAACAATTGGGTTCGGGGATTTAATGTTGCTTTTAAAAATGTCTTTTAAAAGCACTCGCGGCTATATGAATTGATATTCATATAGCCGCGAGTGCTTTTAATACAGAGAACAGTCATTGAAGTCATTTATTTTTAAAAAGTTAGTCATAAAAAGTGTTTTGGGACCTGGGTCCTGCCCCAGGGGACATGTATCAATGCAAAAAAAACTTTTAAAAACGGCCGTTTTTTCGGGAGCAGTGATTTTAATAATGATTAAATTGAAACAATAAAAGTGTAATATTCCTTTAAATTTCGTACCTGGGGGGTGTCTATAGTATGCATGTAAAGGGGCGCATGTTTCCAGTGTTTAGAACTGTCTCAGCAAAAAGTGTCATTTTTTGCAGAAAATAAAGCTATTTAAAATCACTCGCGGCTATATGAATTGTCGGCTCCCGTAATACAGAGAACAGTCATTCGTAAAAAAAAAGTCATTGATAAAAAATAAAAAAAACAAAACATCACGGGGAAAGCCATAGGGAAGTCCCCATGACGTTCCCATGCGTCAGAGGGGGGCGGGGTTATCAGGTGGCCCCGCCCTCCATTATAAAAGAACTGTCAGCCCAAGCGAAGCCTCACACACCGGGAGCCTCCCATTGCGAGGAGTGGCCCAAGAAGAGACCGACGCCCTGGAAGAAGATACCAGCGCCGTGGAAGAAGATACCGAAGAGAAGCCTCACCCAGCGGGAGCCTCCCATTGCACGGAGCGGCCCAGAAGAGACACCGATGCTGGACGAGAAGGCCAAGAAGAAGCGGATCGGAGGAAGAAGAAGATGGAAGAAGAAGATGCCGGAAGGAGAAGATGAAGAAAGGAAGACCAGAAGAAAGAAGAAAGAAGATTATAATAAAGGAATTGTCAAAGACCGTCTCCTGTCATTTTTACCATTTTTTGACACTTTTTTGGTGAAATGGTAGGGGTACTTTTGTACCCCCTTACCATTTCACACAGGGGGGGGCGGGATCTGGGGGTCCCCTTGTTAAAGGGGGCTTCCAGATTCCGATAGGCCCCCCGCCCGCAGACCCCCACAACCACCGGGCACGGTTGTGGGGACGAGGCCCTTGTCCTCATCAACATGGGGACAAGAGGGGGGGGGCGCTCTCGTCCCCCCTCTTTTCCTGCGGCCTGCCAGGTTGCGTGCTTGGATAAGGGTCTGGTATGGATTTTGAGGGGGACCTCACGACATTTTTTTTGGCTGGGTTTCCCCTTAAAATCCATCCCAGACCTCAAGGGTCTGGTATGGATTTTTAGGGGGACCCTAAGCCATTTTTTTTTTTGGCTGGGATCCCCTTAATATCCATCCCAGACCTGAAGGGCCTGGTTATTGAATTTGGGGGGACCCCTACGCTTTTTTTTTTTTTTTTATCAATGACTTTTTTTTTATGAATGACTTTCAATGAATGACTGTTCTCTGTATTACGGGAGCCGACAATTCATATAGCCGCGAGTGATTTTAAATAGCTTTCTTTTCTGCAAAAAATGACACTTTTTCCAGAGACAGTTCTAAACACGGGAAACATGCGCCCCTTTACATGCATACTATAGACACCCCCCAGGTACGAAATTTAAAGGAATATTACACTTTTATTGTTTCAATTTAATCATTATTAAAATCACTGCTCCCGAAAAAACGTCCGTTTTTAAAAGTTTTTTTTGCATTGATACATGTCCCCTGGGGCAGGACCCAGGTCCCCAAACACTTTTTATGACTAACTTTTTAAAAATAAATGACTTCAATGACTGTTCTCTGTATTAAGGGGGACGGGAGCCGACACTTTATTATAGCCATTCGGGTCCCCATTGACTTCAATGGGGTTCGGTGTTCGGGGTCAAGTTCGGGTCAAGTTCGGTCCCGAACCCGAACTTTTTTCTGAAGTTCGGCCGAACCTGCCAAACCCAAACATCCAGGTGTCCGCTCAACTCTAATTAGGACCCCTTTCACACTGAGGCGTTTTTTGGGCTAAAAATAGAGCCTGTAAAGCACCTGAAAAACGTCTCCTATGCAATCTCAGAGGAGTAGGGCTTTCACACTGAAGCGATGCACTGGCAGGACGTTAAAAAAAACTCCTGAAAGCAGCATCTTTGGAGCGGTGAATTAGCGGTGTATACACCGCTCCTTCACCGCTCGTGCCCATTGAAATGAATGGGCACCGCTGCCGAACCGCCGGCAAAGCTCTAGTGGAGCGCAGCTGCAGCGGCGCTTTGTGGTTCGTATTAATCCTTTTTTGGCCACTAGCGGGGGTTAAAAGCACCCCGCTAGCAGATGAAACCCCCCCAAAAATGTAAAGTGGAGCCCTATGGAGAGGTTATTCTCTTCCCCGCAGTGCTTGGGCCAGAGTATACAGTGGTGTGAAAAAGTGTTTGCCCCCTTCCTCATTTCCTGTTCCTTTGCATGTTTGTCACACTTAAGTGTTTCGGAACATCAAACCAATTTAAACAATAGTCAAGGACAACACAAGTAAACACAAAATGCAATTTGTAAATGAAGGTGTTTATTATTAAAGGTGAAAAAAAATCCAAACCATCATGGCCCTGTGTGAAAAAGTGATTGCCCCCTTGTTAAAACATACTATAACTGTGGTTGTCCACACCTGAGTTCAATTTCTCTAGCCACACCCAGACCTGATTATTGCCACACCTGTTCACAATCAAGGCATCACTTAAATAGGAGCTGCTTGACACAGTAAGGTCCACCAGAAGATCCTTAAAAGCTACACATCATGCCGAGACCCAAAGAAATTCAGGAACAATTGAGAAAGAAAGTAATTGAGATCTATCAGTCTGGAAAGGGTTATAAAGCCATTTCCAAAGCTTTGGGAATCCAGCGAACCACAGTGAGAGCCATTATCCACAAATGGCGAAGACATGGAACAGTGGTGAACCTTCCCAGGAGTGGCCGGCCGCCCAAAATTACCCCAAGAGCGCAGCGACGACTCATCCAAGAGGTCACAAAAGACCCCACAACAACGTCCAAGGAACTGCAGGCCTCACTTGCCTCAGTTAAGGTCAGCGTTCATGCCTCCACCATCAGGAAAAGACTGGGCAAAAATGGCCTGCATGGCAGAGTTCCAAGGAGAAAACCACTGCTGAGCAAAAAGAACATCAAAGCTCGTCTCAATTTCTCCACAACACATCTTGATGATCCCCAAGACTTTTGGGACAACATTCTGTGGACCGATGAGACAAAAGTGGAACTCTTTGGAAGGTGTGTGTCCAAGTATATCTGGCGTAGAAGGAACACTGCATTTCAGAAAAAGAACATTATACCAACAGTAAAATATGGTGGTGGTAGTGTGATGGTCTGGGGCTGTTTTGCTGCTTCAGGACCTGGAAGACTTGCCGTGATAAAAGGAACTATGAATTCTGCTGTCTACCAAGAGATCCTGAAGGAGAATGTCCGACCATCTGTTCGTGTACTCAAGCTGAAACGAACTTGGGTTCCGCAGCAGGACAATGATCCTAAACACACCAGCAAGTCCACCACCGAATGGCTGAAGAAAAACAAAATGAAGACTTTGGAGTGGCCTAGCCAAAGTCCTGACCTGAATCCTATTGAGATGTTGTGGTATGACCTTAAAAAGGCCGTTCATGCTCGAAAACCCTCTAATGTAACTGAATTAGGACAATTCTGCAAAGATGAGTGGGCCAAAATTCCTCCAGGACGCTGTAAAAGCCTCATTGCACGTTATCGCAAACGCTTGGTTGCAGTTGTTGCTGCTAAGGGTGGCCCAACCAGTTATTAGGTTTAGGGGGCAATCACTTTTTCACACAGGGCCATGATGGTTTGGATTTTTTTTCACCTTTAATAATAAACACCTTCATTTAAAAATTGCATTTTGTGTTTACTTGTGTTGTCCTTGACTATTGTTTAAATTGGTTTGATGTTCCGAAACACTTAAGTGTGACAAACATGCAAAGGAACAGGAAATGAGGAAGGGGGCAAACACTTTTTCACACCACTGTATCTAAAATATCTAAAATATTGGGAGAGGAAACAGAACCTAAATACCCACCCTACTTGAGGAAATGGGAGGAGGAAATAGGCGACCTACGGGATGAGGAACATAGGTGTAGGATTCTAAGAGCAGCATGCACTACCTCTAGAGATATTAAGACAACAGAAATGTGTTATAAACTGATGTTGCGATGGTACGTTGTTCCGCAAAGAGCACAGAAGTTTAATGCAGAGACCCCACTCACGTGCTGGAGGGGATGCAATGCCCTCGGGATCCTTGCACATCTATGGTGGGGCTGTGTGAAGATCCAGCCATATTGGGAAAGTATCATAGATAACATTTACCAAATAACAGGAGAGCATGTTAGGAAGGAGCCGTGGATATGTCTGTTCCATGATACGGATAAAACATTAGCCCAATATAAGAATACCTTGGTACCTCATCTATTGAACGCAGACAAAAATCTGATTCCAAGAGTGTGGAGAACTCCTGATCCCCTCTCAATGAAAGAATGGATAGTAAAGAAGAAGTCTGGCTGAGATCAATAGAAGAAACAATACACAGAAGCGAAGACTTCATGGAAATATATAATAGCGTATGGGGTAGGTGGCTACAGTTTAAAAAATTATCAGAACATATGACAATGATGGAGTGTTAAGAGGAGCCATGAGGGTTGAAGCATGGGGGGCGGGGGGGGGGGGGTAAGAGAGAGAAAGAGGGGGGGAGGGTCAGTGATGGGATTTATTTATGTATTAAATTATGATTGTTCTTTTTCAGGTCTTGAGAGGAGGGACGGTATGTCTAGTATAGAATAAATGTATGGAAAATGTAAGGTGGAGATACCAACTTCTAGAAAAATTTAATAATTAATTACGCTGTTAAACCTAAATAATTCATATCAATAAAAAGAGAATTTAAAAAAAAAATATCGGCGCTTTACCGCCGATGGTGCAGATGCCCCAGTGTGAAAGGGGCCTTACAGAGGGCTGGATCTAAGATACAGAGATTGATGTAAAAAAAGGAATCAAAGTGGGAAAAATTTCTGATCCAGTAATGCCTCCAAAAACTTCCTCAGGACAAAGATTGGGTAGGTGCTGGTATATATAAAAACAAGAAGTACATATGTAAATATTTAGTATAATATATCTCTATATAGGTATAACTATGACTGTTATAACATTGCTAAAAAGCAAAAACAAAAAAAAAAAACAACATGTATGCTTGCCTGGTGAACCTGTGTCTCAGGGTATGGGGGAACCTCACAGAACTAAAAGACGACGAGACAAACAGAAATTCAAATTTTCTTACGTGTGTATAGATACACGCACATCATGTAGTCTATGATAAAGTATCACTAAATAAAGCAGAGACATATGCGTTATAGGCTAAATTCCACTCTGAAAAACTCCTCGAATCAAAAGACCAGTTTGTACTAAAGCAATTCTCACCTGATATGTAGTGGTTATGTGATATATGTAAATATATGTAATATATTACAGTATAGGTCACACACATAGGTAAATTGTAGTGAATTTCCTCTCTAAATGTATTCAGTACAGTATCTAAAAGTAGACAAAGTCCATAATTAGATGTTAAGCATTTAAGCAGAATATATAGATTGGCATGGAATACACAGAAGATCCAAAGAGTACCGTATTTATCGGCGTATAACACGCACCGGCGTATAACACGCACCCCAAGTTTAGGAGGGCATTTTAAGGAAAAAAAGTTTTAGGAGGGAAGTTTAGGGAAAAAAAAAAAAAACGTACATTTAAGCGCCATTTGCAGCCTGCCCAGCGTCATTTGCAGCTTTCCCAGCGTCATTTGCAGCTTGCCCAGCGTCGTTTGCAGCCTTGCCCAGCATCATTGCAGCCTTGCCCAGCATCATTGCAGCCTTGCCCAGCGTCATTGCAGCCTTGCCCAGCGTCATTGCAGCCTTGCCCAGCGTCATTGCAGCCTTGCCCAGCGTCATTGCAGCCTTGCCCAGCGTCATTGCAGCTTGCCCAGCGTCATTGCAGCCATGCCCAGCGTCATTGCAGCCTTGCCAGGCATCATTGCAGCCTTTCCCAGGGTCATTGCAGCCATGCCCAGCGTCATTGCAGCCATGCCCAGCGTCATTGCAGCCATGCCCAGCGTCATTGCAGCCATGCCAGCGTCATTTGAAGTCCGGTCCGGGTTTAAATTTCCCGCCGCCGATACTCTCTGCCGCGTGCGCCGCCGAAAAAGACCGAGGCGCGGACGAAAAAGACCAAAGCGGCCCCGGGAAAAGGCCGAGCCGACTGTTAAGCTCCACTTGCGGTCCCGCCTCCCTGCTGCGCTCGCTATTTTTCGGCGGCGCTTGCCATTTTTGACATTTTTTTGGGGGTATCGGCGTATAACACGCACCCACGACTTTCCCCCGATTTTTAGGGGGAAAAAGTGCGTGTTATACGCCGATAAATACGGTATATACAAGCGGTACTTACCAATAGTACCTAGAATTGGCTCATGGATACAGGACAACTATTAAAGTGGATGAGTGCTTAATCCCACTAGGTATAGAAACCAATAGTATGTCAAATGCGGCGTACACACGTGTGGACTTTTCCCGGCGGACCTAGTCCAGCGGACAATCCGCCGGACTTTCCAGCTGGCTTCGCCGGACTTTCCGGGCGTGTGGACTTGCCCACACACGCACGGACTTGCCCACACACGCGCGGACTTCTCCGGCGGACAATCCGCCGGCCAAAGTCCGCGGGACTTTTGAAAATGAACGGACTTACCCACACACGGAGCAGTCCGTTCATTTCGAACGTAACTTCAGGCAGTAAATGCCGCCGCGCTAGCTCCGTAACTTGGCATGGATTTAAAGGGACTCCCTACGCCGAAAAACGGCGTGGGGGTTCCCCCCAAATCCATGTCAGACCCTTATCCGAGCACGCAGCCTGGCCGGCCAGGAAGGGGGTGGGGACGAACGAGTGCCCCCCCCCTCCTGAGCCGTACCAGGCCGCAGGCCCTCAACATGGGGGGTGCCCTGGGGAAAGGGGGGCCGTGCGCCCCCCCACCCCAAAGCACCTTGTCCCCATGTTGATGAGGACAAGGGCCTCTTCCCGACAACCCTGGCCGTTGGTTGTCGGGGTCTGTGGGCGGGGGCTTATCGGAATCTGGGAGCCCCCTTTTATAAGGGGGCCCTCAGATCCCGGCCCCCCACCCTACGATGTACCCCTACCCATTCACCTAATGTGTAAAATGTAAAGTAAAAAAAACACCCACACTTTTGAAAAAATATTTTATTGCACTACTCCGGGGGTCTTCTTCCGTCTTGGGGGTCTTCTCGCCGGACTCCTCCGCTCTCTTCTGCTCTTTTACCTAGCTCTTTCACGAGCGGAGAAGTCCGGCTACCTTCTTCTTCGTCGTCGCCGCCGTCGTCTGGGGGTCTCGATCTGCCTTCGGGGGTCTTCGGGGGTCTCTTCTGTTCTTGCGGCGGTCGTCGTTTTCCGCGCCGCCAGCGCCGCCTTCTTCTTCTTGTTCTTCTTCTTCTGATGTTGACCCGATGCTCTCTCTGGCCGGAATGCCAGAGCCGCGCTGTGCTGGGACTTATATAGGGACATGGGGACAGGGTCACATGCTGATGTCACATGGTGACCCCGCCCCCTTGTGATGTCACAGTCCCGGAGGATGCGACGGGTCAACATCGGAAGAAGAAGAAGAAGAACAAGAAGAAGAAGGCGCCGGCGGCGCGGAAAACGACTGCCGCAAGAACAGAAGAGACCCCCGGAAGACCCCAGAAGACCCCCGAAGGCGGATCGAGACCCCCAGACGACGACGAAGAAGGTAGCCGGACTTCTCCGCTCGGTAAAAGAGCTAGGTAAATGGCGGAGGAGTCCGGCGAGAAGACCCCCAAGACGGAAGAAGACCCCCGGAGCAGTGCAATAAAATATTTTTTCAAAAGTGTGTGTGTTTTTGTACTTTACATTTTACACCTTAGGTGAATGGGTAGGGGTACATCGTACCCCATACTCATTCACATAGGGTGGGGGGCCGGGATCTGGGGGCCCCCTTATTGAAGGGGGCTCCCAGATTCCGATAAGCCCCCGCCCGCAGACCCCGACAACCAACGGCCAGGGTTGTCGGGAAGAGGCCCTTGTCCTCATCAACATGGGGACAAGGTGCTTTGGGGTGGGGGGGCAGCACGGCCCCCCTTTCCCCAGGGCACCCCCCATGTTGAGGGCACGCGGCCTGGTACGGCTCAGGAGGGGGGGGCGCTCGTTCGTCCCCACCCCTTTCCTGGCCGGCCAGGCTGCGTGCTCGGATAAGGGTCTGATATGGATTTGGGGGAACCCCCACGCCGTTTTTTGGCGTGGGGATTCCCTTTAAATCCATGCCAGGTCACGGAGCTAGCGCGCCGGCATTTACTGCCTACGCTAGCTACGTAACCTGAAGTCACGTGCTAAATGAACGGACTTGCCGATGAGCGGATATAATGCGGCGTACACACGAAGGGACAATCCCGCGGGATTATCCTCTGGACTCAAGTCCAGCGGACAATCCCCTCGTGTGTGGGCGCCGGCGGACTTTTTGGCGCCAAAGTCCGGCGGACCAAAGTTTTAAGTTTGGTTTTAAAATTATCCGCTGGACTTGGCAGTCCGGCGGACAATCCCGCCGTTAGTAGGCTAGTCCGCCGGACTTTTGAAAATGAACGGACTTGCCGCTCATCGGCAAGTCCGTTCATTTAGCACGTGACTTCAGGTTACGTAGCTAGCGTAGGCAGTAAATGCCGTAAATGTACGATGTACCCCTACCCATTCACCTAAGGTGTAAAATGTAAAGTACAAAAACACACACACTTTTGAAAAAATATTTTATTGCACTGCTCCGGGGGTCTTCTTCCGTCTTGGGGGTCTTCTCGGCGGACTGCTCCGTGTGTGGGCAAGTCCGTTCATTTTCAAAAGTCCCGCGGACTTTGGCCGGCGGATTGTCCGCCGGAGAAGTCCGCGCGTGTGTGGGCAAGTCCGCGCGTGTGTGGGCAAGTCCACGCGTGTGTGGGCAAGTCCACACGCTCGGAAAGTCCGGCGAAGCCAGCTGGAAAGTCCGGCGGATTGTCCGCTGGACTAGGTCCGCCGGGAAAAGTCTGCACGTGTGTACGCCGCATAAGAGGGCAGAGGGCATAACAACCTATTAGTATGTATGTGTATATGTATGTGTATATGTATGTGTATATGTATGTGTATATGTATGTGTATATGTATGTGTATATGTATGTGTATATGTATGTATGTGTATATGTATGTGTATATGTATGTGTATATGTATGTGTATATGTATGTGTATATGTATGTATGTGTATGTGTATATGTATGTGTATATGTATGTGTATGTGTATATGTATGTGTATATGTATGTGTATGTGTATATGTATGTGTATGTGTATATATATATATATATATATAAAAACACCCACATGCAGGCATAACTACCAAAGAAGAAGAGGAACAAATAGAGAAATAGAGAGACATAAGAACCCACCTGAATATATAAATACTGCACTTATCCCATAGGACGA
This sequence comes from Lithobates sylvaticus, assembly GCA_028564925.1. Lineage (NCBI taxonomy): Eukaryota > Metazoa > Chordata > Amphibia > Anura > Ranidae > Lithobates > Lithobates sylvaticus. The sequence goes on from CM053030.1 coordinate 287,488,654, forward strand.
GGCATTTTGTTGGGGCTTAAATCAGTGTTGCCGCATAAACAGGGGAAAATGTACCCCTATGATAGAAACAATTGTATAAAAGGAATAAATATCCAATTCCCAAGAAAATGTCACATGGTGATTAGCTAATATGGCTAAACAAGCATTATGGCTTACCCTTCGGCACTGCACCCCTATGTACGACCTTCCACACTGTGTGTAGCACCCAACAACTATGTGCACTGCATCTTGTATATAGAGACATGGAAATGGCTGGGGGAGGGAACGGGGCATAGCGGCACGAGAATGGCACCAAAAAAGGTTGACTCATGTGACGTATAATAGTGTAACACGATCGCGGATCACATAATTAAAGTCATGTGGTCATATACATCCTCATATGATAAGGTGTAGAAATAAAGGAAGGGGAAACAGAACGGAGCGAGTATGGTACCAGATGGAAAACCGATCACATGACATATAGCAAAGCCATGTGATCAAGGTCATGTGAGCATAATCATAAAATCGCCAAATGCTTGTTAAGTAATTGGGCATATAACCATATGTAATCATATATATCTTGTGAAGGAACATAAAACTAATACCAGCAGTAGAAGTGTGGCGGTGTGAGTACGAGGCCAAAGGGTATTTTGTTCACATGGTAAAAATGCCATGTGGTCCTTGTCATGTGTCAATGCTTCACAAATAAATGAGCAAATATCAACAAGAAGTAATGAGGCCTACAGGGCGACGCACAAATACGCAACCATGCAGGCACATCCACCATCAAAACATAACCACCAAACAGACGGGCAGACAAAAAAAACATTCATAGTAACTAAGATGCATCAAACAGCGCAGCAATACATCGCACGAGCATCACGCATATAATCAGCCCACAACGGTGCACCCACACAGCGCAGAGCCCTAAATCCGGAACCCATCAACACGAGGATATAAAGCAGCATCCACAAGTACCCCCATCTGGTACCCTACATAATGGTCAAGGGAAAAAGGGCAAAATTTATTTTGGAAAAGGAAACCACCCACCAACAAGCAACAGTCAAGCTGAATGACAATTGAGACAAACAACGAATAACAAAAATAAATAAATTTTTTTTTTTACAAAAAAGGTTTATAACTAATAGCCTCATTGAGGCCAGGGACAGTAGTGGCATCCAAGGTCTGGATCCTTCTCATTTCTCTTTGTAGGATTTTTTTATCATGATTACCACCTCGGGAGTTAGTTGGAATGTGTTCTAATGCTGCAAATTTTACTACACTGCTATCACCAGCATGCATTTGATTTACATGTCATCCTATTGGTGTAAGCAGTTGATTGCTGTTAATGTAGTCAATATGGTCCTTAATAGGATGCCAAAAGGCTTGTTTGGTTTTGCCCACATAAAAGCCACCACATTCACAAAACATAATGTACACCACGCCTTCTGTCTGACAGTTGACATGGTGCATGGCAGAGTGTAATTAGATACAGATACAATGCATGGCTTTCATATATCCATGGACAAAAAGTGCATGAGCCACATTGCCAAGTACCTCTCGTACGATGTGAAAGAGAGTTCCTTACAGTTGAAGAGATGTGCTTACAAAATAGTAAAAAGTTTTGGTAGAAAAAGCAAGATGTGTTTGCCATTAGCTGTTAGCTGTTCATGTAGGGCCCTGCCTGTAATAAATGGAGAGAAATAAATATAGTTATGATAGTTAAGCAAGGTAAAAATAATTGGATCTGTTTATGAGAGCTTATAATGTAAGAGGGAGGGGAAGGTAGCTAAAAGATAAAATGTAGCTTACAAGTTTCCATACAGATAGCGCCTGTGTGTGATTAGTAGAGGCAGTTAAAGATTATTGTCCGAAAACTGTGGTGGTATCAGTGTACGCAGATGAATGAATCACCCAAAAACTTGGATCATATGCTAGCATGATAAGGTATCCTGGTGGAGGCTAGTCCACAGCAGGGGTACAGCAAAGGAGAAGGCATGAATTAATAAATAATTAATCAATATGAAAAAGCTGGAAAGATTTTTCCAATTCACATTGGAAAAAAAAAAAAGAATAGTGAGGGACACTCAGGGCAAACCTAACCATTAATATTGTTACTCACTGCAGGCCAAATATTATGTATACCTTTCCAGAGTACACAATATCACTCAGGTCACTATCTGTCCCTAGAGGAACTTACAATCTAATTTACCTGCCACATTCATATATACTCTAGGGCTAGTTTGGGTCAGAGATCATTTAACTTATGAGTATGTTGATGTACTACTAAAATGCAAGATCCAAGTGGTACCGGCAAGAGTACAAATAATATAACCACTCTGCTGTCCTAATTAATTAGTACCCTAAATGCAGAAACACAACAGACCATCAGTAAGCAGTAAAATATATGGAAATATATACTACTCCAGTCAATTTTGGCTTGTTTCAATGGCCAAATGAAGTCTGTGCAACTGATAACAGCTTGAGACACTGCAGAGATCAGAGTTCAATTACACATGTACTTGACCTGCAATTTACCTTCTTATTGAATAGTGTGGGTAATGAAGCATGATGTGAAAATTAGTTCATCAATTCAGGTCCTAAAGAATACTAAGTGGTTGATGTACTTAAAGTGGATGTAATTTTTATGTCATAATGTAGAGAATAAGATTTCCTTTCATTTGAGCCCAGTCTTGCCACACAGATTTACTCCAGCCCTGAGAAATCCTCTTTTATTGTTCAGTTAGAAATATCTTGACAAAGTGCTGAAAACTTTGTCAAAAACGCCCCCTTGCTGTGAGTGACAGGTGATTTACATATCTCATGCACTAGCCTGAGACAGGCACATACAGTGGTGTGAAAAAGTGTTTGCCCCCTTCCTCATTTCCTGTTCCTTTGCATGTTTGTCACACTTAAGTGTTTCGGAACATCAAACCAATTTAAACAATAGTCAAGGACAACACAAGTAAACACAAAATGCAATTTGTAAATGAAGGTGTTTAAAAAAAATCCAAACCATCATGGCCCTGTGTAAAAAGTGATTGCCCCCTAAACCTAATAACTGGTTGGGCCACCCTTAGCAGCAACAACTGCAACCAAGCGTTTGCGATAACGTGCAATGAGGCTTTTACAGCGTCCTGGAGGAATTTTGGCCCACTCATCTTTGCAGAATTGTCCTAATTCAGTTACATTAGAGGGTTTTCGAGCATGAACGGCCTTTTTAAGGTCATACCACAACATCTCAATAGGATTCAGGTCAGGACTTTGGCTAGGCCACTCCAAAGTCTTCATTTTGTTTTTCTTCAGCCATTCGGTGGTGGACTTGCTGGTGTGTTTAGGATCATTGTCCTGCTGCAGAACCCAAGTTCGTTTCAGCTTGAGTACACGAACAGATGGTAGGACATTCTCCTTCAGGATCTCTTGGTAGACAGCAGAATTCATAGTTCCTTTTATCACGGCAAGTCTTCCAGGTCCTGAAGCAGCAAAACAGCCCCAGACCATCACACTACCACCACCATATTTTACTGTTGGTATAATGTTCTTTTTCTGAAATGCAGTGTTCCTTCTATGCCAGATATACTTGGACACACACCTTCCAAAGAGTTCCACTTTTGTCTCATCGGTCCACAGAATGTTGTCCCAAAAGTCTTGGGGATCATCAAGATGTGTTGTGGAGAAATTGAGACGAGCTTTGATGTTCTTTTTGCTCAGCAGTGGTTTTCTCCTTGGAACTCTGCCATGCAGGCCATTTTTGCCCAGTCTTTTCCTGATGGTGGAGGCATGAACGCTGACCTTAACTGAGGCAAGTGAGGCCTGCAGTTCCTTGGACGTTGTTGTGGGGTCTTTTGTGACCTCTTGGATGAGTCGTCGCTGCGCTCTTGGGGTAATTTTGGGCGGCCGGCCACTCCTGGGAAGGTTCACCACTGTTCCATGTCTTCGCCATTTGTGGATAATGGCTCTCACTGTGGTTCGCTGGATTCCCAAAGCTTTGGAAATGGCTTTATAACCCTTTCCAGACTGATAGATCTCAATTACTTTCTTTCTCAATTGTTCCTGAATTTCTTTGGGTCTCGGCATGATGTGTAGCTTTTAAGGATCTTCTGGTGGACCTTACTGTGTCAAGCAGCTCCTATTTAGGTGATGCCTTGATTGTGAACAGGTGTGGCAATAATCAGGCCTGGGTGTGGCTAGAGAAATTGAACTCAGGTGTGGACAACCACAGTTATAGTATGTTTTAACAAGGGGGGCAATCACTTTTTCACACGGGGCCATGATGGTTTGGATTTTTTTTCACCTTTAATAATAAACACCTTCATTTACAAATTGCATTTTGTGTTTACTTGTGTTGTCCTTGACTATTGTTTAAATTGGTTTGATGTTCCGAAACACAAGTGTGACAAACATGCAAAGGAACAGGAAATGAGGAAGGGGGCAAACACTTTTTCACACCACTGTACTGTGTAATTATAAAAAGTGAGAAATTCACCCCCCCCCCACATAACAAATCCTGGTGATGAAAAGGAATGTTATCTGTGATCAGGTGACCTCAGACACACACACTGCACTATAACAATCATCAGATCACTGGATGTTCTACTCTGCCCAACTCGGACTACATACATCTCCCCTATATTCTTCTTGCTGTTCACTCGAGAATAAATTTTCTTTCACTCTGGTCTGTGGATCTGTGGTCTGTGCCTGTCTCAGGCTAGTGCATGAGATATGTAAATCACCTGTCACTCACAGCAAGGGGGCGTTTTTGACAAAGTTTTCAGCACTTTGTCAAGAAATTTCTAACTGAACAATAAAAGAGGATTTCTCAGGGCTGGAGTAAATATGTGTGGCAAGACTGGGCTCAAATGAAAGGAAATCTTATTCTCTACATTTCGACAACAAACTTTTTACATCCACTTTAAGGCAAATAGGTTGTTCATTTTGCAAGGGAGCTTAGTGAATGGGATGAAGTTCTGCTAATTTATTGTGTAAGAAAAAACATTTTTTTTGGTTTATTTAATTTCCATGAACATGAATGGTTGGATATTTTTGCAAAGTGAATTTCTACCGCAGTCCCTAAGATAAGGAAAAATTTCCCTGCATTGTGAAATTTCCCTTGAACAGTTAACAGTCTAACTTTGTCTTGTCCTCTGTACAACATTTCACATTTTTCCTAATGTAGATTACTTATTTCATAAACAGAAAAAAATGCATCACTGTATAAAGACTATCCATCCAAATACCAGCTCACTGTTGTCTTTATCAGTTTAATGCAGCAAAAACTATTTTTTGTTTGTTTTATTGGGAATGGGGAGGGTTTGAACCGCTAAGTTTTTCCTATCTGTGCCAACGCTAGAAAATTTTTTCCTCACTTCCTGTTTTGGTGATATTAAATCTCTCTAATGAGAACTCAAACAGTATCAAAAACCATTGGGCTGATTGGGTAATTATTAAAAAAAACTTGACAGAGGATCCAACCTTTCTTCACTGAGAAACTGAAAAATAAACCTTTGTTGGAATTGAGCTAAATTATAAGTGAGAAAAAAATTATAAATACATTTAAATTGACAGGAAGTGTGCTTTGCTAATTGCAGAACTGTTGGTATAAATCAGCATAACCACTACAGGTAGACCATTGCTTCCACATAGAGAGCAGCCACCTTTATCTGCCACCTGCTGCCAGGGCTCAAAATGATTAGGAAGCAGTAAAAAGCAAAACTTTTATGCAACCTCAATTTAAGACCATGTTGCTGAAAGTGGTAAAGCCCCATACACACGCTCGGACTATCCGAGGACCAGGACCGTCGGATCATGTCCGTCATACTTTGTCCGATGTTGGTTTTGCGTACACACGGTCGGACAAAGTTGTCGGAAAATCCGATCATTCTGAACGTGGTGACGTTTGTTGCCTACGACGGGACTACGTAGAGGCTAGTAGCCAATAGCTTTGGTCTTGTAATGTGATCTGAGCATGCGTAGCACTTTGTCCGTCGGACAACCGTACACACGATCGGATTTGGTGTGATCGGACCGTGTTGTTGGAAAATCTATCCAGCAGGAGATAGGACTTTGTCTGTCGGACAATCCGACGTACACTGTCCGATGGTGCATACACACGGTCTGATTTTTCAACAACATTGTCCGATCGGACAGAATCCATGCAAAAATCCGACCGTGTGTATGGGGCTTTAGATACATGTTGCTGAAATTTCAGTTGGGCTTTTTCCCTTTTGCTGCCAGGCCTTGTGCCCCACTTGAAACCCAAGGGGCCCAAACAATTTTTGCAATTTGTTACTTTTTTATTACATAGTTAGTCTGGTTGAAAAAAGGCGCAAGCCCATCTAGTTCAACAAATTTGACTCAGAGGAAGGCAAAAAACTCCAATAAAGCATGATCCAATTTGCTCCAGCAGTGGAAAAAAATTCCTTCCTGATCCCCCAAGATGCAATCGGATATTTCCTGGATCAACTTTACCTATAAATATTAGTATCCAGTTATATTATGTACATTTAGGAAAGAAAGGTCCTTTTTAAAGCAATCTACTGAGCTTGGCAGTACCAGCTCTTGAGGGAGTCTATTCCACATTTTCCCAGGACTTACTGTGAGAAAACCTTTCCGTATTTGGTGATTACATTTTTTTACCCTCCAAACCTAAAGAGTGCTCCCTTGTGATGACCTTAAAGTGAATAACTTAACACCAAGTTCACTATATGAACCACTTATGTATTTATACATGTTGATCACATAGATCAACATGTATTTGAAAAATTTGATCAAATTCGAAAAAAATCTACTGGATTACAAAAAACTATGAAATTCGAAAAAATTCAACCTCATTCAAAAAAATTTGACCGAATTCGAAAAAGTTAACTATATATAACCATTTTCCAAAATTTGAATTTCTTATAGAATGAAATCGAGTTAGAAGAGATTAGAATAGAATAGAAAATAATAGAAAGAAATAAACTAGAAAAAACAATAGAACAGAATATAATAAAATATAATATATATTATATTTTATTCAATTTTGTTCTATTGTTTTTCTAGTCTATTCTAGTTCTAGTCTATTCTTTCCTATTATTTTCTATTCAAATATTAAATTCAAATTCATTCTATATGAAGATGGCTTCTGAAGTTTGAATTTCATATAGAATGAATTTGAATTTGAATAGAAAAGATTTGAATAGAAAAGAATAGACTAGAAAAACAATAGAACAGAATAGAATAAAATATAATATATTATATTTTATTCTATTTTGTTCTATTGTTTTTCTAGTCTATTCTTTTTATTCGAATTCAAATTCATTGTATACGAAATTCGAATTTCGGAAGATGTATATATATATTATTATATTGTTTTTCTATGCTATTATTTTCCATTCTCTTCTATTCAAATTCATTCTATACAAAATTTCAATTTCAGAAGATGGTTATATATATATATATATATATATATATATATAAACATCTTCCGAAATTCGAATTTCGTATAGAGTAAAATTAAAATTTCGATAGAAAAGATTAGAATAGAATAGAAAATAATAGAAAAGTATAGCAAAGAAAAACAATAGAACAGAATATAATAAAATATCATATATATATTATATTTTTTCTATTCCGTTCTATTGTTTTTCTATGCTATACTTTTCTATTATTTTCTATTCTTTTCTATTCAAATTGTCGAACTTTCAGACATCCTAATTTCGTATAGAATGAATTCGAATTAGAGTAGAAAAGAATAGAAAATTATAAAATAGAAAAACAATAGAACAGAATAGAATAAAATATAATATATATCATATTATTATATCTATACGAAATTCGAATTTCGGAAAATGGTTATATATTTATATATATATAATGAAATCGAATTCTAATAGAAAAGATTAGAATAGAAAAAACAAGGGGGGCGTGGCTTGCGCGCGACCGTAGATGGCTACCTGAAGTGAGAGCTCTGCTCAGCGGACCGGACAAAAAGCACTTTGGGGGCTTTTAAAGCAACATCCGCTGCACCGCTGATCCCCCTGACATCCCCTGCAAGCTCCGCTGCCGAAATGTCCCACAAACGGAGCCAGGAAACGGGCCCAAAGCGGCTCCAGGCCTTCACCTTTCAGCCCCACAACACACAGCATGGAGAGCAAGATGGTGCCGCCGGAGGGACATCGCGCCTGGGGACCAGCCACAAGAAATGAGGTTCAGATTTCCCCCAGGACCCTCCCAAGCCTCCTCACCTGCAACCCCGGTCTCCCAGAGCCCAGCAAAATCGAGGATGAAGATGGATCTGTCTGGCCAGGCCTCAGAAACTGTGAGTACAGGCCTACACAATGATGCAGCAATATCCTCCCTGCAGTCCTCAATAGCTCAGTTTCCAACTCTGGGACAACCAGTTCTGGACACTACTATGAAGGACATGCTAATGTCACTACAACCCTCTCTCATGACCAATCTCTTTCATCTTTGATCAATAGTAGAGTTGAGCGCACACCTGGATGTTCGGGTTCGGCAGGTTCGGCCGAACTTCGGAAAAAAGTCCGGGTTCGGGACCAAACTTGACCCGAACTTGACCCCGAACTCCGAACCCCATTGAAGTCAATGGGGACCCGGACTTTTGAACACTAAAATGGCTGTAAAAAGGTCATGGAAAGGGCTAGAGGGCTGCAAATGGCAACAAAATGTTGTTAAGAGCATGGCAAGTGATCTGCAAACAAATGTGGATAGGGAAATAACTTAAAATAACATAAAAAAAAATAAAAATTAAAAAAAAATGCTGGAGGCCCCCTTCTCAGCAGAAGAGGTACAGGAAGTCATTAAGAACCTCAGAAACTCTACGGCACGATGCCGCACATATGGTGGGAATACCCCAGAATACGCACTTTCTGGAAAAAAATTTTCAATTTAATGGATAAGATAGTGGGAAAATAAAATACTTGGAAATAAAAAAAAAATGAAAAAATTATAATCTTGACCTAGGAGGACGAAATGCAAATGGAGTAGGAGGTTGAGGTGGCGGTGGATGTGGCGGTGTAGGTGGAAGCGGCGGTGGAGGAGGACGAGGTAGCCAACACTGGTTCAAAAATACAACAATGGCTGGGTAAGGCTAGTGGTGAATGATGTGTCGAATTCTGTCCCCCGTCGCATAGTGTCCGCCCTGTACTGCGCTTGCTAAGTACGTAGGACAAGGGAATTTTGAAATTCTCCGAAGACAATGCGCGGTGACTCCAGGTTCAAGCCACATCATCTGAGGTTAAAGCCTAGCCAAGCGAGCCCGTGAGGGGCCCTGTTACTATGTGCTACCGTATGTCCACTTGGATGGTCGGGCTTGAACCTGCACTCACTGCGCAGACGACGTTCATCTTTGGAGATTTTGTGAATCTCCTTGTCCTCCGTACTGCGCAAGCACTGCACCTGTAAATGGGTGTTTTTGTATATAGCAGAATACACGTACAGTGTCTAAAGAGTTTATAAAAACGCAGAAAATGCTATTGGGAAGAAACAAAAACACTGCAAAATTTTATTTTTTTGCAATGTTTTTACAATATCAGACTACACGGATAGTATGTAAAGCGTTTAAGAAAACGCAGAAAATGCTATTGGGAAGAAAAAAAAACACTGCAAAATTGTATTTTTTTGCAATGTTTTTGCAATATCAGACTACACGTATAGTATGTAAAGCATTTATGAAAACGCAGAAAATGCTATTGGGAAGAAAAAAAAACACTGCAAAATTGTATTTTTTTGCAATGTTTTTGCAATATCAGACTAAACGGATAGTATGTAAAGCGTTTATGAAAACACAGAAAATGCTATTGGGAAGAAAAAAAAACACTGCAAAATTGTATTTTTTTGCAATGTTTTTGCAATATCAGACTACACGGATAGTATGTAAAGCGTTTATGAAAACGCAGAAAATGCTATTGGGAAGAAAAAAAACACTGCAAAATTGTATTTTTTTGCAATGTTTTTGCAATATCAGACTACACGTATAGTATGTAAAGCGTTTATGAAAACGCAGAAAATGCTATTGGGAAGAAAAAAAAACACTGCAAAATTGTATTTTTTTGCAATGTTTTTGCAATATCAGACTAAACGGATAGTATGTAAAGCGTTTATGAAAACGCAGAAAATGCTATTGGGAAGAAACAAAAACACTGCAAAATTTTATTTTTTTGCAATGTTTTTACAATATCAGACTACACGGATAGTATGTAAAGCGTTTATGAAAACGCAGAAAATGCTATTGGGAAGAAAAAAAAACACTGCAAAATTGTATTTTTTTGCAATGTTTTTGCAATATCAGACTAAACGGATAGTATGTAAAGCGTTTATGAAAACGCAGAAAATGCTATTGGGAAGAAAAAAAAACACTGCAAAATTTTATTTTTTTGCAATGTTTTTGCAATATCAGACTAAACGGATAGTATGTAAAGCGTTTATGAAAACGCAGAAAATGCTATTGGGAAGAAAAAAAAACACTGCAAAATTGTATTTTTTTGCAATGTTTTTACAATATCAGACTACACGGATAGTATGTAAAGCGTTTATGAAAACGCAGAAAATGCTATTGGGAAGAAAAAAAAAAAACCACTGCAAAATTGTATTTTTTTGCAATGTTTTTGCAATATCAGACTAAACGGATAGTATGTAAAGCGTTTATGAAAACGCAGAAAATGCTATTGGGAAGAAAAAAAAACACTGCAAAATTGTATTTTTTTGCAATGTTTTTGCAATATCAGACTACACGGATAGTATGTAAAGCGTTTATGAAAACGCAGAAAATGCTATTGGGAAGAAAAAAAACACTGCAAAATTGTATTTTTTTGCAATGTTTTTGCAATATCAGAATACACGGTTAGTGTCTACAGCGTGTATGTAGGAACACGCAGAAAATGCTATTGGGAAGAAAAAAAAACACTGCAAAATTATATTTTTTTGCAATATCAGAATACACGGTTAGTGTCTACAGCGTGTATGTAGGAACACGCAGAAAATGCTATTGGGAAAAAAAAAAAGCAAAATTCAATTTTTATGCAAAGTTTTTCCAATAGCAGAATACACACAGACTGTGGTGTATCTATTAGTATATGCAGTGCAGTAATGTTGCACTGAGCTTGAAGGTAAAACGTTTAGATTTTTTCTGGCACTGGCCTCATGGCACTGTTACTGTGACTGTGCACTGCACCCCAGCCAGGGTACAATTGATTTAGGAATCTCTTCAATAATTATGTCTGCCTCTTTCTTTTGCAAAATAAAGAAACTCCCTCCCTACTCTAGCTATCTAGATCGCTCACTGATCTAACTAATTAGAATAAAATTCCAGGAATGTGGACTGACTTTAGCACACTAACTCCTAAAATCCTCTATCTATCTATCTATCTATCTATCTATCTATCTATCTATCTATCTATCTATCTATCTATCTATCTGCAGCACAGGAACCTGCCTAACAGTGTCTGTGTAACAGAATGATGCTGTGTGCTGTGTGTGGGCTATATATAGAGGCTGGGTCACATGCTGCACTGGCCAATCACAGCTATGCCATTAGTAGGCATGGCTGTGATGGCTTCTAGGGCACACTAGTGAAACGATCATCCATTGGCTGGCCTAAAGCTGTTAAAAAGGCGCCAATACATCGCCGAACACCGGACCCGAACCCGAACTTACAGCCAACAGTTCGGGTTCGCTCAACCCTAATCAATAGATTTTCTCTAGAAATGAAACATGGATAATAGGGTGCATTCCATTGAGAAAAGAATAGAAGACTGCACAGAAACGGTCAATGAACTGGTAGATGCCTACCATGATCAAAGGGATGAATCTCTATGGGTCAAATCTAAGCTTGCGGACCTCGAGGACCGCTCCAGACGCAATAATATTAAAATCCGCGGTATCCCAGAGTCTGTTCAACCTAAAGAACTGCATAATTTTGCAAGCACCATGTTCTCTAGCATGCTTCCTGAGCTGACCCCGATCAAGCTTACTATTGACCGCATACATAGACTGCCAAATTGGCGCCATCTTGAGGCGGACGTGCCCAGAGACGTTTTCCTCAGAATACATTTCTTCCAAGCCAAAGAACAAATTCTCATGAAAGCAAGAGAGTTGTCACCTTTACCTGCACCCTATTCTGACATTCAACTTTATGCCGACCTGTCGCAGTACACGCTACAGATGCACAGGCAACTTAAAACCATTACCAAGGCCATGAAAAACCACAAAATCGTATACAAATGACGTCACCCTGCCACTATACTGGCTACCTATAATGGCATACCCCACACCATCTCTACCCTTGAAGGAGGCATGAAACTCATGCGAGACTGGGGTATCATACCTGATCCCCCTCCTACCCGACAAGACCCCTCCGGAGCGCCAAACCCCTTCACCTTTGGCACGGGCCGTGGATCCCGCAAGAATAACCGCCACTATTAACAGAGCCGAAATCTACTTGCTTATGAGCAACAACTTGTCCGGAATGGTTCTGTGATTTGTCATCTACCAGCTGAACTATACCCCTCACCTTGACCAGTTGCTCCAAGAGCTTCCAGTTACTGGTCCACCTACTGTTGACTCTTTTTTAGTCTTTTTTTTTTTCTTTAATTTTTGCGTCATTTTCATCTGGTGTATTTCTCTTCTTTTGTCTTACTACCGTTTTCTCACATCGGTTAAGCATGGTGAACACAGTCTGCCTGCTTGTTGAGTTGCAATACATAACACTAACTTGTTCTGTACCCTATAGTGCATACGTGGCTTAGTTGCTCTCGACTCCTCAACCAGCGAAGAAGGACTTCTCATCCAACATCACCCAAATCTACAGCGACTGACTCCACTTTATACAGTTCTGTAAGGTATTATACACTCATTGTTTGCATATTTTACTGATCACTACCAGGGGGTTCACTATCCTCTCCATCAATGCGAAAGGACTCAATCACCCTGCCAAGAGGGCATCTTTATGGAATACCGCTGTCGCCCATAACAGTGACATTCTATGTGTTTAAGAGACACACTTTGCAATTGATGCTCCCCCTAACTGTCACCACAGGCTATTCCCTCATGTGTTCAAATCCTCATTTCACAAAAAGCAGAGAGTAGTGATGATCGCTATTAGAGACTCAGTGAACTTCCAACTCATGAAATGTGAATCTGACCCAGGAGGAAGGTTTATAATATAGGTATTACAAAATTAACAACACTCTGTATACTATTGTATCTGTTTCTGCTCGTAACTAGGGATGAGCCGAACACCCCCCGTTCGATTTGCACCAGAACCCGCGAACGGACCTAAAGTCTGTGCGAGCATTAGAACCCTATTAATTACAATAGATGCGAACTTCAAAATCAAAAGTGCTAATTTTAAAGGCTAATATGCATGTTATTGTCATAAAAAGTGTTTGGGGACCTGGGTCCTGCCCCAGGGGACATGTATAAATGCAAATTTTTTTTTAAAAAATGGCAGTTTTTTCAGGAGCAGTGATTTTAATAATGCTTAAATTGAAACAATAAAAGTGTAATATTCCTTTAAATTTCGTACCTGGGGGGTGTCTATAGTATGCCTGTGAAGGGTGCTTGTTTCCTGTGCTTAGAACTGTCCCTGCAAAAAGTGTAATTTTTGCAGGAAAAAAGCTATTTAAAATGACTCACGGCTAATGTATTGATGGATCCCGTAACACAGAGAACAGTCATTCATTGAAAGCCATTCATAAAAAAAAAGTAATTGATAAAAAAAAAACAAAAAAAAAAAAAAAACGTGGGGGTCCCCCAAATTCAATAACCAGGCCCTTCAGGTCTGCTATGGATATGACCCCAGCCAAAAAAAAATAAAATGGTGTGGGGTCCCCCTCAAAATCCATACCAGACCCTTGAATGGCGTGGGGTCCCCCTCAAAATCCATACCAGACCCTTATCCGAGCACGCAACCTGGCAGGCCGCAGGAACAGAGAGGGGGAAGAGAGCGCCCCCCCCCCCTCCCTCCTGAACCGTACCAGGCCACATGCCCTCATGACCCCCAAAGCACCTTGTCCCCATCTTGATGAGGACAAGGGCCTCTTCCCCACAACCCTGGCCATTGGTTGTGGGGGGTCTGCGGGCGGGGGGCTTATTGGAATCTGGAAGCCCCTTTTAACAAGGGGACCCCCAGATCCCGCCCCCCCCCCTGTGTGAAATGGTAAGGGGGTACAAAAGTACCCCTACCATTTCACTAAAAGAACCATGCACAAGGTAAAGGAACTCCAACAGGGTCACATCCTTGTATGTGGGGACTTTAACATGGTCCCAAATGTTGATACGGACTCAACATCAGGTACTAAAAGATGCCCCTCGCCTCTGGAGGGCTTCATTACATCTAATGACTTGTATGATGTGTGGCGGTGTTGTCATGCGAGTGAGAGGGACTTCACCTTCCTCTTGTCGCGTCACAACACCTATTCACAAATTGACCTATTTCTTACTGATAAAGTCTTGCTGCATAGGGTTTCTAAATCCAATATACATACCACCACCTGGTCTGACCATGCTCCTATCAGCATTTCTATATCCGACCACTCTTCCCAACCCAACTCCTATATTTGGAGAGCTAACAACTACCTCCTTCGCACTCCTAGCTTCTTTTCACATATCAAAAAACATCTAGAAGAATACTTTACAATCAACCAAGAAGCGGTGTCAGACCCGGTGGTGGTATGGAACGCCCATAAGGCAGTGATCAGGGGGGTTTTCTTACAATTAGGGGCCAGAGCTAAAAAAGCCAGGACCCTAAGACAAACTAACAACTCAGAAGCTGAGTCCCAAAACAAACTATCGCCTTCCCCCACCCTTCAAGCCAAAATCTCTACGTTACGCCATGAGCTGAGATCCCACCTCCTCGAAAAACATGCAAAATCCTACAGATTGCTCAAAGCTAAATCCTATACAACAGGAAATAAAGCCGGTAAATCAATGTCCCTCAAAATTAAAGGATACAGGAATAAAACTAAAATCCCCTTCATCCATCACCCCCATACCAATGAAAAACTCCTCAAGCCCCAAGATATCACAAATGCCTTTAGCACGTTCTATGAAGACCTCTATAACCTTAAGAAAGATCCCTCCACCGTACAACCGTCCCCAGATTCTATCTAATCATTTCTAGAAAAAATTCAACTCCCTATGGTATCTCCACTACAACTCTCTTTCTTGAACAGTCCTTTTACGTAACTTGTAATTCTACAAGTGATAAATAAACTCCCCTCAGCAAAATCACCTGGCCCGGATGGGTTCACTGGGGAGTATTACAAGCTATTCCAAAATATTCTAGCCCCCTCCCTGTGCCAAATTTTTAATACGGCGGCCAGGTCTGCAAAATTTCCCACTGAAATGCTGAGTGCAAGGGTGGTGACCCTCCCTAAACCCGGTAAGGAGCCCACTTCCCCTAAAAACTTTTGACTCATATCGCTGCTCAACCTAGATGTAAAGATCTACGCCAAACTCCTCACAAATAGAATAGAAAACATCCTTCCCTCCCTGATCCATCAAGATCAAACTGGTTTTACCAAAGTTCGCCAGGCGTCAGATGCCACCAGACGAATGATCGACCTTATCCATCAAGTAGAAAATAAAAAAATCCCTTCCCTCCTTCTATCCCTTGATGTCAAAAAGGCCTTTGATAGAGTACACTGGGGTTAAATCTCAGCAGTTCTACAAAAATTTGGGCTCACTGGTCCAATCCACGACTCTATAATGGCACTCTACTCTAATCCATCTGCCCGGGTGTTCTCAGCTGATACTCTATCAACCCCCTTCCAAATATCTAATGGAACTAGACAAGGGTGCCCACTTTCACCCCTAATATTTAATCTAGTTATGGAGCCACTCGCAGAGAGCATTAGAACCAACACAAAAATTAGAGGTATCCCTATAGCCGACATCGAACACAAGATAAGCTTATTTGCGGATGATGTGATCCTCATAATCACTGAACCGGAACAATCATTACCGGAGATTCAAAAGACGCTAGCCTGGTTCAGCGCTATATCCTACTATAAAGTTAATGAAACAAAATCAAATATTCTAAATCTAGGAGTGAGTGAAGCTGTTAGTGATCAAATTAAAAGTTTATTCCCATATGTATGGGCGAAAAATAGCATAACCTATCTTGGTATACAGCTCACTCCCACAACGAATTCTCTATTCTCAGCAAATTACTTACCTCTCCGCGATAAACTCCGAGATGATCTAACCAGGCTGGCGTCAGTTGAATTCTCATGGCTAGGACGCCTGGCGGCGTTTAAAATGCTCCACCTACCCCAAATACTGTACCTGTTTAGGACCATCCCTATTCCTATGCCCACCAAATATTTCAAATCTATACAATCAATCCTCCTGAAATTTGTGTGGCAAGGCAAAAAGCCCAGATGTGCCCAATCTTGTTTATCCAAACACTGCATGGCAGGGGGGCTGGGATATATTAATTTCCAAGATTATTACTGGTCCGCCATTTTGACCCAAGCTAAAGAATGGTTCTCAAACACCCCATCCCCAACTATCTGGAGGAACATCCACACTAATCCCTGGTAATAATATCATCTATTGGTTACTGGCACTCTCTCTAGGAGCAAAACCCTCGCACCACCTGTCACCCACAATTTTAGCCACATCTACTTCATGGACAAAACTTGTTCAACTTTCTTCTACTAATCCCAATCAATCCCCATTGAAACCCTACACCACCTAATGGAATCATCATCTTTCCTATGATGGAAGTCACTAGGCATTAATTCCCTATCCGACCTGATAGACAAAAATGAACTAAAACCATTTCCTGTACTTCAAAAAAAGTACCGTCTCCCCAGCTCCGACATTTTTCTTTACCTCCACACCAAACACTGTATCACCTCTCTGGAGAAGTGGATAATCACAATTCCCCAGATAGCAAGGATATTCCTTACATCTGCACCAAAACACAGTAAAGGTATCTCCTTATTCTATAAATTATTCAACCAAAAGACTACATTTGTCAAATCAACCCCTTTAATCAAATGGGAAAAGGAATTAGGACATACCTACACAAGTGAAGACTAGGAAAAAGCTTGTAAATCCACTTACAAAGCAACTAGTTGCTCAACATTATGGGAACTTGCATATAAGATAACCTAGCGCTGGTACCTGACTCCAGTAAGAATCTCCAAATTTAACTCCTCTTTAACCAACGCTTGCTGGAGGAAATGCGGAATGAAAGGTAGCTTACTGCACACACTATGGAACTGCCCCAAACTCATCAATTTCTTGAACTCAGTGTTCCAACTAATCGCAGAAGTGACACGTACATCCATACCAAAGAAACCATCTCTAGCCTTACTATCCCTTTCTATTGATAAATACCCCAACCCGACTAGAAATATAATCTTACATATTCTGTTAGCAGCAAGACTCAGCATAACCAGAAAATGGAAAGACCCACTCCTGCCCACTCTGGAAGAGGTAGTTCACACCACACAGGTGCACTTTACTCATGAGTCGATTCTTGCACTACACCATAAGGATACAGAACAGGCCACTCTCATGTGGAATCAATGGAAAGTATGGACCAACTCCCCTGGTATAACAAGGATCTTTGATTAATGTTATAAGTTACAAATCTATGATACCTTTGCCCATGCTAGTGGGAGGGGGGGCCTCTCCTCTTGGACACAGCTATGTTCCCCATGGGGGGTGTCCAAGAGGAGAGGCCCATCCCGACCACTCCTAT
Organism: Lithobates sylvaticus; assembly: GCA_028564925.1. Classification (NCBI taxonomy): domain Eukaryota; kingdom Metazoa; phylum Chordata; class Amphibia; order Anura; family Ranidae; genus Lithobates; species Lithobates sylvaticus. The sequence goes on from CM053030.1 coordinate 287,506,349, forward strand.
GTGTTCATCCTCCTAAAGGACACTGATTGAAATTACTGCAAATGTTCCCCATTTTAACATTGTTCTTTATAAGTACTAATCCAAATAGCTGATCTTCCACTCTGAAGATGTAGTTAATAAGTGTTCACCAAACCTAAGTTCAACCTAAGTTCAACCTCAGTTCAACTATGATTGTGAGATCATATGCACTACTGTTACACCTGTTTGTATACATTTAATTTATGTACACCCTGTCATAAAATGATATGTACAACTCTGTTTAACTTGAAAAACTTTTCAATAAAAATCTATTAAGATAAAAAAGAATAGAAAAAACAATAGAACAGAATAGAAAAAAAATATAATAAATATATATATATATATAAAACCATCTTCCGAAATTCGAATTTGGTACAGAATTAACTTGAATAGAAAAGATAGAAAAGATTAGAATAGAATATATTATATTTTATTCTATTCTGTTCCATTGTTTTTTTATGCTATTCTTTTCTAGTATTTTCAATTCTATTCTAATCTTTTCTATTCAAATTTGATTTCATTCTATACGAATTTAGATTTTCGGAAAATGGTTATATATAGTTTACTCTTTCAAATTCGGTCAAATTTTTTTAGAATGCGGTAGAATTATTTTGAATTTGATAGTTTTTTTTCGAATTCGGTTATTTTTTTAGAATATGATAGATTTTTTTAGAATGCATTCAAATTTTTTCGAATATGAAACGAAAGGAATCCCCAAAACAAATGTAACGAATGCAACTTATTTAACTAAAGGATTTTAGTTAAGTAACGAATCGAAACGAAACGAAATAGAACACATTTTTTCATCCTGCACATGTCTAACAAGCACTGTGCTGCATAACATGCTTTAAAGCAGGGGTCTCAAACTGGCAGCCCATCATGCCTCTTCCTGTGGGAGACATGCTTGTAACTGTCAGCCTTGCAATGCCTCATGGGACTTGTAGTTTCGCAACAGCTGGAGGGCCGCCAGTTTGAGACCCCTACTTTAAAGGACCAGGATCAATATTATTTTTTTTAGGGTAACAAACACTTTAATTCGCTCTCCCCCCTCAACCCTGGTTTAAATACTCCTCCAGTCTTTCCATAAACCTTCCCCCAGCACAGCAGACTCCTTTTCATTTAGGTGCAAAGCATATTTAGCATATAGGTTGTACCCCAATGAAAAGTCAGCTCAGTGTTCTAGAATCCCTTCTTCTTACACCAGGGGGTTATTTACTAAAGGCAAATCCACTTTGTACTACAAGTGCACTTCAAGTGCACTTGGAAGTGCAGTCATTGTAGATCTGAGGGGGACATGCAAGGAAAATAAAAAAACAGCATTTATACTTGTACATGATTGGATGATAAAATCAGCAGAGCTTCTCCTCATTTCAGATCTACCCCTCAGATCTAAAGCGACTGCACTTCCACATGCACAACTTGGATTTGCCTTTAGTAAATCAACCCCATGTCTTTAGCCATGCATTCAGTTCTCTAATCTCCCCCATTCCTGTGTTGTGCATAGCACAGGCAATATTTCAGAGAATTTAACCTTGGAGGTCAATCCCTTCAACGTGCAGCCTAGTTCTTTAAATTGATTCTTAAGCAGCCTCCACCTTCCATGTATTCTGTCAATGGTTTCAACATGGACCAAGTTTTACTTACAGCTTTCAGGGTTTGTAAAAGATCCACCAAACCACACATTTTCTTAAAGCACAGGACCGATAGGATAAAAAGATGTTGTACTCCTTTGTCCTTTCAAGGAGTCGATAAACATGAGAAACATGTTTACTAACCCATTGTTCACGTAACTAAGGATCTGATCCTCCCAGCTGTGCACCCATACCTCCTGACAGGTGTTAGGGAAGAGAGCTGATTGAGAGGCATGTAAATTCAGGGAGAGTGCCAGGGGATTGAGGTCCCAAACAGGCATGGGGGAGCACTAGGGATTGGATGGCACACTGAGGTGGGGAAAGCAGTGGGGATTGGATGGGATATAGAAGGAATCAGACTGCGGGCACACAGTGAGAGGGACAGTCACATATAGGGCACTGGTTGGGGCAGCCAAGTAGCAGTAATGGCAAGCAGTCACAATGTTTAATGAATAATTGCAATCAATGACTTGTTAGTCATTGATCAAAGCTATTATTTTATTCAGGAGAGTCTAGGGGACATGTCTGTGTTATGTTTGCAGTTGCTGAAGCAGAAGGGAATGCACCTGTTGTAATAGATTCTGAGTTGGCCAGCTGCCAGAGATAAGGCTCATGTCCAGGAACCTGAAATAAGGTCTAAATTATCCAGAAGCCGCCAAGAGTAACTGTTCACAAATGTGAAAAACCTGAAATTTGACCAGTTCAGCAGGGACCAGCAGAGATTCAGTGAGAGTGTGGCTGTCCCTATCCCAATGGTTACATCAACTTCTGTCAAAGGGGCAAGTTGGAAATGTTTAGTCAATCAAACAATCTGCTGTAGCTGCTCTCAGAATACAATGTCTCAGTTTGGGTGGGGGATGGGGTATTTCTCTATCCACTTTGTGTATAGAGGAATCTGTTCATTCTTTCTTTTTAGTCAGCCCGCCGGTTGAACCGAAAAAAAAAAAAAAATTTAGCTATCAAACACCAGCCAATTATAGGGCTTCTTATGAAAGGGGGCAGAGACGCATACATATAGTGGCCTGCCCTGTCCCCATCCTATTGGCTGGTGTTTGATAGCTGCTTGGTCCCGCCCACCCCCCGAAGAATTCTGACAGCTTCTCCCTCTCCCTGCACACAGTATATTGCAGTATGTGTGACCTGTTCAAACAAAACAGGATCCTCAAGACTGTGAAACAAGTTATTTTGGGTTCCTATGGATCAATACTATTGATCAGATGCTCATTATGCTTTAATAAAAAGGAAAATCAGTGGTTTGCATATCTCCTGATTAAATCTATATCTCCAGACTCCTTCTATTAGACACAAGGGCAGCAGGCAGAACAGACGTCAAATTTATTTTCAGTGCTGAGATTACTGATGGATTTCCAAGAGAGGGTAATGGGTGGCTGATTGGAGAGATTAGGGAAGTGCTGAAGCATTAGGAAAGACACTTTACAAATCTGTTCAATGTTATCTGGTCTCAGCATTATCACTATGTCATATATAAAGGCATTACTGAGCATGTGCAAGATTTGGTGTTGGTGGTGCATGATGGGTACAGCTGCACAGAAATCCAGGAAATTAACACAAGAGGGCTTCAGATGCCCACAATTAAAATGGAACCTGCCTGCTTACGAGATCAGTAAGTAACTAACTATTTTTAAAGAAAGTAAAAGCGCAAAAAATATGACATGTTAGAAATGTTCATTTACAGGTTGAGACAGTTAAAGAGCAGTCTTTAAGAAAAAAATGTTTGGGGCATAAAATCCAGAAATAACAGTACAGTAAAACCTTGGATTGCGAGCATAATTCGTTCCGGAAGCCTGCTTGTAATCCAAAGCACTTGTATATCAAAGCAAATTTCCCCATAAGAAATATTGCAAACTCAGATGATTTGTTCCACAAACATTTATTCATAAGTCGTTGAGTTTATATTCCATATAAAAAGATTCTAGCAATGTGATAGGTTGTGTAACCATAAAATGTCCATCCACAAATGGCAGCCTCCACAAGAGGATTAGAAGCAAAATTCAACAAGAGCTACAGAGTATAAAAGAGAGGAGAAATGTAACCATATTGCTCTCTTCTCTTTTATACTCAGTTGTGACATGACGTTACTTGTATATCAAGACATTGCTTGTTCATCAAGTCAAAATGTATTAAAAAATGTTGCTCTCAAACCAAGATTTTACTGTATACGTGCCAAAATATTTCACTGAATATCATTATATTATATCTCCCTTATTGCTCGCCCCACTAATAATTGACCTCAATATCTGTAATATTTAAATAAAATATATGGTCCTTTTTCAAAATGGTATTATGTTAGACGGTCAATAAGTATTATAAAATAACATAAGAGAGTTCGGTTTGATCACTGTATCGAGTGAGTCTGGTCTCGGATGAGCAGAGCGTGACAAGCTGTGTGGATCATCTTAGCAGGTCTGTTGGGTCACCTGACAAGCTGCAGAACTTTCCAGAAGATTTTGAAAATCACATGACAAGCATAACTCTTCTAGTCTAGGATGGTCTTGTTTATAACACAATATGATTCACACTCTATAACCTGCCTACAATGCTGATGACTTTCCTTTAAAGAAGCACAAGGATTTACTTTTAAAGGCTTGAGATATTCTGAACTCTGGTGAGTGTAACCCCTTAGGGGAGTGTGCCTCACCACTCATGTTTGGTAGGGTTGAGTGAACCCGAACTGTAAAGTTCAGGTCCATACCAGACTTTTGGGTGTCTGGGTTTCCCGGACCCGAACCCGAACAATTGACTGTATGTTTGGGTTCGGGTCCGGTGTTCGGCGATGTATTGACGCCTTTTTAAAAGCTGCAGGGCAGATAATCCACGTTAGTTTCACTAGTGTGCCCTTAGAAGCCATCACAGCCATGCCTACTAATAGCATGGCTGTGATTGGCCAGTGCAGCATGTGACCCAGCCTCTATATAAGCTACAGGCACACAGCACAGCGCGTCATTCTGCTTTAGACAGGTTCCTGGCTGCTTTTGCTGTGAGAGAGAGACAGTCCACATTCCTGAAATATCTTCTAATTAGTAATAGTCAGTGATCTACATAGCTAGAGAGTGTCTGTTTTGAGGGAGAGAGAATTATCTATATTGTGCTATCCCAAAAAAAAAAGTTGAGTGAAAAAAAAAAAATTCCATAGCATTTTCTGCAATTTTGCAGTTTTTGAGATACACGATGCACATACTGTGGGTTTATTCTGCTATTGCAAAAAAAAATAAAAATTTGCAGTGTTTTCTGCATGTTTGCAGGAGTGTGACATATTCAATCGATCTATGGGGAGATGAAGACACGTGACCGTGTCGTAACGCGTAGGGAGTGGCCGTAGGCAGACCCACACAGAGGAGGACGCGAGGAGGCGTTCCGGACGCCGTGGTGATTACTTCTTGCTCGTTTTTATTTGATTTTATGTACGTTGCCATTTGGCTTAATAAACTGCTCATTTTTAGCTGAACATACTACACTAGTGGAGCCCCCCCTTCTTTGTCTCTTCCGTTCCCCGACCCTGCTACACTGCTGTGTGGAGACACACAACAGTCCCTTTTAGGTCTCAAGGAGGATAAGGAGAAAGGACAAATTTGGACCCCACAAGAGAGCACCTTGATCCCTGTCACCTTACCTGGGGCGCATGCTGATACCCCTACAAAGCCCATTTATAGTTGTCTAGAGGTAAGAGTTCTGAGAGACCAGTGAAGGATTTTACCCTATAAATAGAACACTATCAGCACGGATATTGCTACACAGAAACAACACCGATAAAGATACATTTCTACATATAGAACTATTTGTGGAAATTCCCACCCTATCAAGAACCAGCAGCTGCTTCCTTTATTCCCATTCTTTTCAGGACATCCCACAATATGTGATACTATCCACCTGGACTTTTATATATATTATTTTATATCAATATTTTTATATTGGTATATTTATCACGGGATCCCATCACTACTTTAGAATTTATTTTACACATTTGCATTCTATGGATTTTTATCCTATGGACTTTTGATATATTTTATTACTACAATTTTTATTCGTATTATCCATTGATTCGTATCACTTATTTAATTTTAATGGTTTTATTGTCTATCATCTTTATTTACCTAGTCATCACGTGATTGTTTCACAGGACTGACTTTATATTCATAGCACTTTATTGACGTGCATGCACATATTTATTTTATTATCACCCTTATCAAGCTGCATAGTATTTATTGAAGATTTTTGGCTAATTATTCACAGTTGTCACTTGCTCACTTTTCATATGTAAGTTTTTGAACTTCATTGCATTCTATTTCCCTGCTGAATATAGAGTCATTTATTGGTCCTAGTCACCCATCTTGGTGTGACAGCTGTCTAGGACCTTGCCATCACTCACCTTCTTATTCCATTGAGCATGCGCAAAGTTTTTCCATTCATCTTTTCTTATGCACTAACATTTTCTATTTGTTTATAATCTACAAGTAACTTGGCGCAGAGTAGTGCAGGCAGGCCGTTTTTTTACACTCAGTTTTTATAGGTCAATAAATATTACTCATGGCTACAAATTTAGTGTGTGTGTGGGGGCTTAGTATGGTTACACATTTTGTAGACTAGCATCCACTTTTTCAGGAGATGTTCAGAAGTGTAAGTCTAAAACAAAACTATATAATTGTAAAATAGTCAAGCATATTTAACTTGATATGATGATTTTTGATCACATGATCAGCTTACAACTGAAATAAGGTAACTGTTGAAACTCAGATTCTTCTCTCCCACCAGGATGATCACGAGTCGCCAGACATGAAACAGAAGGATAATCCACATGGCATAATATCGTAAAAACTATTTATTGTTGGCCATCTTGCTCCCTGGAACATTGACTAATCGTACCAATATGCTTGTTTTTAAGCCACCGATGTGAGTGTTACTCCTTTGTTTATTAATAAATAGTTTTTACGATATTATGCCATACGGATTATCCTTCTGTTTCATGTCTGGTGACACGTGATAATCCCAGTAGGGGGAGTTACATTCAGAGGGCTACACCTCCTGGTTTTTATCCATTCATCTCTATGGTGCATATCCAGTGACAGGCGAGGATACCTAGGTGGTCCAGATCATTGGCTTGGTTATACAAAGAGCAGTAGACCACCCTTATTAGGGGGTCACACGTTCTCTGGTAAGCATGGTTGTGTTTTCTGGCTGGTGACACTTACCCTATCTTACCTTCACTTACTGTCACTTTCACGGTTGGAGGGACTTTTTCATCCTGATTGATTTTGTATGCACATTTCTATGGAATTACACTCATTTGTGGTTTTTGGAATAATTTTGTGCATGTTTATTTCATGTTTCTTTTGATTTAGCGCTGCACTATTTGTTTATATATAGTTAGTGTCAGAGTGCCTGCCACACTATCACAACACCAATATATGTCACTGATCACTACCATTACTACTATAACAAAAAAAATACTTTTACACAAACCACTCATACAGTTTTGTGAGATTTTTTTGTACTAAAGACATGTAGTAAATTTATAAATTGTTTTTTTTTTTTTTATTGGATATGTTTTATAGCAGAAAGTTCGGTATTTTCTCGTTTATATAATAAAAATTAAAAACGAATTGTTGATCAAATACCACCAAAAGACAGCTCTATTTGTGTGAAAAAAAAAACACAAATTTAATTTGGGTACAACGTTGCATGACCATGCATTTATCAGTTAAATTAGCGCAGTGCTAAATAGCAAAAAATGTCAATCAAGTGGTTAAGGAATGGTAAGACAAAGTGCCCCAAATATCCTGTCTCCATCAATGCAAAAGTCAACATTTACTTTAATACTTACAAGGCAAGTGTCAAGCATGTGTACCAGCCAAAACAATTAAGTTCTTAGTCCCGAACAACAGAAGGCAGAGGGCTGTACTTCCTCTTCCTCTTAAATACCCCTGCATGGCCGGAGCCATAATTTTGATTAATAATTTTGATTGTTTTTTTTTTATGGTAGATAATAAAAACTATTTAATTCTGTAAGGCTAACATGTGGCCTATTGCATCTTGTCAATTTTACTAATAGATCCGCTTTAACTCTAGTAATAAAATAGAAACTAGAATATGCATATTAGTAATATAATCATGACCCAAGTTAAATAAAAAAATATGGCATTTCTGAAACAAGATGAACATCCTCTTGTGGGCATTGTATTGCTGGAAATGATGATTCAGTATAACGAGGCATAGTATGCTTTTATTTCATTTAGACATCATTTGTATCAATTGTCTGACAGAAAATTCCCCAGAGACAGGAAGTCCAGTTAGTAGTTTGAGTAATTATAGCTAATGATTTTTATGTATACAAACCAGAAATGTATAGACGGTTGTTCAAAGTTGATTAGACAGTGCCTGGATGTTTGTTATATGTAATTTTGAAGTGTATTTTACCACATAGTTTTTTAAATACCAGATTGAAGGAACATTTTTATTGGGATGTTTTTACCTAGGGTTTCTGGCTCTTTATTTGTAAAAAAAAAAATGATCACTTACAGTACATGTCCTTGTGGTGTTTGCTGAACATTATATAATAGGTAACATGAACTAAATGTGGACATCTTGATGTGTTTGCGCATGTATCTAAATATCTTTATGCATGCCCATAGAGATCTTGACTTCCCTGAGTGTTACCCAAAACTTGCTATTGGCAGTCTGATGGATAATCTCATTGACCAATAGTGAGTCGTAGAAGGGGACATTCCTTCACATAAATTCAGCCTGGCCTAACAGAGGACCACAAGATCCTCTGGTGGACCCCCAGACCAAGCATCAGGTTTTCTGCCTCCTTGAAGCAGGAAAAGTAATAAAAGTTTCAGCTCTAGAACCACTTAGAAACGTAGAACATTTTTGAGGAGCAAAACTAGGCCAGATATACAAGAGATAAAGGGCATAGACAGGTGATTTACCTCAAGAATTAAGGGACCACATATGATAAAGCTATGCAATATGAGTCAGCATAAGACACATTTATTCAGGGAGAATAGGGTTCAGTGTGTGAATAACTTATTTTACTACAGTGATAGGGGTTGTGGTGAATGTGAGTGATAGAATGTGGGGTAGTTTAGGTGCACATTATTTTTGCACTTAGTTGACTTTTATTTTTGAAGGATGCAGCAGTATGCTACAAATAAACTGCAATTAGAACAGATGGTCAGCAACAAATTAATGTTGCCTACTTAGTTTACAGTGCCTTGAAAAAGTATTCATACCCCTTGACATTTTTCACATTTCGACATGTTACAACCAAAAACATAAATGTTGTTTATTGGGATTTTATGAGATAGACCAACACAAAGTGGTACATAATTGTGAAATGAAAGAAAAATGATGAATGGTTCAAATTGTTTTACAAATAAATATGTGAAAAGTGTGGGGGGGGCATTTGTATTCAGCCCCCCTGAGTCAATACTTTGTAGAACCATCTTTCACTGCAATTACAGCTGCAAGTCTTTTTGTGTATGTCTCTACCAGCTTTGTACATCTAAAGAGTGACATTTTTGCCCATCCTTCTTTGCAAAATAGCTCAAGCTCTGTCAGATTGGAGGGAGAGCGTCTGTAAACAGCATTTTTCAAGTCTTGCCACAGATTCTCAATTGCATTTAGGTCTGGACTTTGACTGTGCTATTCTAACACATGATAATGCTTTGATATAAACCATTCCATTGTAGCTTTGGTTGAATGTTTAGGGTTGTTGTCCTGCTGGAAGGTGAACCTCTGCCCCAGTCTCAAGTCTTTTGCAGACTCTATCAGGTTTTCTTCTAAGATTGCCCTGTATTTGGTTCCATCCATCTTCCCATCAACTCTGACCAGCTTCCCTGTCCCTGCTGAAGAAAAGCATCCCCACAACACGATGCTGCCACCATCAGGTTTAACAGTGGGGATGGTGTGTTCAGGGTGATGTGCAGTGTTAGTTTTCCGCCACACATAACATTTTGCTTTCAGGCCAAAAAGTTAAATTTTTGGTCTCATCTGACCAGAGCACCTTCTTCCACATGTTTGTTGTGTCCCGCATATGGCTTCTCGCAAACTGGAAACGGGACTTATTATGGCTTTCTTTCAACAATGGCTTTCTTCTTACCCCTCTTCTATAAAGGCCAGATTTGTGGTGTGCATGACTAATGCCCCGTACACACGGTCGGAAATTCAGATGGAAAATGTCCGATCGGACCATGTTGTCGTAAAATCCGCCCGTGTGTGGGCTCCATCGGACTTTTTCCGTCGTTTGAGATCCTGCTCTCAAATTTTCCGACAACAAAATCCGATCAGACTTTTTCCGATTGTGTGTAGAGAATTCCGACGGACAAAGTGCCACGCATGCTCAGATCAAATTACGAGACCAAAGCTATTGGCTACTAGCCTATACGTAGTTCCGTCGTACGCAACTAACGTCACCACATACAGAATGATCGGATTTTCTGACAACTTTGTCCGACCGTATGTATGCAACAACTTGGACAAAATCCGTTGGAAAAAATCTGACGGATTTTGTGGTCGGAAATTTCCGACCGTGTGTACGGGGGCTTATAGTTACAACTTTTAGTTGTCCTGTGGACAGATTCTCCCACCTGAGCTGTAGATTTCTGCAGCTCCTCCAGAGTTGCCATCTGGCTGCTTTTCTGTTTAGTGCTCTCCTTGCCCGGCCTGTCAATTTAGATGGATAGCCATGTCTTGGTAGGTTTGCAGTTATGCCATACTCCATTTTCAGATGATGGATTGAACAGTGCTCCGTGAGATGTTCAAAGCTTGGGATATTTTTTTATAACATAACCCTGATTTAAACTTTTCCACAACTTTATCCCTGACCTGTCTGGTGTATTCCTTGGCCTTTATGATGCTGTTTGTTTATTAAGGTTCTCTAACAAACCTCTGAGGGATTCACAGAACAGCTGTATTTATACTGAGATTAAATTAAAATTAAATTAGTAAACTTCCATCACTGAATTTTACCTATAGGTAAACCTATAATAAGGCTTACCTATAGGTAGTGTAAATATCTCCTAAATATGCACTGTTTAGGAGATATTGACTCTGCATGCAGCCAGTGACATCACTGGCACATGTGCTCTGAAGGAGTGGCCATCAAGATGTTCCATAAACAGCGGCTCACGCGGGCATGCGCAAGAGTGACATCTTAGCAGCTCCGGCCAGTCCACGAATCTGGAAGCAAGATGGGTGAAGATGGAAGCGCCTGCAGCTCTGACATCTCGCTGCTGGATAGCGCGATCCCGTCACATTTTCCTATAACAGCGAGCGCGAGAAATAAGCATCAATGTCGCCTATCTAATAAGACCTGCATGCCTTCAGGGGCATACCAGGCCCTTAAGTCTGGTATGGATTTTAAGATGAACCCACCTATGCCGAAAAAACGGCATTTGGGGGTCCCCCCAAAATCCATACCAGACCCTTATCCGAGCACGCAACCCGGCTGGTCAGGAAAGGGGGTGGGGATGAGCGAGCCCCCCCTCCTGAGCCATACCAGGCCATACCAGGCCATACCATACCGTGCCCTTAACATGGAGGGTGGGTGCTTTGGGGGAGGGGGGCCGCACTTTGTCCCCATGTTGATGAGGACTAATAAATTACTTTAAAAACCTGTGTAGTGTGTACCCCATACTCATTCACATAGGGTGGGGGGCCAGGATCTGGGTGCCCCCTTATTGAAGGGGGCTCCCGGATTCCGATAAGCCCCCCGCCTGCAGACCCTGACAACCAATGGCCAGGGTTGTCGGGAAGAGGCCCTTTTCCTCCCCCGAAGCACCCACCCCCCATGTTGAGGGAACGCGGCCTGGTATGGCTCAGGAGGGGGCGCTCACTCGTCCCCACCCCCTTTCCTGACCAGCCAGGTTGCGTGCTCGGATAAGGGTCTGGTATGGATTTTGGGGGGGGGGGGCACGCATTTTTTTCGGCGTAGGTGGGTTCACCTTAAAATCCATACCAGACCTATGGGCCTGGTATGCTCTTGAAGGGGGAACCTAGACGTTTTTTTATTTAAAATTTGGCATGGAGTTCCCCCTCAAGATGCATACCAAACACAGTGCCTGGTATTGGCGGGGATCCAAATTGGATCCCCGCACCAGTGTGAACCCGCTCTCAATGTCAGCGATGTTTGTCGCTCATTGGGAAAGGAAAAAAATAATTTTTCCTTTCCCGATGCGAGCCAGCTCGGCGCTGGCTCCCGCGACAGGGCTCGCTCGCTCGATAAAGGTGGCGAGATTGACACAATAACGCGGGCACCTACTGTATGACCTGCTTTACACTATGACTGCTCTGAGTAATCCTCTTGTATAGTGAGGCTGGCTTATTGGCCCTTAATAATACTCTGTGACATCATTGTCATGAGTGCCCCCAATATTAAAAATGTATTTTTTAAATAAAGATTTTATAAACATTAAAAGATATACAACATACGTTTATACACTTGCCGACCTGCTCACACAGATCTACGTCTGCAGAATGTCTCTCCTGCACAAACTGATGTACCTGTATGTCAGTCCGCAAAAGCAGAATAGTGGGCGCGCGCGGGGCGGAGAGGCAGAATGGGGAACTGCCTATGTAAACAAGGCATTTCCCTGTTCTGCCTAGTGACATGATAGAGATATTCTGTCCCCTGTCATTGGCAACAGTAATCTCTGTCATGTTTCAGTAAGCCCATCCCCCTACAGTTGGAACAAGCTGAGGGAACACACTTAATCCCCCCTAGTGTTAACCCCTTTCCTGACAGTGTCATTTGTACATTGATCAGTGCATTTCTTTTAGCACTGATTAATTTAATAATGTCACTGGTCCCCAAAAAGTGTAATTTGTACGCCGCAATGTTGCAGTCCCGCTAAAAATCACAGGTGGCCGCCATTACCAGTAGAAACAATAAAAATAAATAAAAGTCCCTAAATCTATCCCGTAGTTTGTAGACGCGATAACTTTTGCGCAAACCAATCAATATACGCCTATTGTGATTTTTTTTTTTACCAAAAATATGTAGAAACAATATATTGGCCTAAACTGAAGAATAAATTAGTTTTTTTTTATATTTTTTTGGATATGCATTATAGCAAAAAGTAAAAAAGAAAATATTTTTTTTTTTAAATTGTCGGTCTATTTTTGTTTATAGCGCAAAAAATAAAAAACGCAGAGGTAATCAAATGCCACCAAAAGAAAGCTCTATTTGTGGGAAAAAAAGGACGTCAATTTTGTTTGGGTACAGCTTTGCACGATTGTCAGTTAAAGTGACGCATTGCCATATCACAAAAAATGCTGTGGTCATTAAGGGGGTAAAACCTTCCAGGGTTGAAGTGGTTAAAATCATTACATACACACACACACATATATATATATATATATACACCCGCACACAGTATCTCACAAAATTGAGTACACCCCTTACATCTTTGTAAATATTTTCTTATATCTTTTCATGTGACAACACTGAAGAAATTACACTTTGCTACAATGTAAAGTAGTGAGTGTACAGCTTGTATAACAGTGTAAATTTGCTGTCCCATCAAAATAACTCAACACACAGCCATTAATGTCTAAACCACTGGCAACAAAAGTGAGTACACCCCTAAGTGAAAATGTCCAAATTGGGCCCAATTAGCCATTTTCCCTCCATGGTGTCATGTGACTTGTTAGTGTTACAAGGTCTCAGGTGTGAATGGGGAACAGGTGTGTTAACCACATCAATACTGGGCACTTTCGCCCCACTCCTTCCCAGACCAATTTTCAGCTTTCAGCGCTCTCGCAATTTCAATAAGAATTGCGTGGTCATGCTAAGCTGTACCCAAATGAAATTTTTATCATTTTGTTCGCACAAATAGAGCTTTCTTTTGGTGGTATTTATTCATGACTCCGTTTTTTATTTTTTGCGATATAAGCGAAAAAAGAGCGAAAATTTGGGAAAAAAACAATATTTTCTTTATTCTATTTTAAAAGAAATCCAATAAAATCAAATTTTATCAAAAATTTAAGAGAAAATGTATTCTGCTACATGTTTTTGGTAAAAAAAAAATCCTGTTAAGTGTATCATAATTGGTTCGTGTTATCACGGACATATGTACGCAAATGATCATGTACAGATGTGCGCAGGTGATCACGGACATATGTGTGCAAATGATCATTGGAACATGTGATTTTTACTGTTATATATGTGGGGGACAAGTGTTTTGTGGATCATTACTATTTGGGGACATGTGTTTTGGGGACATGTGTGTTTACTTTGTGTGTTTATTTGATGTGTTTTACTGTGGTGACACTAGACTGGTGATCAGTGAGTAAAAAGCTGCCGGCTGCAGAGATCTGCTCTCCTCTCCTCAGCGACAACTTCCGTGTGAGGAGAGGAGAGCCGATCACCTAGCAACCGGCTGTTTGTTTACATCACATGACGGGCGTGATTGGACACGGCCGTCATGTGATCAGGAGGGCCAATCACAGAACCCACCTGCCAATCTAGGCTATAAGAAGATTGCCAAGACCCTGAAACTGAGCTGCATCATGGTGGCCAAGACCATACATAGGTTTAACAGGACAGGTTCCAATCAGAACGGGCCTCGCCATGGTCGACCAAAGAAGTTGAGTGTACGTGCTCAGTGTCATATCCAGAGTTTGTCTTTGGGAAATAGATGTGTAGCGGCCATAACCCCCTGAGGGGCAGCCTTGACTTTCTGGGCTTACCAGTTACCTCCTCGTGGCTTGTCGGTTGTTGTCTATGGGTTCCCAGGGTTAGTACCCAGTGACTTCAGATGCTGACACATAAAAGTCCTTTTCAAGGTTTTTATTCGCAGTGGTAACTGAAGGGATATTTAGTTTAACTACTTCTTTGTATTATAGTCAGCTTCCATTTTGTGTGTCTCTAACATCCATTTTGTGAAGTATGCTCAAGTCTTGCTAATGTAGTTTTGTTTTCCCATAATACTGTAATCTTCTGTTGAGTTTCATTTCTTGTAAAGCACGTGATATTTTAGAAATAATTAGTTTCACTGTGGGCGTCAGACTGTACTTGTGCGTCTCTGTATATGATTGGATAATCTGTTAAAGGGCGGTACTTTCTGAAAAGCCGTCTTATATCGACACCCAAGAATAAAGATTAGATTTGCTCGGAGAGAAACCTGCTGTGTATATGTTTCTTTATCTCAAAGGGCAAATCTCCCAGATCTGGTCTCGGATTGTACGGTACACCAAAGCAGAAAGAGAAAATACCCCTAATCTTGATTTATTTCCTTTCAGTTTGGGAGCTCGTCCCGGTATCGATTATTATATGTCGTGAGTAGACTTGATATATATCTTCTCTCACCGTGACCTCTATTTAGAAATCGTTCCTTTAACGGGACCTGTGATTTATGTAGAAATAGTTTTTAGACTTTGAAGAAAGTCAAGCGCTGTTGAGATAACAGCGACAGCCCTGGGGGGGCTGGATGGGCTTTAGGAAGCCCATTAGATAAGAGCTTTAGATAAGAAAGCATCTGTTCAGTGTGAACAGGGAGGATTCTGTGTAGTCCTCATTATAAGTCTGCCGCAGCCGTCTGTTCGTGGGTGGACAGTCGTTAATGTGGACCCCGGGTGGGTGCCAGGATTGACCATAGGTCAATGATAATACAGTACTGTAATTACAAAAAAAACAAGAAGTCTGCTAAGGTGTGCTGGACAAAACCGATCTCTTTGCTTTTCTTATCTTTGCGTAGATGATAAGCTAACTTGTAAACTGTCTGTGTGGAATTTGTCAGCGTTTGTAAGGTAAGACAACGCCTTCCACTGCTCCGTGTTATCATAGGACTTAGATTTAAGAGCGACAGACGTGCCTTCCTATGAATTCCGGGTTCTTTTGTGATTGATGGAAGTTCCCGATCGAAGCAGAGTAAAGCTACAGTATCCGGTGATGTATTGATGTTTATTCTTAATGATTTATGTATGAATGTTTTGACTAGAAAGTTAGCAGATAATAGCAGTGTTAGTAATATTTTCTTAAAGGTAATGATTCATTTTGCTGCTATGCAGGGAAAGTGAAGATTGGGATGTTTGGCTTTTTGCCAACATGGTTCAAGTACTTATATCTCACTAAGCTAATAGATATTGTGAAGAATTGTTTGCGGCATTGGCAGTACAGAACTTGCAAGTACTGTTTGAACCTGTTGGCACTCTGCCAAAAATAAAAAATAATTTGAAAAGAAATAAAAAAAAAATTTGTTTGGTTGTAAATAATAATGTATGAAGCTTGTCTATAAATAAGATGCTGTGGGAGATCTCTGGCTGGCCCGGGGCTCCCTATGGCATCCTAGCCCAAAAGCTGCCCAAGATAGGTTAGCAGAGCCATGGAATGGTGAATTTAGAGGTTAAATTAACTTTCTCCATGCCTTTATCAGGCACCCGCTCCCCCCCCCCTTACATTCCATAACCCAGATAACAGAGCAGCACAGACACAAGGACACAGAAAAAAGCAGAATGTGTTTGAAACACCAGGGCACACACAAAAAAAAAAAAAGAAAGAAGATTTCTTTTTATAAAAGGGATCTTAAAGGGAAATTACCTTGTTCTATATTAACAAAAGAGAAGGTAAGAAAGTAAAGAAGGCAATTGTGACTATAGGTTTGTACAAGACCTAAGGGCCATCAATAGCCTAGTGGTACCGATTGCCCCAAAAGTGCCTGATGTGCCATCAATATTTACCGCCATACATTACGATGCAGAATATTTTACTGTGATTGATTTATTGAACGCATTTTTATTTCCGTCCCTGTGGATGAGGAGGCACAACCAATCTTTGCTTTATGTTTTTTTTAAAACCGCCAACTAACATGGTGCAGAATGCCCCAGGGCTATATATAGACTCCCTTGTAGCCTATTCCAAACTACTCTCAGAGCTTGGATACCAGGATATTGTTCATCCCTGCTGCAGTATGTGGATGAATTCCTCGTCTGCAGTTCTACTCGGGTGGCCGCCCTGGAGGATGGGAGAGATCTTTTGAAATGTATTTTTGAAAGTGGTCACAAAGTGTCAAAGAAAAATTGCAATGGTGTCAGAAAAGGTTGAATATTTTGGTTTTGTACTCTCAAAAGGAGAAAGGAAAGTCAATCACAGAAGAGCTATGGCTCTTGTGGGTCTGCCCCGCCCACTTGCTAAGAAAGACATGTTCACCTTTCTTGGTAATTATGATTGGTTACTGCCGCCAATGAGTACCTGACTGTTCCTACTACAATCTCCTGAGACAAGCCACAGGTTTACACATGCCAGATTGTATAAAATGGTCAAATGAAATGTGCAATGCTTTTGTGTATTTGAAAAATGCTATGGTAATGGCTCCAGGGCTCGGCCTCCCTAACTAGGAAAAATGTTTAATTAGTTTGCAGGAAAAATGTTTCATTTGTTTGCAAGGGAAAATTGTAAGGACGTGTCAGGTGTCCTCGCTCAGGAGCATGGAGACAAGTTGCGCCCTATTATTTTTTTCAAAGATGGTTCCGGTGCAGGTTCAAGGCATGCCTGTGTGTCTCAGAGGCATCCTATTCGATGATGGTTTTGAGATGGCCACTTCTTTCACTCTGGGGCACGACACTACACTTAACACCACCCACAATGTATGAAAAATGTACATACGCAGCACATGTCTGCTCAAAAGGTTGAGCGGCTATGAGTTGATCTTGATGTCCAATCAAAAATTGCACATCAAATATGCTTCTCCCACTTCAGGACCAGCACCAATACAAATGCCCTTTTAGGAATAAAAGGAGAGCAGAATGAGGTTGTGCCACAACATGAGTGCATAGACCTCATTCACCAAGACACATCACCCAGGTCTGATGTATCTTCCACAACACTGCAGAGCATACACAGGCCAACAAACAGATAGCCAAGGGAAATGCTCTGGCTGATTAGCTGCTAAACAAGCAGCTACTTCACAAAATGCACAGATCCAAATGCCCATGCTAGTACCAGAATTGTTGTTTTCTTTTTGTTTTTTGTTTTTTGATCAGGTTCTTTCAGATTTGCAGGTATGGCAAATGAAGCTGATCTCAGAGGTTGGGACAAAATAGGTGTGCAGAAAGATCCAAAGACTGGATTTCTCTGCAAAGAGGGGAAGCCATGTATACCGGTAGCTAGTGCATCACTTTTGTAGCTAGTGCATCACTTTTTATGCATCATTTTTATTTCCCAGTTCCATGGAATAGGTCAGAGAGGCTGGAAAGCCACTTGTGAACTATTGGAGAAAGACTTTTACATTACAGAACTTTCCTGGCCAATTTTATGTAGCAAGATGCATCACATGTATCAGGAACAACCCACACAAGGCCGAACATGAACACCTGATATATCCAACAATTCCTTTTACACATTTGCAGATTGACTTCACACACATGCCCAAACTAGGCAAAAGACAGGAATATTTTTTGGAAATTGTGGACAAGTTCTCAAGTTGAGTTGAACTTTTTGTCACCACAAAAGAAGATGCACAAACAGTAGTGAGGATCCTCGTTCAGGAAATCATTCCTCGATGGGGATGCCCACTTCTTATAAACTCAGACAGACAATGGACCTACATTTGTATCAAGGGTCTGCCAGGACTGGGTAAAAACTCTCAAGATAGAACGGAAGTTTCACATTCCCTAACACCCTCAAAGCTCAGGGATAGTAGAAAGAATAAACAGAACAAATAAAAAGACAAAATAAGGCCACAGGAGGAACCTTTGCCAACTGGAAGAAGGTCCTCCCAGCAGTCCTGGCAGAAATAAGAATGACCCTTCCAAGACAACAGTGTATTAACCTTTTGATGTCTTGATGGGTCGATTTTTCCTCACCCCATGGGCCAGAGCACATTTAATGATAGAAAAGGGAGATTTAGACTTATTACAGGAAGAATATGTAAGGTAATTGGTTGAAACATTGTAAACAGTTGAGAGAAATGTTGCTCGCACCTTTTTCTTCACAGGAAACTACTCGCCCCTTCAAATTGGGAGACATCGTGGTGGTCCAACAGCTGAACAGAAATAAGAAGCAAAAGTATTCCTTTGGACCTCCTACCACAGTGGTTGCAGTGACCAGAACAGCCATCCTAGTGAAAAATTGCCAGTCCTGGATCCATGCCAACAGAGTGAAAAAGGTTGCCCAAAGCCCCAAGAGCAGGAAGGAGATCCTGGATACAGGAGGCCCTCAAGCAGAAGTCCAAGCAGATGAAGGAGTTCCTGGGAAAGCAGGTCCGGCCAGATAAGATGACCTCGCTTACTTCACCACAGACTTCTGACAAGGCATTCTGCCCACTAATCCTGATCTCTCTGACAGTGTTCCTACCCACCTGGATCACCACTAACTTTATCTACCACCCTGAAGATTTGGGTGCAATTAAAAGTATCTGTGGGAACACAAACACAAACACACACACAAGAACATTATATTGACACAAGCTAGAACCAAGAGAGAGATTGGAGATAGTTTTACCGATAAGATGCTTTTGCTAAAATTTAAGTATGCTTATGCTAAAAAAATCAGGGTATGAAGAATGTTGAATATGTAGCATATTAAGCGCTGCGCAAACGGTTATATAAATCCTGTATGATAATAATAATAATAATAATATTACATCCTAGCCCTGCCCGAATTGCCCTTTTGGCTGTACCTTTAAATGTTTCCTCCTTTCTCAATGAGACTCCTCCTGTATTCTTGACTAACATATCCACTCTGTACATAAACAACATTGTTACCTTTCCAATAGCAGGTAGAAGTCATTCCCCTGTTTGGTGTTTTAATTTAGGGAATGAGACACAGACTAACCCCTCTTTCTGCAGCAGGTCAATATTTAATATCTCCATGTGCGAATCCGGAGTCTCTGCCCCTGCCTGCTCACTGTTTCAAGTAATTCACCCAGGGTTAAACTGTACTTTGCATAACTTTTTATTTTTCTCTAAAAATGTAGGTGAAATATTACACTAATTTATAAAATCGCAACACAGGACAAGTACACTCATGAGTTTGTCGCTAAGAGACCTTTTGCACTGGGACAAAGTATCCATGTATGTTGTAGGAAAGTGTGTTGTCCCTGGGTGCCCCTCCATGTTAAGGGATGGTGTTACCTTGCATCCTTGTTATCTGTCATGGGAATGGTAGGGGATTATAAAAGGGGACATCCACTAGAGGCCAGCTCCAGCAGGAAGCTAGGGACATTGCTAAAACATGGAGCCCATTTGCCAATGTAGGATTTGAGCTTGGAGGTATATTTTTATGGTTAAAAGACATTGTCCTTGTTATGGTATTTATCCTTGCTCTGATTCTTTACTTCTGTTTTAAATGTTGCACTTACATAATTGCGCACCTTCAATCTCCTGATGATAAGGTTCTATCTCACATGACATACATGAAGAGTCATCAGGCAATCTATGCCACAGCCCCAAAGAAGTATTAAAGCACAACATAGAATGTAGAGATCATCTTATATGATCTAAGAGGGGATTGAAGGGATATTTAGTTTAACTACTTCTTTGTATTATAGTCAGCTTCCATTTTGTGTGTCTCTAACATCCATTTTGTGAAGTATGCTCAAGTCTTGCTAATGTAGTTTCGTTTTCCCATAATACTGTAATCTTCTGTTGAGTTTCATTTCTTGTAAAGCACGTGATATTTTAGAAATAATTAGTTTCACTGTGGGCGTCAGACTGTACTTGTGCGTCTCTGTATATGATTGGATAATCTGTTAAAGGGCGGTACTTTCTGAAAAGCCCTCTTATATCGACACCCAAGAATAAAGATTAGATTTGCTCGGAGAGAAACCTGCTGTGTATATGTTTCTTTATCTCAAAGGGCAAATCTCCCAGATCTGGTCTCGGATTGTACGGTACACCAAAGCAGAAAGAGAGAATACCCCTAATCTTGATTTATTACCCTTCAGTAACATCCAACATAACACAGTCTCTGGTGGGAATAGAGGGCACGGGTGACAAAACTCAGGCACTTTGAACTGCTGACATCCACTGAATGTCTCTAATCAACCCAGAGAGTAGCCATTCGCAGCTGGGTGCTCCACTGCCGGATAAACCTCTAGTCAGAGATCTAGCAGTTAACATGTGATCCGGAAACTTTGAAAATCGCAGTACAGGGCGGACACTATCCGACGGGGGACAGTATTTGACACATCACCGGGACTGGGAGCTACAGTTCATTGAGAAAACCATGAATGCCTACATGTACTGTGACATACTGAAGCAGAGCATGATCGCCTCCCTTCAGAGACTGGGCCACAGGGCAGTATTCTAACATGATAAAGACCCCAAACACACCTCCAAGACAACTACTGCCTTGCTAAAGAAGCTAAGGGTAAAGGTGTTGGACTGGCCAAGCATGATTCCAAACCTAAACCCTATTGCGCAGCTGTGGAGCATCCTCAAATGGAGGGTGGAGGAACGCAAGTTCTGTAACATCCACCAGCTCCGTGATGTCATTATGAAGGAGTGGAAGAGTGGTAACCTGTGAAGCTCTGGTGAACTCCATGCCCAAGAGGGTTAAAGCAGTGCTGGAAAATAATGGTGGCCACACAAAATATTGACACTTTGGGCCCAATTTGGACATTTTCACATAGGGGTGTACTCACTTTTGTTGCCAGCGGTTAAGATATTAATGGCTGTGTATTATGTTATTTTGAGGGGAAAGCAAATTTACACTGTTATACAAGCTGTACACTCACTACTTTACATTGAAGTAAAGTGTCATTTCTTCAGTGTTACATGAAAAGATATAATAAAATATTTACAAAAATGTGAGGGGTGTACTCACTTTTGTAATATATATATCTCAGTGGCGTAGCGTGGGTTGTCAGCACCCGGGGCAAGACAAGTAATTTGCGCCCCCTAACCTGCGGACTTTTAGCACTCCCCGAGTCCCTTCCAATACAATAGTACTGACCTACCTGAGTCCTATACTGACCATTACACACTACACTGACCACTATACTATACTGTCCACTACACTACACTGACCATTATACTGTCCACTACACTGACCACTATACTATACTGTCCACTACACCACACTGACCACTATACTGTCCACTACACTGACCACTAAACTATACTATCCACTACACTACACTGACCACTATATTGTCCACTACACTGACCACTATACTATACTGTCCACTACACTAACCACTATACTATTTTGTCCACTACACTAACCACTATACTATATTGTCCACTAAACTACACTAACCACTATACTGTCCACTACACTGACCACTATACTGTCCACTACACTGACCACTATACTGTCCACTACACTATACTGACCACTATACTGTCTACGACACTACACTGACAACTATACTGTCCACTACACTGACTACTACACTGAGAAATACACTGTCCACTACACTACACTGACCACTATACTGTCTACGACACTACACTGACCACCATACTACACTACACTGACCACTATACTGTCCACTACACTATACTGTCCACTACACTGACCACCATACTACACTACACTGACTGACCACCATACTACACTACACTGACCACCATACTACACTACACTGATCACCATACCACACTACACTGAGCACCATACTACACTACACTGACCACCATACTGACCACTATACTACACTACACTGACTGAACACCATACTACACTATACTGACCACTATACTACACTACACTGACTGACCACCATACTACACTACACTGACCACTATACTGACCACTACACTACACTGACTGACCACCATACTACACTACACTGACCACCATACTACACTACACTGACCACTATACTACACTACACTGACCACCATACTACACTACACTGACCACCATACTACACTACACTGACCACCATACTACACTACACTGACTGACCACCATACTACACTGCACTGACCACCATACTACACTACACTGACCACCATACTACACTACAATGACCACCATACCACACTACACTGACCAATATACTACACTACACTGACCACCATACTACACTACACTGACCACCATACTGACCACTATACTACATTACACTGACTGACCACCATACTACACTATACTGACCACTATACTACAATACACTGACTGACCACCATACTACACTACACTGACCACTATACTATACTACACTGACTGACCACCATACTACACTATACTGAACACTATACTACACTACACTGACTGACCACCATACTACACTACACTGACCACTATACTACACTACACTGACTGACCACCATACTTCATAACTACACTACCTTCTCTCCCTCCCCTCGGGCCAGTAACACTACTCTCACGAGGGAGTCTCACTCTCACTCACCTTCTTGTCTGACTCTGGCTGGCCTGCATCAGTCCGGAGGATAGAAGAAGACAGCGGCGACTCACATTGCTTCTCTCCCCCAAGCTCTAGTTGCCGTGTTCAGTGTCCAGTGCAGCGCACTGTTTTTGGCAGTGATGTAAGTAACTGAGTTAAAATAAACTGAGTTACCTAACGCAGTTACTTTAGAGGGTAACGAGTAATCTAACTGATTACTTTTCCCCTCATGGTAACTCAGTTCCCATTACTTTGGCTTAGTTACCCCAATTACATCTAGATGGCAGTAGTGTAATTCCGGTGTCCTGCCGAAAAAGTTCCCCCGCCGGATAAGGACCCCCTGTACTGCGCAGGCGCAGGGCTTGCGCAGTACGAAGGACTACGGAGCTTCCGTAAATTGCCGAACCTAAACAGCTCTGAGTGAACTCTACACCACGCAGGTGCAGTTAACATGTAATTGTATGAGGCGATGCCGCACGCTCCTGATGCTCGTGCTACTCTGCAAGGGGCGTCTATCGTGTAAGTAAGGGGCGGGTCTAGTATTACTGTAACCAAGGGGCGCATTTATTATTATTGTTATATATCGAGCTCTGCCCATTAATTTAACATTCAACCTCTTCTGTAGCCATCCGCCCCTTACACGATATAATATTAATAGACCCGCCACTTGCTTACACGCTATAACAGATCTGCCCCTTGGTTAGAGTAATAATAGAGCAGCCCCTTGGTTACACGATATATAACAATAATAATAAATGTGCCCCTTGGTTACAGTAATACTAGACCCGCCCCTTAGTTACACGTATAGAATATTTAAAAAAAAAGTCAGTTACTTTGCTGCATAACTAATTACTTTTCCAATGTTGTAACTGAGTTACTAAAGCAATTACTTTTTGGGAGAAGTAATTTGTAACTTAACTAATTACTTTTTTAAAGTAAGATGACCAACACTGGTTATTGGGCGTATGGAGGGTCGTGTGCAGAAGCGGGACTTCAGGAGCAATCTCAGACAGGCCCAATCACAGGACGCCGGACACTGAAAATGGCGGTGGAGCGCGGGGACACAGAAATTTAAAATTAGGTGGAGGCAGCCAGTGACACGTACTGGCGCCCCCCTAAATCTCGCGCCCGGGGGTCACGGCACCCCCTGCACCCCCCACGCTACGCCACTGATATATATATATATATATATATTTATGGTTGAAGCCCTATGGCCGATACGTGTCTGAAGAGGAATAACTTAACCATAAGATCTACAACATGAAAAGGGGGACTTGAAGTGTGCCTTGGTCTAATGGACGGTATGCCAAAATAAGGGGGCATACCCTGATTAGAAATGAGTGTTTGATGAGGGTAATGTTGTGAGAAATGCCCTTGAAAGGGGGAATGGGAGGGTGGGTATCGCGCACCGGAAACCGACGAAGACCACAGGCGAGTGGGCCGGTTAAATACCACCCCGGGCTCCTCCCATAAATTCAGGCCACCATGTTGGCCTTCCACTTATGGTTGAAGCCCTATGTCTGAAGAGGAATAACTTAACCATAAGATCTACAACATGAAAAGGGGGACCTGAAGTGTGCCTTGGTCTAATGACGGTATGCCAAAATAAGGGGGCAAAAACTGAGGTGGGGTTTGAAGATGTTTATTGACTTTAGAACCGTTTACTGCGTGAGTTGGGCAAAGGCCCGTGACATTTCCACCTGTGGGTCAGGTATATACCTGGTGAAGCAGGCTGACTTCCATCTGCCGAGTCTCTGGATGATGTGGCCTAGGACCCTATGCTGTGAGGCGGTTGAGGCGGCTCCGATCCGAAAAGAGTGACAGGAGTATTCGCTGGGGTTGAGGCGTAGGTTGCGGAGGAGAATCCTTAGGTGTGTCATGAACTGGCAGGTGCTTAGGGGTTTGACTGGGAAAGGTAGAAGGGGATCAGTGTCCCTTTGTTCTGGCAGCAGTGAGAGCAGACGGTTGAGTACAGCCACTGGGCACCAGGAATTGCCGGTTCTGTATAGATGGATGTCCACCCCGTGGCCAGCTTGCTGAGTCTTGGAGACGCTGAGGTGGAGCACGAAGTGGTCTTGATGGCGAACTAGGTGGCGTCTGCACAGGGTTTGGCTGGTCGAGCTGTTACAGGTGAATTCGCTGGGACGTAGGAACCCGTAGTAGGCCAGGTAGATAGCAGCTTGTATGACCTGGCTGGGGAGGACACCAAAAGGGGAACCAGCGAGTATGGCGGACATCTCGCGGAAGATGGCACTCGTGATGGGGCGACGTCTAGTTCTGCTTGCTGGTTGCTGTTTCTGGACGCCGCATAGGACGGCTCGAACGGCGTGGGACGAGAAGACAGACGGTCTAGTGGGATCTTGAAGGGCCAAAAAGTGCTGTACGCCGGCCAGGTACAGACGGATAGTGTTGTAGGACAGGTTTAACTGTGTGTGGCAATGTGAGACGAAGGCCAGAACGTGCCTGGTGTCTGTGGGTGTTGACACGGCGTTGGTAGCTAGGAACTTGTTGAACGTGTCCCAAGCTGCGTGGTAGGCTTTGAGTGTGTTGTGAGATAGACATGTGCAAAAGGAAAAAATTTGTTTAGTTTCGTTTCGTTTTAATTCGTTAATTAATTAATTTCGTTTAGTTAGATTCATTAAATTTGTTAAATTCGTTTTCGGATTTCGTTTCATTTTCGACCGATTTTCGAATTCGAAAATATTTTGCGACCCAACTTTGAGTCCACATACCTCAGGGTCACTTAGCGATAGACACAAATTTGGATATGTTGTAGTGCTAGTTCTACTGTGTTTGCATACCAAATTTGGGGTTTCTAGCTACAAGTGGCCCCGAGATATGTGGCCCCAAATTCGGGTCGAAAAATGTCATTCTCTGCTACAGAAAAGTGCTTGACATTTTCCGACCCGACTTTGGGGCCACGTATCTCGGGGCCACTTATAGCTAGAAACCCCAAATTTGGTATGCAAACACAGTAGAACTAGCACTACAAACTCTCCAAATATCACCATCACCAAGAAACCCCGAGATACGTGGAACCAAAGTCGGGTCACAAAATATTTTCGAATTCGGTTGAAATAGTTTCAAATGCAGTTGAAAAAATTTCAAATGCAGTTGAAAAAATTTCAAATGCAGTTGAAAAAATTTCAAATGCAGTTGAAAAAATTTCAAATGCAGTTGAAAAAAATTTCAAATGCAGTTGAAAAAATTTCAAATGCAGGTGAAAAAATTTCAAATGCAGTTGAAAAAATTTCAAATGCAGTTGAAATAATTTCAAATGATGTCGATACTATTTCAAGCGGATTCGAAAATATTTTGCGACCCGACTTTGAAAAAAAATATGAAATTGATTCTAACAGTCTGCAGAAGATCTGCAAAAAAAAAAAAAAGAAGTGAAATGGCTGTTAATAGTCTACAGGAGATCTACTATTAAATTATATATTTTTTTTTTATTCTGTTCTAATCTTTTCTTTTCAAATATTTTATTGGTAACAAACGAAAACATTACATAAATAACAACAGTTCAGCCATTTGGGATAAGTGCATACATAGTACTCTGTAACGTGCGTAAGGATAACGCAATTGTACAATATAAGGTGCTCGGGCAGGGAGAGCATAAGTGCACATATGAAATTAGGCAGTTACAAAGTTGTAAACAGAATCGGGCCAGAGCCCCTATTAACAAGGTGGACAAACTGAAGGTAACACACTATATGGGGGGAGATAAGTTATCAGCCGAACCAGTCATAAGGAGGCAGAGCGTTACCTTGGATTTGGGGAGGAGGAGAAGAGAGGGGGCCCAGGAGGGGAAGGTGAAGCAGTAGTGTTGGACAGGGAGAGAAAGGAAGAAGGAGGGCAGAAAAGAAGAGGGGGGGTCGGACGGCACACACAGGACGGGAAAGTAAGCTTTGAGGTTGAGTTTTTTTATAAAAGGGGTTATGGCTCAAGTAGACTATTATCAAAGTCTTGGGGTAGGAAATGGTTGATCCAGGGGTGCCAAATTTTTAAATGTTTGGGGATGTTATCTAGGATGGTGGCCTCAATTTTGCTGTGGATCATTGCTTGGGTGACCCTGTTTTTAGTTTCGGCTATATGGAGGGTAGGGGTTTTCCAGGCTTTTGCAATGGTTTGCTTGGCAGCTGTGGTAAGGTGCAGAATGAGCCGAGTTTGTGCTTTAGTAAGGTGATTTGGGATGAGGTTTAAAAGAGCTAGGGAGGGGTCTGGGGGGAAATCATCTTGGGTTAATGTAGAGATCATCTGGAATATTGTTGCCCAGAAGCTGTGCACTATAGGGCATGTCCACCATATGTGGAGGTGTGTGCCTCGTTCACCGCAGTTTCTAAAGCAGATAGGAGAATATGATGGGAGGAATCTGGCAATCCTGGCCGGGACCAGGTACCATCTCATTAGTACTTTGTAGCTGGCTTCGAGTGCAAGGATATTTTGGGACGATATTTTGGTATTGGCCCAGACAGTGGACCATTCATCTGCATCTAGGTCTTTGGTGAGGTCGGTGGACCAATGTTGGGCATAGGGAGGGAGAGCACCTGGGGCAGAGGTGAGATAAGAATAGAAATCTGATATGATACCTGGGGCGTGTGGGTCTGAGTCGCATACCTTTTCAAATATGGATAGGGGGCCTAATGCAAAGCTAGATCCTAAGTGTGTTTGTAGGAAGTGACTCACCTGAAGGTAACGGAAACATTCCCTATCGGGAAGTTGCGTTGAAGATTGTAGGGTTACGAACGTTTTTATAGAGTTCCCTACAACTAAGTCACATATACGACTCAGACCGAGACGCCTCCAGGTTTGGAAAGAGGTTGGTTCAGCGGAGGCTGGATAAAATTGAGGATGATCTAGGAAGGAGAGAAGTGGAATATGGGGAGATGTTAGTGCAAAGGAGGCTCGTAGTCTATCCCAGAGTCTTAAAGAGTGAAGGGTCACAGGATTAGAAATGGGCCCTCGTAGTGGGGCTGGTAACCAAAGGACATTGGAGATAAGGGTAGGGTAAAGGTCAATTGCCTCCAGGCTCACCCAGATCGGGATCTCATCTTTGGCGAGGTATAACGTTATTTGTGCTAGTTGGGCCGCATGGTAGTATTTAAGAAAATTCGGTACTCCCAAACCACCAGAGTTTTTATTGCGGAGTAAGATCTTTCTGGAGACCCTAGGTCTTGTAGAGCCCCATATATACTTGAACACTCGGTTTTGGATAATTCTGTGGAAGTAGGGGGGTACTAAAATTGGCAATACTCTGTAAAGGTACAGCAGTTTGGGGAGTAGCGACATTTTGACCGCAGCTATGCGGCCCAACCAGGAAATGCAAAGGGGTCGCCAGGCGTTGAGAAGAGAAGTGAGGTGGGCCAACATGGGAAGGTAATTTTTCTGGAATAGATCTGACGGGTTAGTAGTGAGCTTTATTCCTAGGTAGGGTAAGGATGTGGAGGACCATTGAAAAGAGAAATTGTTTTGAAGCTGGGTGAGAGTGGATGTGGGCAGGGATACATTCAGGGCCTTAGATTTTGACTGGTTAACTTCCAAGCCTGAGATCCGAGCAAATTTGTCCAGGAGTAGTAGGAGATTTGGCAGTGTAGTATGGGGCGAGGTGATAAATAGGAGTGCGTCGTCAGCAAATAAGCATAGTTTGTGGGTGACTGAAGCGATCTCCAGGCCTTGAATATTGGGGTTTATTCTAATTAGTTCAGCTAGGGGTTCAATTGCCAGGGCAAAAACTAAGGGAGAGAGGGGGCAACCCTGTCTTGTCCCTCTCTGAATTGGGAAACTTTCCGAGCAAAATCCTGAGTATTTTACAAAAGCTTGGGGATTAGTGTAAAGGGCTCTGATCCACTGGAGAAAGTGAGGACCAAAGCCCCAGCGTTTCAAGATAAAATCTAGGTAGGACCAGGAGACGGTGTCGAAAGCTTTTCTAATATCGAGCGATAGGAGATGCATGGGTATATTACGTGATTTCGCTAGATGTTGTAGAAGAATGACCCGTCTAATGTTGTCGCTGGCCTGTCGCTGGGGGATGAACCCCACTTGGTCCCTGTGGATCAATTTGCCTATAATTGGGTTGAGACGGAAAGCTAGGATTTTTGCTAGAATCTTTATATCCACATTCAGTAGGGATATAGGTCTGTAATTGGACCAGAGGGTGTCGTCTGTGTTGGGTTTGGGAATCATGGAGATGATGGCCGTGAGGGTGTCCCTGCCAAAGGAGTGTTGGTGTAGAAGTGCATTAAAGGATTTGACAAGAAGAGGGGCCAGTATGTCTGCAAATTTTTTGTAATAATTACTAGGTAAACCATCCGGGCCAGGGCGTTTGTTAGGTTTTAACGTTTTGATGGCTGCCAAGACCTCGGCAATCGTGACTTGGGAGTCCATAGATTCTCTATTGGAGTCAGAGAGTTGGGGTATTGGGAGATTGCTAAATAGCGCCTCTGCCTGATGTACTGGGAATTCGTTACTATTTTCATATAGTTTGGCAAGTTTGTTACGAAATTCTGAGAGAATCTTAAGGGGATTACTAGTGTGGATGTCGTTCGCAATTTTGAGTCTGATCGGTTTGTGAATTCTGTCAGGTCGACGAAGTCGAAGGGCCATAAATGTATCAGGTTTATTAGCTTTAGTGTAGATCGTGTGGTTGGAGCTACGAATTGTTTTATCGGCAGATTCGGCAAGTAAAAGGTCAAGCTCAAGTCTGGTTTTATCTAGGGATAATTTGTTTTCCTCAGTAGGAGAGGCTTGAAATTGTAGAAATTGTTGGTGAAAGGAGAGTTCTAATTGTTGCAGTTTCAGCTTTTTATCTCTTTTGAGATGGGTGGCTACAGAAATGCATTTGCCTCGGATGACAGGCTTGTGGGCTTCCCAGAGGAGGATTGGGGATAATTCTGGGGTGGAGTTGTGTTGTAGATATTCTCTAAGGGCTATTTGGATATCAAAACAATAGGATTGATTGGTGAGGTGTGATTCATTCAAACACCATGAGCTGCTAGTGGGTCGGGGGATTAGTGAGGAAATTGTGGTGACAACTGCACAGTGATCTGACCAGGGGATCGGAGAGATAACGGAGTTCTGTACTATCGGGAAAGAGGATGTAGGAACGAATATGTGGTCTATCCTTGAAAATGACTTGTGGGGGAAGGAATAAAATGTGTAGTTTTTCTTCAGCAGGTTACATTCTCGCCATGTATCTATAAGAGAAGCTTCCTGAAGTTGTTTGCGGAACTGAATTGAGAGGGTATGACGTTCAGGGGTATATGGAGATTTGTCTAGGTGTGGGAGAAGAGTTAAGTTAGAATCACCGCACATAAAGAGGGTGCCTCTACAGTGCTGTTTAACGACCTGCAGGAGGTGTGAGAAGAAGGGGATTGGGTTGGTATTTGGTGCGTAGTAGGACACTATAGTAATTTCAACGTCTTGTAATAGGCCTACTAAGATGATGTAGCGTCCTTCAGGGTCTTTTATTTCGGTTGAGGGGATAAAAGGGAGGGTATGGTGGAAAGCAAGTAGAACTCCCCTGTGTTTAGTGGTTGCGGAGGCTGTGAAGACTTGAGGGTAGCGAGAGCTAAAATATTTGGGAGTATGCTTGGCCACAAAATGGGTTTCCTGGAGTGCAACTATATTGGCTTTAAGGGACGCAAAAGTCTGGAACGCTTTCACCCTTTTATTTGGGGAATTAAGTCCCTTAACATTAAGGGAAAGGATATTTAAAGGAGCCATAGTAATGGTGGGGTATGTCTATTAAGAAGTAGTGGGTCGTGTGTGTGTGCCGACCGACAAAGTAAGAGGGGAGAGAAAAAAGAGAAGGTGGAAAAGTAAGAGAAGAGAGGGGGAGAGGGAGGGGGGGTGTGGTGCGTAGGGCACACCATTTACAGGCAGTAGTGTAGTGGGCTAAATGAAATGCCCAACTAAGGAGTGCACAGACCCTGTCACTGAGACCAGACACAGGGTGGGTGCACCGGAAGGGGGTTAGCAGTGACTGCTCCCCACCGCTAAAGGGAGATAGTAAAAATAACATCAGAACTTAGTATAAACAATAAACAAGGTATGAGGTGCGGTAACATTTAGACCTCATAATATATGAAACACATGTAACATTTAGCACTTGGATGAGGTAAACTTTAAGAGGGAAGTGGAGAAAGATGATAAGGAGGGGAGGGGGGGGCGGGGGGTGGGGGGTGGGACGAGGAAAGGGGAGGGAGAGGGTAAAAGGAAAAGGGAAGGGGAGGGGGAGAGCGGGGAAGAATGAGGGGAAGGGTAAGATGGAGGAGATGGGAAGAGCGGGGGGGGGGGGGGGGAGGTGGGGGGAGGAGGGGGATGGGGGGAAAAGAGGGAAAGAGGGAGGGGGGGAGGAGAGGGAAAGGGGGATGGGGGGGGGGGGGGGGGGGGAGAGGGAAAGGGGAGGGGGGGGGGGGGAGAGGGGAGGAGGGGGAGGGAAAGAGGGAGGGGGGAAGGGGGGAGGGGGGGGGGAGAAGGGAGGGGGGATCTGAGGGAAAGGAAGGAGGAGAGAATGGGGGGGAGGGGAGGAGAGAATGGGGGGGAGGGGGGGAATGGGATATTTTCTTAAGCATGATGCAACAGATTCATTGTGTAGCACAGATATATAACCTATTAGGCAACAAGATTAGCAAATAGTGCAAAAGTGATTGTCCAGGTCAGCAGGATAATGCGAAACTAGCCAAATAGGCAATAGTACACATTTGCAGGGCTACTGTCCAGCATCAAAAGGGAATTATGAAGTTAAGATTAAAGCTTAAAAAAGAAGAAAAAAAAAAGGGGGGGGGAAGGGGGGGGACAAAAATAAAAATAAAAAGGAGGGGGGGGGAAGGGGGTGTTATGCCGTAGGGTTGAGGGCCGTCTGAGCCATCATGTTTCGGTTGTAGGGAAGCGGTTCCATGAGGAGGGGGAAAGAAAGAAGGTACATACCGGGTGGATGTCCCCCTAGGTCTCGGTTCGGGTGTTCCAGGATGAAAAAAGGAAGGCCTAAACGCTCTGTTTTAGGCTACAGAGGACCTGGTATCAGGAGGGGAGACATGCAAAAAGAAAAAGTTAAATCTGAAGACAACCTCATCGGGATCAGTGAGGCGGACGGGCTCTTGGGCTGGCGAAGTTGTCTTCTGGTGGGCGTGAAGGGGTCCCTCTACGAATCGATGAAGGCATCGGTTGGTGTCGGGTCGGTGTGGCCGAGTATGGGTGTGCAGCCGATCGTGCTGGTGTGCGGGGGAGATTGAGATCTGACCGGTTCTCTGGTGTTGCAAGACGTAGTGACTCCAGAAGGCGCTGCAGGGAATCCGGGGATGTACAGGTATGCTGCTGGCCTTGGTGGGTGAATTGCAGGGCGAAGGGGAATCGCCATGTGTATCTGATCTGGTGTTGCATGAGTACCTGGAGTTGCGGTTTCATGGCTCTGCGCTTTGCGATGGTTAGAGGAGCAAGATCCGAGAATAGCTGGTAAGTGTGGCCCTGAAACAGTAACGCTTCCTTGTTGCGTGCCGCAGTTAGAAGCTGCTCCTTTGTGCGGAAAAAGTGGAGCTTTATGATGATGTCTCGTGGCGGGCCATCACTCTGACGGCGGGTCAGGGCTCTGTGGACGCGATCGAATTCCAACCGTTCTATAGGGATTGATGGGGCTAGCTCCTGAAACAGGGCTGTAGTAAAAGATTGCACATCATCTATCACTTCGGGGATTCCTCTGAGCCTGAGGTTCGACCTGCGGGACCGGTTCTCGGCGTCCTCGAGGCGGGATAGAAGGGTAGCGTTCTCCTCACGGAGAGCTGCATGTTCTTGGGCATGTTCCTGCAGGGTCAGTTCGATATCGTCTACCCGGGTTTCAAGGTCTGATGTGCGCTGGCCTATTTCACGGATCTCCCGTGAGAGTCTGGAGGTGATTTGGTCCGAGGTGGCTTTCAAGGCCTTCTGGAGCATGGTCTCCATATATTGGAGAAAGGAGCTTTGGTTCATACCTGGTGGTGGTAGAGATGGAGAACCGATGTGGAAATCCGATTCATCTTCTTCCCCACTGTCTGTGGGCTCGGGCCTGGGCGAAGACGCCGCTTGTTGTTTGGCGAGTGCTTTCGCCGCCATTTTGGTTGATGCGCGGGCGAGGGCCTCTTTGATGGGTTTTGGCTTGTTTTTGCCACGATGTCCTGTTAGAACCATCCTGGTCTGTGCTAGGGAGCTTCCCTGGAAGAGTGGAGCGTGAGGGTGGCTCAGACGGCTATATGTTTCCCGAGTTAGCGGTGAGGAGTGCGGAGCTCTAGCAGGAAGCGTCCTCCATGTTAGGCTTCGCGCATGCGCCCCCTGTTCTAATCTTTTCTATTTGAATTATACATTTTGGAAGATGGTTATTTACTTATATACATCTGTCACATAAAAAAAAAGATGTGAAATGGCCACAGCAGAGAATTACATTTTGTGACCCGACTTTGGGGCCACGTATCTCGGGGCCACTTATAGCTAGAAACCCCAACTTTGGTATGCAAACACAGTAGAACTAGCACTACAACCTCTAAAACTAAAACTACAATTTGGGGTTTCTATCACCAAGAAACCCCGAGATACGTGGACCCAAATTCGGGTCACAAAATATTTTCGAATTCGGTTGAAATAGTTTCAAATGCAGTTGAAATAATTTCAAATGCAGTTGAAAAAATTTCAAATGCAGTTGAAAAAATTTCAAATGCAGTTGAAAAAATTTCAAATCATGTTGATACTATTTCAAGCGGATTCGAAAATATTTTGCGACCCGACTTTGAAAAAAAAAATGAAATTGATTCTAACAGTCTGCAGAAGATCTGCAAAAAAAAGAAGTGAAATGGCTGTTAATAGTCTACAGGAGATCTGCTATTAAATTATATATTTTTTTTTTTATTCTGTTCTAATCTTTTCTATTTGTCGGGTCACAAAATGTAATTCTCTGCTGTAGAAAAGTACTTGACATATCCCCCATATCTGGGGGTCACTTGGTGCTAGGAACCCCATAACTTGTGGCAGGTGACATGGCAAGTGGACAATCCACAACTTGGTCACGTGGCAGGTCACGTGGCACTTGTGGTCGGTCACGTGGCACTCATGGCAGGTGTCTTGGCACTTGTGGCAGGTGTTGTGGCAAGTGGACAATGACATACAGCATATGTACTTGCCTTGCGATCGACATCCGTGACAGCCATTTTACATCTTTTTTTTATGTGACAGATGTATATAAGTAAATAACCATCTTCCAAAATGTATAATTCAAATAGAAAAGATTAGAACAGAATAGAAAAAATATATAATTTAATAGCAGATCTCCTGTAGACTATTAACAGCCATTTCACTTCTTTTTTTTTTTGCAAATCTTCTGCAGACTGTTAGAATCAATTTCATTATTTTTTTCAAAGTCGGGTCGCAAAATATTTTCGAATCCGCTTGAAATAGTATCAACATGATTTGAAATTTTTTCAACTGCATTTGAAATTTTTTCAACTGCATTTGAAATTTTTTCAACTGCATTTGAAATTTTTTCAACCGCATTTGAAATTTTTTCAACCGCATTTGAAGCTATTTCAACCGGATTCGAAAATATTTTGCGACCCGACTTTGGGTCCACGTATCTCGGGGTTACTTGGTGATAGAAACCGGCCCCAAATTCGGGTCACAAAATGTCAAGCACTTTTCTGCAGCATAAAATTACATTTTTCGACCCGACTTTGGGGCCACATATCTCGGGGCCACTTATAGCTAGAAACCCCAAATTTGGTATGCAAACACAGTAGAACTAGCACTACAACATATCCATTGGGGTTTCTATCACTAAGTGACCCTGAGATATTTCGGATTTCGTCCGCGATTTTTCGATTCGAAAAAAATTTGGATTCGGTTAAATTCGTTAGTATTGTAATTCGGTAATTCGGATGCATCCGAATGTCTGAATAATGAAAAATTCATCCGAATTTCGATTCGGAACATAACGAAATGCACATGTCTATTGTGAGATAGGGACTGGTTGATGAGCTGGGTGGCCCCACGTAGGTGTCGGTCTAGTCTAGGGTCAGCTGAGATCAAGCGGGGATAGGAACGGACACCCGGTCGGCCTCTGGTATCTGCCGGAAGAAGGAGATGAAGTTAAAGCGTGACAGCGCGTCCGTTGCCAAGTTGTATTTACCTGGGATGTAAGAGCAATGGATGTTGAACTGGAGCCGTAGCGACAGTTGGACCAGCCTGCGTAAGAAGGACATCACCGAGAGTGACTTGGACCTGCCTTTGTTGACGATGTCTACCGTGGCCTGGTTGTCCGTCGTGAAGTTTACCGTCTGCCTGGTCCAGTTGTGACCCCAAAGTTTGGCGGCTGCCACGATTGGGTAGAGCTCGAAAAGGGGGGAAGTCCGGCTGAAACCGGGGATTGAGAGAATCTGCGGAGGCCAAGGGCCAGCGAACCAACGGAGGCCAAAAATGGCTGTGAAGCCCATGGAGGCCGCGACATCTGTCACCACTTGTGGTGAGAGGGGTGAGATGGTCGGGATAAACATGGATATTCCGTTCCATGAGGAAAGGAACTCTTCCCACATCGCTAGGTCTGCTATGGCCGCGGCGTCCAGGTTGAGAATCTGATCGGGGTCTTGTGCCTGTGACAGGTAGACTAAGAGCCGTGAGATGAAGGAACGACCTTGAGGGATGATCCGCATGGCAAAGTTGAGCATGCCAAGTAGTGACTGGAGCTGTCGTCTTGTGCACCCTTTCGTGCGGGTGAAGTCCTGAAGAACTGCCCTGATGCGAGTCAACTTGTCGAGGGGGAGGCTGGCCTGCATGGAGCATGTGTCCAAGACAACTCCGAGGAAGGTGATGGAGTGTGTGGGTCCGTCGACCTTGTGCTCAGCTATGGGGACATTGATGTTCTGGAAGACGACTCTCAACTTGTCGAGGTCTACTGGTGACACGTTGGGCTGCTCTATTAGTAAGAAGTCATCCAGGTAGTGGATGACTTCTGTGCATTGGGCCTTGTGTAGGAGAATCCAGGTGAGGGATTGAGCGAAAGTGTCGAAGAGCCAGGGGCTACTTTTGGAGCCAAACGTAAGCTTGGTAGCGAAGTAGTACCTGTCTCTCCACTTGATACCGTGCCAACACCAGAGAGACGGGTGAATCGGCAGAAGTTTGAAGGCGTCCGATATGTCGGCTTTGGACAGCCAGGCCCCTGTGCCTGCTTTGAGGATGGCCTGGATCGCCATGTCGACAGAGGTGTATTTTAAGGAAAACTCCTCGGAGGGAATCAGGGAGTTGAGGCTGGGGACGTGGCAAGAATGAGGCGCAGACAGGTCGTACACCAAATGAACTTTATTCGAGAACTTGCCCTTGACAAGCCCAATAGGGCTGACTCTCCAGGTGTTGAAGGGGGGTTGTGTGAAGGGACCTATGATGAAACCTCGCTCTAGCTCGGCTAGGAGTAGTTCATCTACGGCTTGCTCGTCGGTGGCCGCTGACTTGAGATTTTTACACTCGTAGGTAGTGTGGGGCAGGGAGACAAGGTGTGGAAGCCCGCCGTGAATCCTTGTATGAGGAACGTGGCTAGTGAGGGGGTGGGGTGTGAGTCAAGATAGACTCCTAACCATAGGACGTTTATGCGGCTCAGTCATAGATTTTTCGGCTTGACCTCGCATAAATTTTTTGGGTGCGCCCTGTGGCATACGACGCACACGTGGAGCATTCTGCATTGGCTGAAGTTGCACGAGCCGTAGTTGTAATTATTACAGATGGCCGCTGGTCCCATGGTCCGGACGGGGCGTCCGAGTTTGTCAACCTGGGGTTTCTGTGTCAGCGCTGGCGGGTTTTGAGCTGAAGCCGAGGTCGAGGGAAACTCGACCGAGCGGCTGACTGCTACACTGGAGCACCAGGTGGCGGTGTGCGTGGAGGATTGGCAGACTGCACACAATGGTGAGCGCAGACCGGCAAAATGGCGACAGAATAATTCTGTGTCCATTAGGCTCCAGTCCGTGGGTGACTGGAACTGCGCCATCCTGGCAGCTGCTTTTGCGGAAAAGGACCGGTGGTAGTCGTAGAATGAGAACCCGCCGTACTTGTAGCCCAAGTCTACCACGGTGTGGAGATATAAATACAGCTCTTCCCTTCTGCCGGGGGAAGCTGAGCATATGACGTCTTTAAGCATCCCAAATGTCAACGCAAATTCTGGGACGGACAATTTGCGGTTAAGTCTGGGGTCCTTAGCTTTGAGGACCACCGAGACATCTCCCCAGGCATAGGCCTTGTTCTCGGCTAGGTCGTGGACCGATATGAGTAGGGAGGCGAGGTTGACGTCCTTGCCATCCAGTATGTCCTTCTTAATGCTGGCTGGAACCAGGTGTGCTGGGCAGACGACGGGACTTGTCCCTGCGGTACCTGTGGCGACTGGTGCTAGAGGCTGCATTGCGGCAGGGTCAGGGACGGCCGGGGCCGGGTGAGCTTCCAGGAGAGTCACTCTGGCTTGGACATCCGTGACTGTGTTCGCCAAGGACGACACCATGGTGTGGAGTTGTGCTATGGCTGTGGATATAGACTGGAGGGAAGCTTGTTGAGTGCTGGGCCCAGCCATGGCAGGAGGAGGAGGGAACAGGAGCCTGAAGAGCTCTGCCTTCCTGGCCGTGGCGGGGAACGGCACGCCCCTGCGTCTTAGTTCTGCCGTCAGCCTGGGGATGGTCCATCCCCTGAGGGACTGGCTGCTGTCGCTTACAGACACTGGGGAAGGTCACAAGGGGGCGGTGAGATTCTCGCTGCCCGCTTGAGACATGGTTCTTGGATGGGCTGTACCCTGAGGTGATGTCTTGTGGCTTCTGAGGTCGCAAGAAGGTCGACCGGACCTGTTAAGGGGATGAGATAAGCCAAGACTGTTTCTTTTCTTGTGTAAACATACGTACCC
This sequence comes from Lithobates sylvaticus, assembly GCA_028564925.1. Classification (NCBI taxonomy): domain Eukaryota; kingdom Metazoa; phylum Chordata; class Amphibia; order Anura; family Ranidae; genus Lithobates; species Lithobates sylvaticus. The sequence continues at coordinate 287,544,199 of CM053030.1, forward strand.
AGCTGCTGTGCTTTCGAAAGGACAAGTGTGCGCACGTACGTGGACGTGTGTACACGGTGAGTTTCTATATTTTACCTGGAGAAATACCGTCCAACCTGTTGCAGGGTGGACCTACTGAACTTGGACTGACCTAGAGAAGGAAATAAAGACAACTGGTGAGTTGTGCCTCGTGGGGCGTGTCCCCCGTCTATACATATATATACTTTTTTTTTTTTTTTTCTTTATATTATTTTTTTTTTTTTACCAGTTCCATGTGAAGTGAAATGAGAAACGTTTGTGCCATGTCGTGGGCGCAAAGTGTCGTTATGAGTGTGACTCGCTGAGTGACACAGATCGAGAATTGGAATGAAATGAGGCAAATTCGACTGGGGTACGTCGAGACGAATCGATGCATGGTGGATGCCATCGCATTCGGATCGGGACGTGTTTGTGTGACAGCGAACTGATTGGCACGACAGAAGTACGAAACGGTCGAGCCGCGACGGCGACTGCCAACGAACCAGACTTCTGGAGCATGTACTGAAATTAGGCCAACGGATGTCCAGGGCACATCGGTACGAATCGGTGCACAGTGCGACTGGATTCGAAGCGGGGTGCGGCCTGGCGGTGAGAAATGAAGGGAACCATTCTATGTGTCTGAGGTGCGGAGCGGTCGGTCGGGTTTTGCGACCGACGACGGGCGGACTCAGAAGTGGTTGCTGAAATGGGGCCGACAAAACCTGGGGTACGTCGGAGGCGAAACCGGTACACGATGGTGCGACCGGTTTCGAATCGAAACGTGATTCGTGAGGTGAAATGTTTTTCTCGTGACAGAGGCGCCGACCGGTGAGCCTAAAAATTTTTATTTTTTTCGACTGACAGCGACCGGACTCTGGAGCACGAAATGAAATGGGGCCTGGGAGCACCTGGGGTGCGCCGGTACGAAACGAGGCACCGGGGTGCGACTAGACTCGAATCGGAACGTGATACGTGACAGTGAAACGATGCCATGACAGAGGTGTTTTTTTTCGACCGGTGAGTCGAAAAATTGCGGCTAGAAACTACCGCACCCTGGATCATGTATTGAAATGGGGCTCGACTGCTGGGACACACCGGGACGAATCGGATGCGGTTAGATTCGAACCGGCGTGTTGGTGCGTGACCGTGAAATGGTGAAATGGCTGAAATGTGACCGTTGTCGGCTACGCTGGGAATGCGAATCGTTGTGTCGGAGTTGCGAGCGACAACGAGTTTGAGGGAAGTGGTGAAATGCTACTGCGACTGATTCCAAATCAGTGGTGATGCGTGAGCGACCGGCTACTGTTATGCAGATAGCGGTGCGGGTGCTACGTACGGGTACTAATGAATGACTCGTACGTATTTGGACAACGAGATTCGTGACAAGGTAACTAACGATCATAAGTGAAATGATGGTCAAACGAGACCCCTACCTGCGGCAGCTGAGCCAGATACAATGTACAAAAACCTTTGAACGAGAACAATCCACGAGACGTCTGGCACTCACGAAGGCTAGCGAATCGAGTAGTCGGCTTAGTGACGTAGTATATCGCGCACCGGAAACCGACGAAGACCACAGGCGAGTGGGCCGGTTAAATACCACCCCGGGCTCCTCCCATAAATTTAGGCCACCATGTTGGCCTTCCACATATACATATATATATATATATATATATATATATATATATATATATATATATATATATATATATATATAATTTATTTATTTTTTCCTCCCTGGGTTTATCTTAAATTCACATTTATATCAAAATTTCAAAACTGCATCTGAATCCCACAGTGTTACATTATCATCTGATGAGGTGAAATTAATGTGATGAGCCTGATTAATTTTTGTTGTTTGCCTTATAAAGATAGATATCTGTCCAGAGTCATTATCTGTGGTTCTTAAATCTGTTATAAAATGGGAGATATGAATGAGATTCATTTATTGCCTCATTATTCTTCAAGTTCATTCAGAAAGCCATTTAAAAGAAAGTTGAAAAGATATTGAAAACTGATCTGGGTAAAAAAATAATGACAATGAAACTAGGCCATGTAGATTATAAAGTACTGACAAAAATGATGCAGTCTGAAAGTAAAAGCTAAAAAATTATTTCAGTGGAAACCAAAAAAATCACTGACAAAATATTTTAAAACAATCTAGTTTCTTATGCTTTAATGATTGTTGTTTCAACATTTACCCCATGTTTTGTGTCTGTGATCACAAATTAGCTCTAGTATTGCAATGACTTCCTGTCTTTCCAGATTAGGATAAAGAAAACATTAACCACTTGCCTACCAGGTACGAACACCCCCTTCCTGACCAAGCCATTTTTCAGCTTTCAGCGCTGTCGCATTTTGAATGACAATTGCGTGGTCATGCAACGCTGTACCCAAATAAAATTTTTATATTTTTTTCCCCACAAATAGAGCTTTATTTTGGTGGTATTTGATCACCTCTGCAGTTTTTATTTCTTGCGCTATAAACAAATTAATAGGGACAAGTTTGAAAAAACGCAATATTTTTTACTTTTTATTATAATAAATATCCAATTTTTTTTTTTTTTTTAAACAAATTTTTTCCTCAGTTTAGACCGATACGTATTCTTCTACATATTTTTGGTAAAAAAAAATCGCAATAATCGTCTATTGATTGGTTTGCGCAAAAGTCATAGCGTCTACAAAATAGGGGAAAGATTTATAGCATTTTTATTATTATTTTTTTTTTACTAGTAATGGCGGCGATTTGCGATTTTTATCGTGACTGCGACATTGCGGCGGACATATCGGACACTTTTGACACATTTTTGGGACCATTCACATTTATACAGCGATCCGTGCTATAAAAATGCTGTATAAATTGATTGATTACTGTATAAATGTGACTGTCAGGGAAGGGGTTAACACTAGGGGGCGCTGCAGGGGTTAAAATGTTCCCTATATGAGTGATTCTAACTGTGGGGGGAGGGGACTGACTGGGGGAGGGGACCGATCGGTGTCCCTATGTACAAGGGACACACCATAGGTCTCCTCTCCTCTGACAGGACGTGGATCTGTGTGTTTACACTGCCGCGGCGTGCGCGCCCCATAGTGGCCAAAAAGCGAGCGCCGTCATATGACGGCGGCCCGCCACAAGAGCTGCACTGTCCCGCCATCATTTGACAGTGGGCGGTCAGCAAGAAGTTAAAGTGGATGTAAACCCGAAAATTTTTATTTTTATTTTTTGATGTCCTAATGTAGAGTATAATGCCGCGTACACACACGGTCGGAATTTCCTGATGGAAACAGTCCGATGGGAGCTTTTCATCGGATCTTCCGACCGTGTGTATGCCCATCGGTCTTTTTCTGTCGGAATTTCCGACGGACTTTGAATTGAGAACCTGTTCTTAATTTTTCCGACGGAAAACCTTTCTATCGGATTTTCCGATCGTGTGTATGCAACTCCAACACGCAAAATTCTGACGCATGCTCGGAAACAATTTGACGCATGCTCAGAAGCATTAAACTTCCCTTTTATAGTGCAGTCGAATGTTTTTTAAGGCGTGGTGTTATTGACCGTCGGAATTTGGTGTGACCGTGTGTAGGCAAGAAAGTTTGAGCGAAATTCCATCGGAATTCCGACGGGAAAACCATCAGAGCTTTTTCAGACGAGAATTCCGACCGTGTGTATGTGGCATAAGATTTCCTATCATTTGAGCCCAGTCTTGCCACAAAGAGTTAATCCAGCTCTGAGCAATTCTTTTTTATTGTTCAGTGAGATAAATCTTGACAAAAAGAGACAAACTTTGTCAAATCCTCCCCCTTTCTGTGAGTGACAGGTGATTTACATATCTCATGCACTAGCCTAAGAGACATGCATTATATTTTAATTCCCTCCCACTCTTTTCTTCTGCTGCTCTACAAGGATTGGCTGTTCCACACCTCAGCATGATTGGGCATGCTGAAGTCATGTGGTTACTTTCCTGTCTTTTCACTGGATGTTAGTGATCATAGCAGAAGTTCAGCGTAAGAAATACACAGGAGAAAATGCACGTTGATAAGGGGAGTGTAGAGGTGGGCGGAGAGTCTACTGACATCATGACTCCACCCACTGAGCCCTGGAAAACAGACCCACCCACAAAATCTGCAGTTTTCCGGTCTCATAGCAGACATTTGAGGGGAGACATTTGACAGGTAAGGATACATGCAGGAGGCGTTCATTTTAAACAAATAAACACATTATATTTGAACTAAAAGCACATGTATAGACTTATTTTTTGCTACATGCGCTAGGCAAGCCTGCACATATACTGTATATACAGTTGTGCTAATAAGTTTACATACCCTGGCAGAATTTCTGATTTCTTGGCCATTTTTCAGAGAATATGAATGATAACACAAAAACGTTTCTTTCACTCATGGATAGTGTTTGGCTGAAGCCATTTATTATCAATCAACTGTGTTTACTCATAATTAGAGTTGAGCGGACACCTGGATGTTCGGGTTCGGCGGGTTCGGCCGAACTTCGGAAAAAAGTCCGGGTTCGGGACCGAACTTGACCCGAACTTGACCCCGAACTCCGAATCCCATTGAAGTCAATGGGGACCCGGACTTTTGAACACTAAAATGGCTGTAAAAAGGTAATGGAAAGGGCTAGAGGGCTGCAAATGGCAACAGATTGTTGTTAAGAGCATGGCAAGTGATCTGCAAACAAATGTGGATAGGGAAATAACTTAAAATAACATAAAAAAAAAAAAAAAAAAAAATGCTGGAGGCCCCCTTCTCAGCAGAAGAGGTACAGGAAGTCATTAAGAACCTCAGAAACTCAACGGCACGATGCCGCACATATGGTGGGAATACCCCAGAATACGCACTTTCTGGAAAAAATTATTCAATTTAATGGATAAGATAGTGGGAAAATAAAATACTTGGAAATTAAAAAAATATGAAAAAATTATAATCTTGACCTAGGAGGACGAAATTCAAATGGAGTAGGAGGTTGAGGTGGCGGTGGATGTGGCGGTGTAGGTGGAAGCGGCGGTGGAGGAGGACGAGGTAGCCAACACTGGTTCAAAAATACAACAATGGCTGGGTAAGGCTAGTGGTGAATGATGTGTCGAATTCTGTCCCCCGTCGCATAGTGTCCGCCCTGTACTGCGCTTGCTCAGTACGTAGGACAAGGGGATTTTGAAACTCTCCGAAGACGATGCGCAGTGACTCCAGGTTCAAGCCACATCATCCGAGGTTGAAGCCTAGCCAAGCGAGCCCGTGAGGGGCCCTGTTACTATGTGCTACCGTATGTCCACTTGGATGGTCGGGCTTGAACCTGCACTCACTGCGCAGGCGACGTTCATCTTTGGAGATTTTGTGAATCTCCTTGTCCTCCGTACTGCGCAAGCACTGCACCTGCGCAGTAAGTGGCCGGACACTATCCGATAGCAAGACAGTTTTCGTCAGAACACCGGTATATGTGTCTATTCTGCACAAGGTACGGCCAAGTCCTGTGGGATCCATGCCTGGTTCATTTTAATGAACGTGAGCTTGTCCACATTGGCTCTGGACAGGCGGCTGCGCTTGTCTGTGATAACGCCCCCTGCCGTGCTAAATACACGTTCAAAAAATACACTGGCGGCAGGGCAGGCCAGCACCTCCAAGGCGTAAAGGGCAAGCTCGGGCCATGTGCCCAATTTGGAGACCCAGAAGTTGAAGGGGCAGACCCGTCATGCAGTACGTGTACACGTGTGCACACATACTGCTCCAACATGTTGGTGAAATGCTGCCTCCTGCTAAGACGTTCCATCTCAGCTGGTGGTGCTGGTTGTTGTGGCGTGCCGACAAAGCTTTTCCACATTCCGGCTATGCTAACCCTGCCTTGCGAGGTGCTGGTGGTGCCCCGGCTGCGTTGGCGACCTCTTCCTCCTCCTCTGCCTTCGCCTTGTGCTTCCACCGTACCCCCGCTTCCAAGTGGGAATGCCACCAGCAGTGCGTCTACCAGCGTGCGCTTGTACTCGCGCATCTTACGATCACGCTCCAGTGAGGTAATTAAGGACGGAACGTTGTCCTTGTAACGGGGATCCAGCAGGGTGGCCACCCAATAATCAGCACCAGTTAAAATGTGGGCAACTCGGCGGTCGTTGCGGAGACACTGCAGAATGTAATCGCTCATGTGTGCCAGGCTGCCCAGAGGCAAGGAAAAGCTGTCCTCTGTGGGAGGTGTATCGTCTGTGTCCTCTGTATCCCCCCAGCCACACACCAGTGATGGACATGAGCTGGTCTGGGTGCCACCCTGCTGTGAACATGGTTCCTCCTCCTCCTCCATCTCCTCCTCATCATCCTCCAGAACTGTGCCCTTGCTGCCAGACAATTGTGTACCTGGCGCTTGTTGGTGCAGGAACCCACCCTCGTAGCCACTTGACTGCCCTGAAAGCTTTGGAAATGAACCCTCTTCCTCCTCCTCATCCTGTGCCACATCCTCTTCCATCATCGCCTTAAGAGTTTTTTCAAGGAGGCATAGAACTGGGATAGTAACGCTGAGAACTGCGTCATCGGCACTGGCCATGTTGGAGGAGTACTCGAAACAGCGCAACAAGGCACACAGGTCTCGCATGGAGGCCCAGTTATTGGCGGTGAAGTGGTGCTGTTCCGCAGAGCGACTCACGCGTGCGTGCTGCAGCTGAAACTCCACTATCGCCTGCTGCTGCTCGCACAGTCTGGCAAGCATGTGCAAGGTGGAGTTCCACCTTGTGGGCACGTCACATATGAGACGGTGAGCGGGAAGGCCGAAGTTACGCTGCAGCGCTGACAGGCGAGCAGCAGCAGGGTGAGAACGCCGAAAGTGCGCACAGACGGCCCGCACTTTCTGCAGCAGCTCTGGCATATTGGGGTAATTCTTCAGGAACCTCTGGACCACCAAGTTCAGCACATGCACCAGGCAAGGGATGTGCGTCAAACCGGCAAGGCCCAGAGCTGCTACGAGATTTCGCCCATTATCGCACACCACCAGGCCGGGCTTGAGGCTCACTGCCACCAACCACTCATCGGTCTGTTGTTCCATGTCCCTCCACAACTCCTGCGCGGTGTGGGGTTTTTCCCCCAAACAGGAAAGTTTTAAAACTGCCTGCTGTCGTTTAGCCCTGGCTGTGCTGAAGTTGGTGGTGAAGGTGTTACGCTGACCGGATGAGGAGGTGGTAGAGGATGAGGAGGCGGAGTAGGAGGAGTTAGCAACAGGAGGCAAACTGAAGTGCCCTGCAATCCTCGGTGGTGGAAGGACATGCGCCAAACTGCTATCCGCCTCAGGCCCAGCCGCCACTACATTTAACCAGTGTGCTGTTAGGGAGATATAACGTCCCTGACCGTGCTTACTGGTCCACGCATCCGTAGTTAGGTGGACCTTGCCACAGATGGCGTTGCGCAGTGCACACCTGATTTTGTCCCCCACTTGGTTGTGCAGGGAAGGGATAGCTCGTCTGGAAAAGTAGTGGCGGCTGGGCACGATGTACTGTGGGACAGCCAATGACATCAGCCTTTGAAAACTCTGCGTCTCCACCAGACGGAATGACAGCATTTCAAAGGCGAGCAATTTTGAAATGCTGGCATTCAGGGCCAGGGATCGCGGGTGGCTAGGGGGGTACTTCCTCTTCCGCTCCAGTGTTTGGGAAATAGAGAGCTGAAAGCTTCCATGGGACATTGTGGAGATGGTTGGTGACCCAGGTGGTAGTGTTGCTGGCAGATCCTCTGTTTGCGGGTTGGCAGGTGTCACTGTCACTACAGAGGTGGATGAAGAGGCGGAGACTGCAGCAGAAGAGGAAGCAGGAGGAGCCAGAGACCTTTCTTGTTTTTTGCGGTGTCTACTCCACTGCATCTCGTGCTTTGCACTTAGATGCCTGGTCATGCAGGTTGTGCTCAGGTTGAGAACGTTTATGCCTCGCTTCAAGCTCTGATTGCACAGCGTGCAAACCACTCGTGTCTTGTCATCAGGACATTGTCTGAAGAACTCCTTGCACCCGGCTTTGGTGTGCTCGGTCCCTTGCTGCGTTGGGCAGTAGCAGACGTACTGTCTAGGGGACGGACGCTTCGCTTTTGCACCCTGCTCCCTCTTCTGCTGTGCTGGTGGTTCTGTGCGACCACCGCCTCTTCCTCTGAACTACACTGGTCACCTGCATGACGTTGATTCCATGTGGGGTCAAGGACCTCATCGTCCTCCACATCATCTTCCACCCAAAATTCACCCCTGCCCTCCTTGTCGGTCTGCACAATGGCGAAAGCAGCAGCAGTTGGCACCTGTGTTTCGTCATCATCCGAGACGTGCTGCGTTGGTCCTCCCATGTACTCATCATGAAACATAAGTGGTTGGGCATCGGTGCACACAATCTCTTCCACTTCTGAGGCAGGGCTAGGTGGATGGCCCTGGGAAACCCTGCTAACAGAGTCATCAAAAAGCAGAAGAGACTGCTGCATGATTTGGGGCTCAGACTGATTGGCTGATTTGCAAGGGGGTGAGGTGAAAGACTGATGGACATCGGCTGCAGGTGCCAACTCTGAACTTTTATCAGGAGACTGGGTGGGAGACAATGTGAAGGAACCGGAGGCACTGTCAGCAGCAACCCAATCTACTATCGCCTGTACTTGTCCTGGCCTCGACATTCGTACAGCCTCATTAGGCGCGCCAAAATACTGCTGCAGGCTCTGTCGCCTTCTCGCACCTGCGGAAGGTGTTTCACTAGTGCGTGTAGCTGGCACAGATCGACCACGTCCTCTCCCTGCAACAGGAGCGCCACCAGCAGCACCACGACCCGGGCCACGTCCCCTTTTTGATGATCTCCTCATATTTTCAAAATTTATGTTCTCGCCCTAAATGGGTGTTTTTGTATATAGCAGAATACACGTACAGTGTGTAAAGCGTTTATGAAAACGCAGAAAATGCTATTGGGAAGAAAAAACAACACTGCAAAATTTTATTTTTTTGCAATGTTTTTGTAATATCAGACTACACGGACAGTATCTACAGCGTTTATGAAAACGCAGAAAATGCTATTGGGAAGAAAAAAAAACACTGCAAAATTTTATTTTTTTGCAATGTTTTTGCAATATCAGACTACACGGACAGTATCTACAGCGTTTATGAAAACGCAGAAAATGCTATTGGGAAGAAAAAAAAACACTGCAAAATTTTATTTTTTTGCAATGTTTTTGCAATATCAGACTACACGGACAGTATCTACAGCGTGTATGTAGGAACACGCAGAAAATGCTATTGGGAAAAAAAAAAAAAAAGTCAATTTTTATGCAATGTTTTTCCAATAGCAGAATACACACAGACTGTGGTGTATCTCTTAGTATATGCAGTGCAGTAATGTTGCACTGAGTTTGAAGGTAAAACGTTTATATTTTGTCTGGCACTGGCCTCATGGTACTGTTACTGTGACTGTGCACTGCACCCCAGCCAGGGTACAATTGATTTAGGAATCTCTTCAATAATTATGTCTGCCTCTTTCTTTTGCAAAAATAAAGAAACTCCCTCCCTACTCTAGCTATCTCACTGATCTAACTAATTAGAATAAAATTCCAGGAATGTGGACTGACTTTAGCACACTAACTCCTAAAATCTTCTATCTATCTGCAGCACAGGAACCTGCCTAACAATGTGTGTCTAACAGAATGACGCTGTGTGCTGTGTGTGGGCTATATATAGAGGCTGGGTCACATGCTGCACTGGCCAATCACAGCCATGCCATTAGTAGGCATGGCTGTGATGGCTTCTAGGGCACACTAGTAAAACGATCATCCATTGGCTGGCCTAAAGCTGTGAAAAAGGCGCCAATACAGCGCCGAACACCGGACCCGAACCCGAACTTACAGCCAATAGTTCGGTTCGGGTCCGGGTCCTGGACACCCAAAAGTCCGGTACGGACCCGAACTTTACAGTTCGGGTTCGCTCAACCCTACTCATAATCACAAAATAAATGACCCAAATGACCCTGATCAAAAGTTTACATACCCAAGTTCTTAATACCGTGTATTGCCCCCTTTAACCTCTTCCCGACCGCGCTATAGCCGAATGACGGCTACAGCATGAACCTACTTTGCCGGGAGGGCATCAATAGATGTCCTCCAGTGCTCGAGCGGTCTGCGCGCTCCTTGCAGGGCACGTGCGGCACGTTCTGTGATCAGCGAGTCTATGAGACTCAGCTGATCACAAATCGGAGTAAGGGGGTTGATCCCGACCCCGTGCCACGTGATCATCTGTCAGCCAAACAACAGGTTCTCTGGCCGGCAGAACCACCACTTCTGGTTGGACTGCAAGTCGCAATCCCAAACCTACGCTGCTTTCTTGCTTCTGGATAGGCCCTCAAACAGCCTAGCAGCCCAGGGCAGCACAACACACGTCCACCCAGACAGCTGTCCAGGTGGCACAGAACCCTGATCATCTGACCTCACTCAAATAAATAGGCTCTCCCAGCAGGCCAAGGGACCCAAGACACCCCGTCTATTCCTAATCTGTCTTTGCAATGCCCTTGTCTTATCTAATGCCACCAAATACCCGGCCATCTAGTGACAGACGAGAGAAGTGCAGCAATTCCAGAATTAGGATGAAATCAACTGACCTCCTATCAATTGGCCAAGGCAACTATCACTTGGCAGGAAAATTTACTAGCAACCCTACCTAAACATCAGGCTGCTACAGGTATTTTAGGTACATCCAACTGTCAGCATATTATCACAAATATTTACTCCTAAAATTCACATGAAGACTAGGAAGAGCTCACAATTCAGTCCCAACACAAGTTCTGACTGGATGTTGCTTGCTGTGATTTTAGTCAGATCGGCAGGATCCAAACTTTATATTTAGTAGTTACTATAGATATGACAGTTTCATTCTTCCACTGTCAATGGTTAAGGAAGTGGAGGGTTCCAGAACTCACCACATCCTTAACAACCGGTGACATCACCTAGCCCCATTCACTTGCTGCCTGGTTATCTGCGTTCCCCAAAATGCGATCCCCCAATAAGTCATACTATTACAAAGAAGAAGCAAATCTCCCCATGGGACTAATATAGACAGTGACCCACACATATATATAAAAAAGAATAACAATATTTTATTGTACAAACTTCAGAGGTTAAAATACACTAAAACGGGAGCCAGCAACAAATGAATGCATGTTTTAGTATGTTGTAACCCTGTAGGCAAATATGATATACAACAACAAAAAAAAAATGCATGTACACAGTTCCAAGTGAATAAAGATGTTTGCTTGATGTCTAAACCAACGCATTTCAAGAGGGAATTCTTATGTTCTTCTTCAGGGGTGTGCCGAAAGGGCTCTTTCACACATGCGTACTGTTCAGATCCGCCCGTCAGTTTTTTCAGCGGATCTGAACGGTCTCTCCACACAGCTCTATGGAGCGACAGATGTCAGCGGTGACATGTCTGCTGACATTCGATCCACCCCAATCCAATCCGCTCTGCAAAATACGGAAGGATGGAAACCCTATTTTCCATCTGTCTGGCCGAACGGATCGGATGAAAACAGACAGGCGGCCTGTAATCATCCGATCCCTCACATAGAGGAGAACAGAGATCTGACAGGTCCGTCCCTGCACAGTGCAGAGACGGACTTGTCATCTGTCGTCCCAGCGGGGATCAACGGAGCAATCCCTGCTGAGCAAGTGGATGGTTGAATACGGATACGCATGTGCGAAAGAGCCCTAAAGGAAAAGTTATTAGACAAAACTGTTACACAGCACAATACATAAAGTATGATAATGTGCCATTATTGTTGCTTCTATACAATGACATAGTATACGCACAACATGCATGTTATACATTAACCAGCTCAAGATTAAGGTAAAAAAAGCAATCCATAGTGTGTAGTCTATGTGAAGTAGAACTTCATCCATGGGGTCAAGGTTAGTCCATCTCAGAAGGAGCCCACGACCACAAAGGCCAAGAGAGACCACCACGAAAAGGCATCAAAAGGGGCAAGCTCATAACACTGATCCAAACAAAAGAGATTGTAAAAAAGACCAACATAAATATAGCTGGAGTAGAGTATTATAGTTAACATTATGCCATCAAAGCAACCAGCTTTGACCACCCCATATATTCTTAACAACCTTTCCCATATTGTCTCTCCGGAAATAGCCATAGTTTATCACCATTTCAATATACTGAGTGTTGAAGAAAAATAAAGTTCCACATCCCTCTAGACTATATGTACTACAAAAATATTGAACCGCAGGGAGAAATTGGACTTTTGAGGTACACCTTAATACATAAAATCAACTTTTATTTAATATGCATTTAAAAAGACTCTATATAGTATGTTTTCATAAAAGTTAAATCTCTGTGTTGGGCCATATGAACTACTTTTTACGGCATATGTTGCAATATGCTATTGTATTGTTTTTAGAATTGTGCACTTGAGTAAAGGATGCAGAGATTTTACTGTTATGAAATTGCATTGGGAAGCACGCACAAATGTATTAGCGTTCGCGCAAACCAGAATGTGTATATGTGCATGCGCACTTTCACGCACACGCACTCACTCAGTATTGGCACCGGCGCATGGCCTATTTAAGCTAGACCATTTCAGGAGCAGATTGCTAAGTGGTCTTCAGCTAGTTCCTGCTTCCCTGCATCTTGACCTGCTATACCTGCCTATCCGTGTATGACCTGGCTTGCTTGTCTCTGGACTTCTACCTGCCTGCTGTGACCTTGGCTTGTACTCTGACTCTGCTCTTCTCTTGTGTTCCTGTACCTTGCTGCCTGGCTGTGTACTGATCTTGGCTTGTATCCTGACTCTGCTTCTGCCTGAAATTCCTGTACCTTACTGCCCTGCTGTTGATGACCCTTTTGGCTTTGCATCGGCTATGCTCCTGTCTGCTGATCAAGTGTCACTGTGCTCCAGCTCCTGGTTCCTGCCTGGTAATCTATGGTTATCTGCTTCCTGCAAACAGCCCATTACACCAGCCCTCATACCACTCTGCATCCTCACATCTCCTGTCTTCACTACCGGTGGTGTGCAAGAGAAGCCTCCTCTCCAGCTGGATCTCCACCAGATACGTGGCATGTAACTATTAAACAAGCCAAAGGTCAGTAACAAGTGGTTGCATGTTGGGATCACGAGGTAGTGTACTTGAGGAACAAGAGAAAAGTTGATAACAGCTATAACAACTGGTTTCAGGTTGGGATCAAGTGGAAGCATAGTCAAGGAACAAGCCAAAGGTCAGTAATGAGTTGTAGTGAATATACAGTCAGTAGCAGGAGTGAAAGGAGCAAGATATTGGCTGGAGAAGAGCACAATAATTTTGCAAACAGAAAGTGCAGTGCATGGCTTAAACCAGGAAATTCATGGGAGGAGCAAATAGTTCAAGGTTCACCAGAAACACAGTACAAGTTGAGACTGTCCAAAGGATCAGACAAGGAGCTGTCCAATATCTCAGGTGACACAGCAAGAAGAGCCTCAGCCAGACACTGCAGAGGTCCTAGGTTCAAATCCAGACCTTGCAACAGTATCTCATATAAAACTTTAGGGGATTATCACTTGCAACACAAATAATATATATATTATAACTAAACTAAACTACATTTTATAGACACTATTAATACATCTGTTTTTTTTATAATATACACAAATATTAATTGTAACATTTAGCAATGCTTCAGGTCTGTGTATAGAAATTGTGTATTTCTGGTCATTTTTTTTCTCTGCACTTAATTCCCCTATGTCTCATTATCTCTGCAGATCTGAGCAGTAGCTCTGTAAACAATGTATATTGAATATTCCCTCCAACAGTAGCTGTATGTTAATAGGCAAAAATAATAATGTGCAAAATGGCAGTAACTGTGCGATTACACATCATTATTTAAGTGTGCCTATGGCAACATGTAACTTGGCAAAGCACTATTGAATGAGATCAGATCCATATGGCCTTTTTACAGCCACTAGTCATAACCTAAAGCAATTCCTTTTGTAATAAACTGTAAATGTAGTATTCAGTGTGTACCAAGTAATCTTATTTGTCCTATAGTCAGTTCACTGCTACAGACCCTTTGACCCCATATGTGTTTATCTTTGCTTTCTTGACTTAAGCTGGCCTTACCCTGATACATTTTATAGAATATTACATAATTTAAAATACCACAGTAGCTTAGTGGTTAGGCCCTTGCGACACTAAGGTCCACGGTTCAAATGCTGGTCCAGACACTATCTGCACTGAGTTTGCATATCCTCCCTGTGCTTGCCTGGGTACTCTGGGTTCCTCCCACACTCTAAGAACATGCTGGTAGGTTAACTGGATCCTGACTAAATTGGCCTTTGTATGCATGCATGCATGCAAGTCTATTGCCTCGTACACACGGTCAGATTTTCGGACGGAAAATGTTTGATGGTAGACTTTTGTCGGAAATTCCGACCCTGTGTAGGCTCCATCAGACAGTTTCCATCGGAATTTCCGTCGCACAGAATTTGAGATCTGGTTCTCAGAATAAATTTACGAGATGGAAGCGATCGATGTGATAAAACTACCGTTCGTAATGGAGATAGCACATTCGTCACACTGTAATTTTTTAAATAGTTGAATGCAGCGCATTCTCTTCTTCTTTAGAATGCTAGAAGAATGAAGTTGTTTTGCTGCTCATATTCACACATAATTCTCACAAACAGATTTCTTTCTTATGTAGCGGCCATAACCCCTAGGGGCAACCCTGACTTTCTGGGCTTACCAATTACCTTCTCATGGCTTGTCGGTTGTTGTCTAGGGGTTTCCAGGGTTAGTACCCAGTGACTTCAGAGCTGACACATAAAAGTCCTTTTCAAGGTTTTTATTTTGCAGGGGTAACATCCAACAGTAACACAGTCTCAGATGGGAATAGAGGGCATGAGTAATAAAACTCAGGCACTTTGAACTTCTGACATCCACTTAATGTCTCTAATTAACCCAGAGAGTAGCCACTCGCAGCTGGGTGCTTCACTGCTGGATAAACCTCTAGCCAGAGATCTAGCAGCCAACATGTGATCCGGAAACTTTGCAAAGTCTCTGCCACAGACTAGATTGTAACTGAAGATAAGTAGGAACCTTTCTCACAGTACCTGGATCTCTTAGCCTTCTTGGCGATACTGTGTGAAGTGTGGATTCTTTAGTGTCCATACAACTCAGCTCCCAGGCTCTTACTGAGCAGCCAGCTTGTTGGCCCTCCTCCGAAGAGTCCTCCCCTGGTCACTTGTACGTGATGCCTTTGAATCCTCCTTCAGTTACTGGGCCTTGAACTAGCCAGTTTCGAGGCTCGGGAACAGACGGATCCCCACTCCAGACCATGAGGGCCTCTGAGGCTAGTCAGGGTGACTATGCTTGCAGGACGGCAGACACTCCTGGGCCCAGGACCCCTCACGGGGCTGCCCCGGACCAGAACCAGGAATCAAAGCAGCGGCCGAACCCTGAACATGTGACTTCAGCACCTTGAATACCCCTTCCCAGACTACACAGCGGGGCCAGAAGCGCCCACCGATTGGCTCCGGGAAAGATTGGTACCTAACATGTCCAACCAGGCCTGGTTCCTGGTCTGTCATGGGTGCCTCATTGCACCTTAGTACAGCCCAGCCAGACTAATGCCAAAGTAAAACCTGTACAATAAACCCCCAGAACTCCATTACAGTTCTGAGAAAAAATAAATTTACACTGATAGCGCACACTTAATAAAGTGTGACCGCTACACTTATTTCTCGTGATCTCATGAATAATATTAATTTTGTTTTTCGTCACATCTCCATAATAATGTTTATTTTTTTTATATATTTTTTTTTGTTTATCAAGATCTGCATTTTTTAGTTTTTTCTAGTGCTCTCCATAATATTATTTCTCGTTTTGTGTGTCAAGTTCCCACAACACCATTATTATCTTGTATTTTTTAACCTCAAGAAGGTTGGTTGGTGTCCCTTGTTAATTTGTACAAACTATCCTTTTTGAACTAAGACACATAGCCAAGTATTTGTAAAAAAATAAATAGCTATTTATTCTGGGTCATAACAAAATAAAGAGGAAGGCAACTCTGGAGAAACTGGTGAAATTTGCTAAGCCTTTGCACCCCAGGGCACACATCAATTATTTTACAGTCAAAATTGGTGGCCTGAGGAGTCCTTATAATAGTGAGAAAAATCCGGTCTGGGACTACAAGAGATCAGGAACAGCAGCAGATGACATATCTGTCCCCAGGCTGTGGTCATACAACAGCCTGCATCTTTTGCTAGACCAGACTGAACTCAGGCCATCACTCTTCCTTACACACTTCCTTCCAGGCTGTGGCTCTGGTGTTGGAGTTTTGGCAGGAGGAGGAGTTTTAGTTTTTGATTCATCAATCACACACAATTTTCAGCTCATGACTGTTGCAAATTAAATGTTAATAAATAGAAAAGGGGTGAAAAAAGTGCAGCGCTAATATAATGTGAAAAAGAATAATTGAAAATTAATATGTGAAAAAAAAATTCCTCACACAAAAAAAAACGATAACGGACACCCCATAAAATTATATATATAGTGATGAACAATTAATATCTGATGAACTAGTAAAGCAAAAAATTAAAAATATATCAATGAATGCAATAAGGGTAATGGTGAAAAACCTCTCACATGACAAAACTAAAACAGATACCACAAAGAATTCATCAAAATACTAAATGGTGCAAAAATTTTAAATAGATCAGTTAGTAAGTAGGTAGTGGTAAAAAAACTCTCATTTATCAAGACTGATGCAAATATAAATAATACTACAAAGAATAATGAACATGAGGTAATGGTGAAAAAACTCTCATATATCAAAACTAATGCAGATACCATAAGCAAATAATATATGAAAAATTGCCCAAAATTTATAAATGATTAATGCCAAATTTTAACACCAGTGAATATACAATAAAAAAAGGAAAAAATATTGTTTAAATTAAAAACACAATCCCAATAAGAAAAAATGTGTAAAAAGTTTGAAAAATATTAAAAGTAAAAAAACAGAGTCCAATTAAAGTGCAAAAAATTTTCCAATGGAAAGAAAGTGAATCCAGGTCCAAAGTCCAAGATGATAGTACACCCGGGTGAGTATTAATGCTCCTTACCGACTACAGATGACTACCATAGGTAGTCTCACCAAGCACAGGGAAATTCAGGTCTCCCAGGAACCTATGCCGACTTCAATACCGGGGGGTACTATTGGTCCCTACTCTATGGGATGTTGGCAACTTCTTTGTAGAAGCTCTTTTTTGTCTCCGCATATGGTTCATTATTATATATTGATTATACAGGGTAGCAAATACCCATTCCCCCCATATATGGAACCATTAATATAACATTTATATTTGTATTTCTTTGAATTTAGAAATTATTGTTATTATAACAAATATTTGTTTTGCCCTTTTTTCTGTTTATAATTAGTTTGGAGGTCTGTTTTTCAGAATGTTTCAGGGCAAGGAATGGGACAATCTTATGGCAGGTTTCTCTCAAGATTACAGTAAAAATCATCATCTCATTCTGAGATTTCTTCCCTTTTCTTCCAACTGAGCAGCAGACAGTTTTGACAGATATATTCATGAGGATATTAATCCTCTAGGATTGCGGCTTCAAATCTTTCCGATGTTGGAAGAAATTGATCCCATTTTCAAAATTAATTGGGAAAAAAATGTACAGCTTTGTACTAAAACTATGATGAGTTTATTATGTAATGAATACAAGAAACGAATTGTCACTTTTGATAAAGAAATTGATGCCGTCTATACTAAACTACTCCCCTTTAAGGACTGGCCCAGTTATAAAGAACATGAAGAAAGAATTAAAATTAAAATTAATCAAAAATCTCAAGAAAAACTGCCAATTAAAGATAACAAATTCTGGTGAGATAAACAAGCCTTTCAGGAGGGAAAAGCGTATAAATGGCAACAAAACAAACCAGCACAACGTTCTCATAAAACAAACAGGCCAAATCAGGGTCTAACTCTTCTTTAAACTCTTCTACCTCATCCTTTTCCCACAATAGACAGAGGAATCGAAAACCACAAAAAAACAAACGATCATCATCTGCTGAAGATCTTGTTTCAACTAAGAAAAGAATTACAGATTCGGGTTCTGCTCAACATCATACTACTTCTGTATCTACTGGTAAAGGTAATTCACGTGGTGATAACTCTCTTTCTTCCACAGGACTCTCTGGTGTTGGTACTACCTCATCTAGACACATGGGTGATTCTATACTATCCTCAACCACAATCACATTATCTCAGGTAGATAAGGATTTTTTAGTTCACAAGATGGAGGACCATTCTCCAACCATCTGAGTTCATTGGAGAGTGTCTCTCCTATAGAACCACCTTCCAAAACACAACATATTATTAATCTCTCATCATATTGTCTCACTCAAGTTGAAATGAATTTACTACACAAGGGACTCAGTTTCTGCCCTGACAATGGTTTAAATGTGTTTGAAACAATTAAAGATTTGCATCTTTTTGCAAGGAGGCTCTACTACAAGTGCGACCTTTCAAAAGAAAAAGAAAAAAATATTTCTCAAATTAAAACCCAACAATCAGATATGGCCAGGTCAAGATCAGCTGTCCCTTTTGGAAGAACAAGACCCTAGTGATCGTATTGACTCAGTAGACATAGCATTACTATTAGAGCAACATATTACTAAAGAACCACCAACTGCATCCAGTAATTTGAAATTCAAAAAAAAGTTGGATAGATTTCCATCATTTACCAGTAATCCTAACCTTGCGGCGTTCATAGCTTCGATATCAGCTGAAATTAAGAAGTTGAAATCTCAAACAGTCTGTGGTAACCTTACACAGGATGAACAGACTGCTTTGGAAAAATTGAAAAAAGATTATTCTTTGACAATCAAGCCCTCCGATAAGGGCGGCAACATTGTCATCATGTCAAATGAACAATATACTATGATGTGTGACAAAGTGGTTTCCAACAAATTATGATATAAACCAATCTCTGAAGGCATCATTGACAAGTTCAATTGTGCTTTTTATGATATGGCTGATGAAGCATTTTGTAACGGGGCCATTAACAAAGATGTCTGGGAATACGTTAGAACCCCATACCCACGCATTCCAATTTTATACTGTCTTCCAAAAATCCACAAAAATCAAAAAATGCCCCCTGGTCACCCGATTGTTTCTGGGAGTGGGTCTTTAATTGAAAATTTGAGTAAATTTGTTGACAGTAATTTAAGGCCATTCGTTGCTAGTTTGTTTTCATACACTAAGGATGCCATTCACCTATTACAAAATATAGAAGATTTACACATTCCACATTATTCCCTTCTAGTTGCTATTGATGTCGAAGCATTATACAGTTCAATCCCGCACAATCTAGGCCTTGCAGCGATCAATCATATCTTGTCACAATCTCACAAGGATGAACGCAAATTAAATACTTTTTTGATGGATGCGTTGGATTTCATCTTAACGCACAATACTTTTTCTTTCAATGGGTCCCACTACCTCCAGGTACAGGGGGTTGGGATGGGGACATGTTGTGCCCCATCGTATGCTAACCTGTACCTGGGGGAGTGGGAACAATCTCTTTTATCCAATGAAAATTTATCGTTATATACCTGCAATGTTTTATCATGGTTTAGGTATATAGACGATATACTAATGATCTGGGATGTCACCCCTGAAAGTTTGCAATCTTTCATACAGATTATTAACAAAAATATTTTCAATCTTTTTTTCACAATGACTTTCAGCGAAAGCTGTATTACCTTCTTTGATCTAAGCATTACAAAATCTCCTGATGGTTCATTGTCTAGCGGTCTCTATCGCAAAGAAACCGCAGGCAACACTATTTTACATGCATCCAGCTCGTATCCTCGGTCTTTGGTCTTGTCCATTCCATATGGGCAATACTTAAGACTTAGGCGTAATTGCTCTACAGACGTAGTATTTGTTAGAGAAGCCAATTTTCTGAGGCAAAGACTTTTGGATAGAGGATACTCATCCACATGCCTCAAGAAAGCGTTTAAACGTGCTCGTGCTAATGTTAGGCACGATGTACTCTTTTCAAAAAAGGTATCAGAGAATCGTATACCACCAACGAGATTGATTACCAATTATAATAAACAGCACAAAACCATCGAACAAATTTTACTAAAACATTGGCATCTGTTACAGATTGATCCCAATCTGCAACCATTTATATCAAATAAACCATCCATTACCTTTAGACGAGCACGTTCACTCAAGGACCATTTGGTCAAAAGTGAGTATACTGGTACTTTTCGCTGAGATACTTGCAAAAGATTGGGAACTTATACATGTGGAGGTTGTAATGTTTGTCGTTATATGAACACTCAATCTAAGTTTATTCTACCTAATGGGAAGCCGTACAAACCCAGGCACTTCGCTAATTGCAGGATACCTGGTGTTGTGTATCTTCTCACATGCCAATGTAAGTGTTTTTACATTAGCAAAACGAAACTAGAATTTTCTAAATGAGCGGCTCGACATATCACGAGCATCAAGTGCGCCGACCTGGACCTCCCTCTGGGGCGTCATGTTCGCCACACAAGTGTTACTCCCCGTCTCCATTTTACCATACTGGATCAGATTCATCCGAGCAATAGGGGTGGTGATTGGAATAAGATCTTGCTCCAGAGGGAGGTCCATTGGATTGCGGAACTTGATGCGACCATATTTCCAGGGTTAAATACTCAATTTAGCTTCCGTCCATTTTTGGAAGGTTTTGTATCTGGGGGATGTGAGAAGGAATAATAAGGAGAAAGCTCCTTTTAAGTTTCCTTTGTAAATTCGGCACGGAGTAAAGTTTCCATCATCATTTAGTTAGATGATTCCCCGTTCATGGGCATCATTCAGCTATATAAATCTATAATTCAAATTAAAAACCAATAATCAATATATACACATTGCAAACACTACCAGTTTTCTTTTAGGGTATTATATCGATGTTCGATCAATATGGTCACTGAATGATTATTTGTGTTATCCCGGATCCTTTGAAAATTATGCAGATATTTGCTGTATTGTATATTATATACCTTTGTTATCTAATGTTACCAATGTTTCTGTTTGAGCATCAAATCAATGTCTGATCGCTATGGCCATTGAATGTTCAGTTGTACTAGTCTAGATTCTTTGAAAAGGATGTAGATACCTGCTATTTTGTACATTACATACGTTTGTATCTAATGCACGATTATACCTATAACTCCCATTACCCTCACTAGTCGCTGTTTCATTCCCAGATATGCACGTCTTTTTTATTAGTTTATTTTAAATTTTTTCATATTAATATTTTTAGCCATATTATCACTGCCAGGATACGGTCCCCCCTTTTCTTTCGCGCAGATGTCCTTGCCCGGCGCACGGGGGCCCCTCCCCTCATTTTTGTCTAGCACCCCTTTTTTCCATTTTGGTTCGGGCGGTTTTGACGTGTGTGGGGGGTCGGGTCTCTTTTTGCTGCATTCTGTGGGGCCCTCACTCTGTGGGGGATCCCCGCCGTTCGCGGTTATTGCGTCGGTGGGCTTTTCCTGCACGGCGCCCCACTGCTGACTATTTCTTGGTTGTGGGGTGCCGTGCAGTTTCTGCCCAGCAGGTCCCCCGCGGACTTGGGTGCTCCATACACACTGTTATTTAGGCATGTCTATGTGCATACAAGTCAAAACAAATATAGGGCTCATTATGGTTAAAAAATATTAATTTCATTCATTCTTTCCCTCCAGTCTTTCCCCTCCCCCTCCCTCTTTTTCTTTGTGGTTTGTGTGCCCGTTTTGGGTGTGTGGTCATGCTGTTTGTGCGCATGTGTCTGTTTTGACACTTTGGCCTGGTTTGGGCTTGCATTTTACTGCGCTGATATACTTCATGTTTTTCAGGATCAAAGAGTGATGACGTCATCGCGTTTGACGCGATCACGACGGTCACTTCCTCCTCTCTGTCCCCATATATCACGGGGGGACATGATAGCTGTGTTTCTCCTATTGCACACGCTCCAGCAGCTCGTCCCGATGATGACGGGATCATTGCGTTTTGACACACTGACGCAGATTACTCCCCACACATTCTTTGCTGACACCACGGCCTGGTCTCTCACTGCGCAGGTGCCGGCGGTCTTTTAAGAGACGCCGGGGTTTCTCATTCAGCACAGCTGATACCTAGTTGTTTGCAACACAGATGGTGTGTTGCGTGGCTGCTTGAGGAAAGTGGTTATTTTTTCCAACTGTATTTACAAGTAAGTTCTTTTATTATGTTATTCTTTGACGGTTTATCTACCTCTTATCCTCTTCCTTTATTACAACAATTGCAAATGCCCTATATAAGCCTAGGTATTTGTTTTAATCTATTTGGCATTATTATATTGCTACAGCTATGTCTGCATGTCTTTCTCCAAGAACTACATTAAGCTTGTTCTTTGGTGATAAATGCCTGCTCTTTCTTTGAAAGTACTTGGTGTTTTTTGTTTTTTTTTGGTTTTCTTTTTAAATTATTAGTAAAATATATTGTATTATCATTATAGGCTTTATAGGTCTTACTTGTGGGGCCTGTGTGAGGTTCACTTTTTGCGCTTTAGACGGGGACCTACCATTTTTGTATTTTTGCCTGGCAGTTAACTTTTCTCCCCACTAATATCCATGGGGAATCGGTTGTATCTACACACATTTATTTTTAAAAGCATACATTGGTATGTATACCGTGCTTTTTCTGGGACTAAACAGTTGATGATGTGTTGTTCCTGAAATGCTCTGTCTTTACGATTTCCAAATTTGTTTTGCAGATTGTAATTATATTATTTCTCCTGTTGAATGCCTCTGAAGAAAGGGAGTCACCCTGAAACATGTCAGGCTTCTGGAGCTAAGTTTTTGTATAATTACGCAATCAAATGTGTCAATATTTATGTATTTGGTTCATCCATGCATGAATGTTCTGTATTATATGTATTATATTTGTGTGTTTGTCTCACATGTTTCTTTTTATAAAAAAACTATTTTCTAAATAAATCTATTTTTTATATAAAAAATTGTATAGTTCGCCCTACTCTATGGGGACTTGTCTTTGACCAAAAATTGGGATGTTGGCTTGTGGCGGACCCCGTACTCAAGATGTCCGCCGTAAATGCTTCCTCTGTCTGGTACCACACAATCCAAGACCCCTTAGCTCACCTGGTCACCAGACAACACCAGTGTAGGGTACAGCAGGAATAACTTTTATTTGAGCTGTCAGACAAATATATACAGCCGGATGACTGAAAACTAACCTAATTAGCATGAGCTAATTATCTAATCATTGACCCAGACTAGTTGATTGAGAGAAGACTTTTCACGGTAAGACTTTAAGGCTCCTAGTTCATTGAATGACTATTCAATAGACATTACCATAAACATCAACACAGGGTTAATTAGCACAACAACAATGTGTGGAATATTCTTACAAGCCAGACCAGACTAATTTCCACAACAGACAGGTGGCTGGAGTTGATGACATTAGCATCTGACAGCTTGTGTCCCAACAGTGTGATCCAGTCTATTGCTAATATGTCATATACATATACAGAGTCTATGTGTCTTGGGGGGCGGCATGGACCTGAATCCAAGTAACACCAGCTCAGGGGTCCCCAGGCATGCAGCTCAAAGAGCACCGTTCCCCCAAATGCCAGGGCCCATAATCGCAAGGCAAGAGGCTCGCATTCAGTCCCCTCCAACAGCCGTCTGTCCGGGCTAGGTCTGTCACATTGGCAACTTCTTTGTGGGAGCTCTTTTTTGTCTCCACATATGGTTCATTATTATATATCAATATGCCGACTTCAATATGACCTTTATAATCGTGACACTCGAAAGACAAAAGCAGAAATTAATCCCATAGTGTAAGGCAATTTATTGAGCGTAAAATATTGCACTTACAAGAAATTCCATCCAAGATAACAATGTGGTTCAAAGATGGAGATCGCGGCGTCTCCACAGGCTTCCTACCGCTTGCTTGCTTCCCATCAATCACCTAAGGGAAAACATGATGACGTCAGCGTCACAGGCTCCTCCCTCCCTCTGTGACGCCATCACGTTTTCCCTTTGCCAATTTTGGCGCGATTTTGGGACCATTCACATTTATACAGCGATCAGTGTGATTCAAATTGCACTGATTACTGTGTAAATGTGACTGGCAGTGAAGGGGTTAACACTAGGTGGCACTGTAGGGATTAAGTGTGTCCTGGGGAGTGTTTCTAACTGTAGGGGGGATGGGCTAGCTGTGACACATCACTGATCATAGCTCCCGATCACAGGGAGCTATGATCAGTGACACTGTCACTAGGCAGAACGGGGAGATGCTTGTTTACATTAGCATCTCCCCGTTCTTCCTCACCGTGATACGATTGCAGGTATCCCTGCGGACATCAAGTCTGCGGGACTTGCGACCCAACTCACGGAGCTCCTGGCCGGTTCGTGCACCGCCGGTGGCACGCACGCAATGACATGGCGGCAAATTCAAAGGGACGTACAGGTACGCCCATTTGCGCAGCCGTGCCCTTCTGCCGAAGTACATCGGGAACCGGTTAAACATGTACTTCAAACAATTACACATCTTGCAAACAAATTAAGCACTTATAATTACAATTCTATAAACAAATATTAGTAAAGGGGAGACCTCATATACTATTGTACTTTTACTGTACTGACTGGCCGTTTAATATTCATTCTCTTTATACACTGTATGTCTATTTTGTTCCCTTAAGATATTTGTTGACACTCAGCAAAATATAAATATCAGTTTCAAATTTAAATCGCATAAACAAAAAAAACCTTTTTCCCATATGCACCACAGCAACAACATTTCTTAATTTCTTTTATAGTAATTTAGTAATTAATTAGTAAGTAATGACTTATGCCCTGTACACACGGTCGGATTGTGTTGTTGGAAATTCCGATCGTGTGTGGGCTCCATCTGACTTTTTCCATCGGAATTTCAGTTACAGTTTAAGAGCTGGATCTAAAATTTTCCAACAACAAAATCTGATCATTTAAATTCCGATTGTGTGTAGACAAATCCAACGCACAAAGTGTCACACATGCTCAGAATAAATTACGAGATGAAAGCTATTGGCTACTGGCCCGTTTATAGTCCCGACATACGTGTTGTATGTCACCTCGTTCTGAATGATCGGATTTTCCAACAACTTTGTGCGACCGTGTGTATGCAAGACAAGTTTGGGTCAAAATCCGTCTAAAAAAATGTCAACGGAATGTCCGACCGTGTGTACAGGGCAATACACACATTTGAATTTTCCCCATACCTTCTTTCATTCTTTAAAGAAAACTTTGCAGATTATATGAACATACATACAAAAGTACTCACCACTCTCACAAAACACTTCTACAGCATTCCCAAAACACTTAAAGCCAACCTGGGCATAACATTATAGAAACCCCAAGCTGCTACAACAAAAAAAAAATATCAACTATCACAAGTTATCTTATTACTTCTATGCAACAGAAAGAGAAGCAAAGATTTATCGGGCGCTGTTGGTTACCTAAATACCCTTCCCAAAAGGATACTGAACTGAGTCTTAAATAAAGACCAAAGACCCTATAATGTCACACTCCTGTGAGTGTGTCTATTAAGGCATGGCCCGTCCCTCCTTTCTCTTTAAATTTAAAAGGCTAAGACTTTATCAGACCCAGGGTAAGGAAGAATTTGTCAAAATAGACAAAGGTCTACCCAACATGGATGATTGTCCTATACCGGGCGAGCCCTCATTTGAAACAAAATCGTAGGGATTCTGGATGACCACCCATCTATTAGGTACACCAACAGCACCCTCAGATATCTGGAGACACCATGAAAACGAGAAGCAAGTTATGCATTTGTAAAATGTCTGCCTTTATTAGGTGTGTTACAGCTTATATATGGTTCAACATACCAATAGAAAGAGGGGAGAGGGGAGTGGTTAGTAAATGATGTATTTGTATAGAAATATATAGTTATATGGTTATACAAGACAGTGACCCTCCAAGATACCTCATCATGAATTAACACGGGTCAACAGGCTGTCTGGTTATGAGTCATACAGCCTGTCCTATGGCTTACCAACCCACAATGATGTATATATAGAGTAGTGCTTGTGCACGCATCTTTATAAGCATTCTGTTATAGTTGCAAATTTAAGCTATTTTGTATACTGAAATAGCAAAGCATATCAGTCACAATGGTTTGGGCATATTACTACAACAAGTAAATAATAACAAGCAGGATCTACATATGTAGGATAAGGGGAGGATTAAAAGGTCCACCTGCTCCATTCATAGATCACGTTTAATTCAAAAAAGCTGTAGTTATGACTTCTATGAATGGAAGAGCTGGGCGGAAAGGTGGGGTATAGTTTGACACTCTTGATGAACACCTGTAACAGTTCTTTCATTTCTATTAACCCCGCTCCACCAGAAGATTACGCTTGCAGAGGTGGGCAGAATCAGAGGAGGAGGATTTCTACCTCCTCTGGTTATCTTCACATAATGCTCACACAGCTGCGCTAATTTTGTAAAGGGATAATGGGTGTGGAGAGAAGAACCCCCACCTGCTGTCATGGGGAGGGGAGCATTTGGGGGTGAGGGAGGGGGCTTGAAGCATGTTATATGTCACACCCTAAATACACGTGTAATGTGTAACATGCTCCAGCGGTGAACTTTTCCTTTAAAAATCTCTATGGTAAGAAATGGAGGAATACTTTACCTGAGCTGGGGGACTTTTTATAGGAGAATAGGTATAAAAAGGTACAGTGCATAAGTTAATTGAGAGAACTGATTTATATTTAAGTATTCTTAAAATTGATTGACAGAGCCCATATTTCTACTTCAAAATGAGTGTATGGGAGAAAGTGATCTATGCTGTTTGAAATTTGGGTCTCTTGTTCAAATTTATATAGCATGTTGTTTAATTGTAGACAGGTAAAGAGGATGTGGAATAGAATAGAGGAATGGTTAGGTGGCTTGCTGAAGAGACATATCAGCTTCACATTTGGAAAGATAATTTTTTACCAAGTTCCAGTGAATGGGATGGTAACTTATTATCATTGGTCATATTGACAATGATCACATTAAAAGAATTGCTTAGAAAGTGCATAGAGAACAGATTATCCCAAATAAGTAATATTATACATCAGATTTCTAGATTCTTGGCAGTGGAATTCTCTGGCACAATGGGAACTAAGTTTAAGAAAAAGTTGTAGTATGTATGAGTATGTAGATTTGATATCAATAAAGTATTTAAAAAAAAAACTATCAAAAACTGTAAGGAAGTAAAGCAACAATTTGCTTTTGAATCTATATTAGGTATCACAACACTGTTTTGGGTTACTCTGCAAGCAGGTGCATTTAGCTAGTCTGCCACTAGATGGCTCTGTCCCAAAACTGTGTGGAAATAGGGAATTATGTAATTGGGTGTTAGGTCCCCTTTTAGACAGAGCCTTCCTGTAGTGATGTAATGGATAGTGGAGTCGTGCCCATATAAAAGCCAGGATGAAGGGAGCCTAGTGCATTCAGGGCATAGAAGCCAAAAACCACACCAGCCTGCAGATGTAGTCAGCTACTGAAGACCTGGTTGAGATAGCTCAATAAAAAATGGAACAGTGCCACGCTTAGGGTAATAATAATCAGTGGCTGCCTCCCCAAATAGAACTCCCCTAGAGGGGCTCCAGAAATATAATACAGACAATAAAAATAGGGGTCAGTGGCACTACCTATAACATGAACACCACATAGGTTGGCTATAGAACCGCAGGGCATATAGATCCACACCAAAGGTCTAAGTGTGTAACCCCTATAAGCCAAAATAAAATGCTTACAGAGAATCCCCCCTAAGGACCGCACCTAAGCGCAGTACAAATTGGCAAAGAAGCACAGTGGAACCCACTAAGCAGAGATGCCTAGAAACCTCTCAATTAATAATTGGGTGATATTGTAGTGTAACCGTGATAATACGAAAAATACAGAGGTATATATAAAGGTCCTTAAAGGTCCTATCAACATCACACATTCTTAACCTTAATAACTAAATTAGTGATCAATCCAAAAAAGACACGTAAAAGTCAATATATACTGTCCAAAGAACCGTCCAAAAAAATCCTCTCCCATATATGACATAGAGTGCACTAACATGGCACCGCCGCTGAAGACGTCTATGACGAAACGCGTACGACGGAGCCACGCACACTATGTCACTTCCGGGAACACGAGTAGGTGGAATGCAGCTGGAGCGCACGCTGCCTGTCCACAGCTCAGGCTTTCTAACATTAGCTCTGTTGATATTTATCAGCTAGTATAGCATCCTGTGGATACACCTAGCTGTATGGATTTTATGTAGCTGTGTCTTTTATATATTTACTTTTTTGAATACGGAAGAGTTTTTTTCATACTACACTATGGAGCCAATTTTCTTTCTCCATGAGGAATAGACCAGTCTATATCTGCAAATAAGCCAATGGGTTGCCCCGGAGTTGTTGGAGTTTTTGGAGCCTTGGTGGAGCTGTGGAAACCTGGTTGGATTGGCCACAGGGAGATCCCCCCTGCAGGGGTGTAAGAAGTCGGTGAGTAGGGACCCTTGAGGGGGAGCACTCAAGTCACCTTGAGATTCTACGAGCACAAAAGTCACTTGATATTGTGTTTTTGGACATTAGCACTTCTTTTTGGATACTATTTTTGCACATCCCAATTATATATTCATTATAAAAAATTTTTAGGTGTATTTTATGTGTTTTTTCCTTCTTTATATCCTTCTTTATATACACACATATATATATATATACCTACCATGGTGTTTTTGTGGACTTTTGTTTATTCATGAATTTTTTTGTTCTTTCAAATTTTTTTGATTAGTGCATTTTTTTGATTTTTTGGAAGGTTCTTTGGACTTTATACAGTGGTGTGAAAAAGTGTTTGCCCCCTTCCTCATTTCCTGTTCCTTTGCATGTTTGTCACACTTAAGTGTTTCGGAACATCAAACCAATTTAAACAATAGTCAAGGACAACACAAGTAAACACAAAATGCAATTTGTAAATGAAGGTGTTTATTATTAAAGGTGAAAAAAAATCCAAACCATCATGGCCCTGTGTGAAAAAGTGATTGCCCCCTAAACCTAATAACTGGTTGGGCCACCCTTAGCAGCAACAACTGCAACCAAGCGTTTGCGATAACGTGCAATGAGGCTTTTACAGCGCCCTGGAGGAATTTTGGCCCACTCATCTTTGCAGAATTGTCCTAATTCAGTTACATTAGAGGGTTTTCGAGCATGAACGGCCTTTTTAAGGTCATACCACAACATCTCAATAGGATTCAGGTCAGGACTTTGGCTAGGCCACTCCAAAGTCTTCATTTTGTTTTTCTTCAGCCATTCGGTGGTGGACTTGCTGGTGTGTTTAGGATCATTGTCCTGCTGCAGAACCCAAGTTGTTTCAGCTTGAGTACACGAACAGATGGTCGGATATTCTCCTTCAGGATCTCTTGGTAGACAGCAGAATTCATAGTTCCTTTTATCACGGCAAGTCTTCCAGGTCCTGAAGCAGCAAAACAGCCCCAGACCATCACACTACCACCACCATATTTTACTGTTGGTATAATGTTCTTTTTCTGAAATGCAGTGTTCCTTCTACGCCAGATATACTTGGACACACACCTTCCAAAGAGTTCCACTTTTGTCTCATCGGTCCACAGAATGTTGTCCCAAAAGTCTTGGGGATCATCAAGATGTGTTGTGGAGAAATTGAGACGAGCTTTGATGTTTTTTTTGCTCAGCAGTGGTTTTCTCCTTGGAACTCTGCCATGCAGGCCATTTTTGCCCAGTCTTTTCCTGATGGTGGAGGCATGAACGCTGACCTTAACTGAGGCAAGTGAGGCCTGCAGTTCCTTGGACGTTGTTGTGGGGTCTTTTGTGACCTCTTGGATGAGTCGTCGCTGCGCTCTTGGGGTAATTTTGGGCGGCCGGCCACTCCTGGGAAGGTTCACCACTGTTCCATGTCTTCGCCATTTGTGGATAATGGCTCTCACTGTGGTTCGCTGGATTTCCAAAGCTTTGGAAATGGCTTTATAACCCTTTCCAGACTGATAGATCTCAATTACTTTCTTTCTCAATTGTTCCTGAATTTCTTTGGGTCTCGACATGATGTGTAGCTTTTAAGGATCTTCTGGTGGACCTTACTGTGTCAAGCAGCTCCTATTTAAGTGATGCCTTGATTGTGAACAGGTGTGGCAATAATCAGGCCTGGGTGTGGCTAGAGAAATTGAACTCAGGTGTGGACAACCACAGTTATAGTATGTTTTAACAAGGGGGGCAATCACTTTTTCACACAGGGCCATGATGGTTTGGATTTTTTTTCACCTTTAATAATAAACACCTTCATTTACAAATTGCATTTTGTGTTTACTTGTGTTGTCCTTGACTATTGTTTAAATTGGTTTGATGTTCCGAAACACTTAAGTGTGACAAACATGCAAAGGAACAGGAAATGAGGAAGGGGGCAAACACTTTTTCACACCACTGTATATTGACTTATACGTGTCTTTTTTGGATTGCTCACTAATTTAGTTATTAAGGTTAAGAGTGTGTGATGTTGATAGGACATTTAAGGTTTATATATACCTCTGTTTTTCATATTACCATGGTTAATGTGCACTACAATATCACCCAATTATTAATTGAGAGGACTCTAGGCATCTCTGCTTAGTGGATTCCACTGTGTTTCTTTGCAAATTTTTACTGCGCTTAGGTGCGGTCCTTTATATCAGGGGAATTCTCTGTAAGAATTTTATTTTGGCTGATAGGGGTTACACACTAATGCCCCGTACACACGGTCGGAAAATCCGACCACAAAATCCATCGGATTTTTTCCGACGGATTTTGTCCGACACTGGTGTTGTATACACACGGTCGGACAAAGTTGTCGGACAATCCGATGATTATGAACGTGGTGACATTTGTTGCCTACGACGGGACTACGTAGAGGCTAGTTGCCAATAGCTTTGGTCTTGTAATGTGATCTGAGCATGCGTGGCACTTTGTCCGTCGGAATTCGCTACACACGATCGGTAAAAGTCCGATAGGACTTTGTTGTCGGAAAATTTGAGAGCAGGAGATAAAACTTTGTCCGTCGGAAAATCCGACGGAAAAAGTCTGATGGAGCCTACACACGGTCGGAATTTCTGACAACATTGTCCGATAGGACATTTTCCGTCGGAAAATCCGACCGTGTGTACGGGGCATTAGACCTTTTGTGTGGATCTACATGCCCTGCGGTTCTATAGCCAACCTATATGGTGTTCATGTTATAGGTAGCACCACTGACCCCTATTTTTATTGTCTGAGATAGCTCAATACCCAGAAGAGCCAGCTGTAGTCATCTTGTCTCACAAAACCTGGTCTAAGTGGACTGGCAATATGGTCTAACTGGACTGGAAGTGGGATGTAAAAGATATTTTCAGCCAGGTTAGTGGCTTTTGACTTGAGTACTAAAGCCACGGGACTTCTAGTGACACCTGAGAGAAGTGTGCCAAATCTAGAGGTGTAGCTGCAGCTGTCCTGTCTCTGGAATGGCATAAAGGGAGTCAGGAGCTGGATGCATAAACCCTAAGGGGCAAGTCAGAGGTTTCTGAGTAAGTACTAATGACCTTGTGAAGTAAGATAATAACTTCAGGGAGTGTGCCTGTCTGGGTAGAGCTATGGAGTGGGATACAGAAAGACAGACTGGTAAGTTATAGAAGGCACCATGTTAATCTTGGCTAGCAGGGCAGGATGCTTCACCGTGTGAATCTCGATTTGAACTGAACAGAATACAGATATAGTATACATAGGGATGGGTTCCAAAACTGTGGTGCTCCCAAGGAAAGAAGAGAAGAGGGCTTATCAGTAATGTGCAATGTGTATCTCTTACAATTGACTGCTTCACTCCATCCACTAAATGTGATTTGTGAAGTGTGCCAGAGACTAGCTAGTATGTCTACAGTATGTGATGTGATGTGTCACTGCCATCTTTGAAAAACAACAGTAAGCACAAAAACTATAACTTCTGTGTGGATATTCCTTTCTTGTGAATATAATGGTGATGGTCAGTGATATTGTGGGTAGGACTACAACCTACTATCAGTGCGTTGTAGTCCTATCCAAGAAGAAGCAGGGTGGGGGCTTGAATGATTTGGCACCAATAGTCAGCCAATCAGAAGCCCCCTTACAAGTATATACATGAATATACAGATATTAAAGAAATGTCTTCTTCTGCAAAAAATAAACATTGCCACTGGTCTTGCTCTAGAACATCATAAGTGACTTATTCATGAAAGATTCAATACACATTTTATCAAAATTCTGTCTCATATTGGCCAAGAACCACAATAACAAAAAATGTTTGGCGCCACCTCAGGGCTTTCTCCATGGGTAAAAGATTGTAATGTACTAAGATCCATCCAGTAGCTGTGTACAAGGTAGGTGCCAGGAGAAGTGCCAAAAAAAGTCATAATCCAGGATAGCACTAAAATAAATGTATCCCAAATGGTGTATCCCAAATGGAAGTTAGGTGGATTTATGAATTAAAATCTTACACCCCTTTTGGTATAAACATAGATTGGGATATCAACACTTTTATCAGCAATGCCTGATATGTTCATTGTCCTTTCTAGAAGTTCTCCAGTATGTACATTATTTATATTTTTCATCTTTGATATATACAGTTTGTTATTTGTTGTTTTAATTGTATATTGTACCTTTGTTGGCCTGGTGCGGAAAGAGCACGATATATTATAGTTTTTAAAATGATTTTCCCTTTTTATTCATCGGTTTCTTTTATTTGACATATTCATTCCATTTATCTCCATTTTTATGTACAACAGACACACATTCGATATGCCATGTTTTCTGGCATGATCTTATGTATCTCGTTTCCAGGGTAACACCGCAGGATTTCCTTCCTCCTTTGACATGAGACATTGTTTCTGTTTTTTCCTATACGCCTTTTTTTTACCAGGAACGAGGTTTGGTTATTTTAAATTGATGTCTGTCTCTTAACCAGCGTCGCGGTTATGTCAATCTCCAAACGAGGTTTGGTTTCTTCTTCCTGTTTTTTCCTTTTTACTTGGCTTGACCATCTAGTGCGGTACAATCAGTGGCCATTTCCTTTTTCACACAAAGAGGTTTGGATTTTACATGTGCGTGCCACCTCCCCTTTTTTATTTAAATAAGGTTGGTATATCTACCCTATGCTATTGGCGGTTACAATTAGCAATAATTGCTGCACCGTATCAGCTGTGTTCTTTCTGCCCTGGACCCTATATCAAGCATGGCTCTCGACATCCACACCCCTGATGACGTCATGTATAACAAAACTAGTAGGGTGAAGTCTATGCCCAACATACCACGCTCATTTGTGATCTGCAGATTCTTTTTAAACCTAGGCCTTTTTAATCTTTGTTGGACTTGTGGATAAATTCAATAAATACCACGGTTTTACACTATGTGGCAACCTTTCTCTTCCTTTACATTACTTCCATGAGAGAGAGAAGGAAAAGGAAAAACCAGCAAGCCTGACTTCAACGCCATGTTTTGTTTGTTTCCAATGGATGGCTCTTCAACGATGTGTGTGAATTCATGCTCGAGTAGGCTCCTATATTGTAGAGTCTAGCTATCCGGTAAGTGTACATCTTTTATATTTCAAGGTGGGAGTTGCACTTTGGGTGTTTTTGTCATCCACCACCCCAAGAATCATGCGTAGTGTTTAGACACTTTATAGATACTTTTTGGACTTATTATTATCATTCAGTCTTTATATTGTGTATTAGACACTAGCGCGCCAATCTTTTGCTTGTTAAATATCAACAAAGGGACAGAAATGAGTTCTGTTGTAATTGGGCCTATGTACCCAGGTGTAAATCGTTAAAAATAAAGATACCTCTCCATGAATGTTGCAGCAAAGTCCAGTTGCAGAGCCTCTGAGGGTAATCATGAAGCAGTGATGATGGGGAGATCCTTCAACCATCATCCAACCAGCCCGGAATGCAGCTTCTCACCAACAGAAACTGTTGTGTGGCACTGGAAGTCAAGGTAAGCCTATCTACTCTGCATCATAGTTCCTTGTAGCTTCCAATCTGCCATGCAACTGGACCTCTATCTACCTGTGGGCCGATGGATGCTTAACCTGGCTCCAGCCTATGCTGATTACTGAGCCCTAAGCTAACACTACCTAGAGAATCCCTAACCAGAAGGGACAGATTTAACATGGTTCTAAAGCCTTAAGTTGCATAGAATGCATTAATGTGAAAAACCTTCTGTGTTGCAAAATCCCCTTAGCTCCCCCTCCCTTCTATTTACCTGAGCAATGTGCACAAGAGCAGCAGCTCTGGCCACTGTCTCCATCCTCCTTGGGCAGATAGATTGTTTCCAATCAAATGTTGTGCTAAACGAGTGGCGGCAGGGTCAAGCCGCCTCCTCTGTGTCAATCGACGCAGACAGGCACACATGTGTGAGTAGCTTTCAATGGAGGCACTTGCTGAAGAGGAGCCTGGAGTGCTGGTTGGGGACCCCAGAAGAAGGCTGCTCTGTGAAAAACCATTACACAGAGCAGGTAAGTATACAAGGTTTGTTATTTTTATAAAAAATAAAAAAAAGAAGCTTTAATGTTGCTTTAACTAAAATAACAGGAGCTTAATCTAGACTCTATTGCAATCAACCGGTTCACCTACTGACACACAGCAAGGTGACCACTACACACACACACTGTATGACAGACCTAACTATCTGGTATAGTGTATGTGAGATAACAACAAGAGGACACATATACTGTCAACATATTCCCTGCTTCTAGTCTGGATTCAGCAGCAGTTTTACCATAGCAGGACATGTGGTATTGGACACACCCCCTGTCACACCCCACTTAGAGCAGAGTTACCCAAAAAAGGATTGGTTAAACACACACGCTTTACCATTACCATTCCTTTATATTGTCTTTTGGAATTTACAAATGCAGCAATTTAGAAATTGAATGAAAGGTTTAGCACTATAAAACACTTTGAGTAGTGCATTTTATATTAAACGGTATAGATCAGACCAAAATGAGATGCAAATGAGGAGGAAAGAGGGACAGAGAGACTTTGTGCCAAATGAGTGACAGTCTCTTGAGCATTTTCAGCATTTTTCGGTAAATACTGCACAAACGGTCTAATGAATTGACATTTTGCCTAAATATCTGTTATTCTGTGAATGGAGACCATTATTCCCTCTTCTGGGATATTTTTATATAACAAGTATTTACAGTATTGATTCCCCAGTTGTAGTAGTATTCATGATTCTTCTTGCAAATTTTTTTTTTTTTTTTGCACCTTTCTGGGTCAATATCTTCTGGCCTTTTAATGAGTCAATTTTAATACATACTCATTGTGCCACTATGCCATTCTAATAGTGCATAATGACGCTTGTTTTTTTTTTAGTAGTTTACCATCCTCTGGCCGTAATTTAGCTCCAGGAATATGGCTGTGTTGATGGTCTTTAACAAAATGGTGTCTTTTAGTTTAGAGCCACCCTCTAGTGTTTGCACAGTAACCATATTCAGATTGAGCTGATCAGCCTTCAGTTTGCTTGGATTAAGTTTTAATTATGCTCCCTATAGCTGTATCATTTACATTCTACATTGAGGTGATCCTCCGGAATATGGCCAGTCCCAGACGTCTCCAAAAAAAGCACCTAAAGTTTTGATTGGTCCTCTTGTGATTTTTTTAAAATTTACCAGACTACTTAAAGGGGCTTAGGACTGGCGTTAGCGTACACTGAAGATGTGCTTGTGAAGCACGTTGGTGGAGCGCTAAAAGCTTGCTGCCGGTTTCGGAACTGGCGGCCATTTATGTAAGTGCACTGTGATTTGTTTTTATCTATTTGCATCTGGATGCATGTTTTTATTCATTATGTTGCCCATATAATTTTAAATAAAATACTACACTATATGCGGGCCCTCTGATGTTTGGCTCTTTGCAATAAGCGCTCGTCCCTACACTGTGGCAGTGCACATGGTTCAGCAACCTTAAGTGATGTGTGTTAGTACCATCAAGAAACCTCACAAGTGTAGATGAAGTTGGAAGTTAACACAGGAGAAGATGCGATTGAGTGATAGAAAAAGCTCTGTGCGCTGCACTAGCAGCTGGGAAGCTGATGAGTGTGGTATTGTTCTCATTCACTCAAGTGGTGGTGGATGTCTTAGATGGCGACACTTACAGGTTTGTTCATTGGCATAGTCTTCACACCATTAAAGTTCAGCCAGGTAAACACGATCGGACTATCCGGCGGACTTTCCAGCGGAGGTCCGCCGGACTTTCCGAACTAGCAGACTTGCCCACACACGCCCACACACGACCGGACTTTTTTTAAATGAACGGACTTGCCCACACACGGAGTAAAGTCCGTTTATTTTGAACATGACTTCAGGTAGACGGGACTAGCGAAGGAAGTCAATCCCACCGCCTCCATCGGCGAGATTGACACCTTGCTAGCCCCGTCGCCTGGTATGGATTTAAAGGGGAACCCCTACGCTGAAAAAAACGGTGTGGGGGTCCCCCTAAAGTCCATAGCAGACCCTTATCCGAGCACGCAGCCCGGTCGGTCAGGAAAGGGGGTGGGGACGAGCAAGCACCCCCCCTCCTGAGCCATACCAGGCCGCGTGCCCTCAACATGGGCAGTGCTTTGGGGAAGGGGGGGCCCTGCGGCCCCCCCCACCCCAAAGCACCTTGTCCCCATGTTGATGAGGACAAGGGCCTCTTCCCTACAACCCTGGCCATTGGTTGTCGGGGTCTGCGGGCGGGGGGCTTATCTGAATCCGGGAATTTAATAAGGGGGCCCCCAGATCCCGGCCCCCCCACACTATGTGAATGAGTATGTGGTACATGGTACCCCTACCCATTCACCTGAGGGGAAAAGTGTTATAAAAAAAACACAACACAGGTTTTTAAGGTAGTTTATTAGACAGCTCCAGGGGTCTTCTTCCGACTTCGGGGGTCTTCTCGCTGGGCTCCTCCGCTATCTTCTGCTCTTTTACAGCTCTTTTACTAGTGGAGGAGCCCAGCCTTCTTCTTCGTCGCCGCCGACGTCCGGGGGTCTTCTTACGACTTCGGGGGTCTTGTCCCGCTCTTCGTTTCTTCTGCTGGACCTCCGCTATCTTCTTGCAGCTCTTTTACTAGCGTTGGCCCGGTCTTCTGGTTTGTCGCTGTTGCTGTCGCCGCTGCCTTCTGCTTCTTCTTCCTTCTTCTTCTCTTCTTCCGATGTTGACACGATGCTCTCTCCGCCTGTAATGGCCAGGGACGCGTTGCCTGGTGACTTATATAGGGATAAGGGGCGGGGTCACCGGCTGATGTCACATGGTGACCCCGCCCCTTAAGGGTCTGCTATGGACTTTGGGGGGACCCCCACGTCGTTTTTTCGGCGTAGGGATTCCCCTTTAAATCTATACCAGGTGACGGGGCTGGCAAGGTGTCAATCTCGCTGATGAAGGCAGCGACATTTACTTCCTTAGCTAGTCCCTTCTACCTGAAGTCACATTCAAAATGAACGGACTTGTGTGGGCAAGTCCGTTCATTTCAAAAGTCCGGCGGACTAGCACACAGATGGCCGGATTGTCCTCCGAACTGCTGAGTCTGGCGGATAATTTTGCGTCAAGACTTCTTTCTAAGTCCGCCAGACTTTTGGGAAGAAAAAGTCAGACGGAGCCCACACACGGGCAGATAGTCCGATCATGTGTACGCAGCATTACAGGTATTTTAAATAAATTCTGGAAATCTTCACCCCCTTATATACCTTTTGTCCTCAAATACAAAATAACTAAAAGTACCAAGAACAAAAGTGTCATTCAAGAAACAACTATTAGATCCCATAATTCCTTTTCTGAAGTTTGCAACAACCAAATGTGTCACTTGAGAAAATAGTTTAAATCAAATACTTTCTGTTTTGCATTCCTAGTGCTTTTTAGTCCATAGTTGAAAAGCTGAAGATTTTTATAATCTACTACAGCCTAGCCTATTTCTGCTGTTAAAATCACAACCAATATCTGAAAACACACCAGTAAAATGTCAAAGGTCTTTGCATCTTGAGGCAGAAAGGTACTATATAAACCTTTCTGTATTGTACTGTATCTGTGCAATGAAATTTAGCTTGTGTTATATTGCATGTTCTTCATTGTCAGCATATCCTTAAGGCTGCTTTCACACTGGGGCGGTGCGGGGCGGCGACGGTAAAGCAGCGCTATATTTAGCGCTGCTTTACCATCGTTTTACCCGCGGTATGCGGCCGCTAGCGGGGTGGTTTTAACCCCCGCTGGCGGCCGCAAAAGGGTTAAAAACCTCCGCAAAGCGCCGCTGCAGCGGCGGTTTGCGGGGGGTATCCCCGCGGTTTCCCATTGATTTCAATGGGAAGGAGCGGTATAGGAGCGGTAAATACACCGCTCCTTCACCGCTCCAAAGATGCTGCTAGCAGGACTTTTGTTGCGGTCCTGCTAGCGCACCGCTCCAGTGTGAAAGCCTGCCGGCTTTTACACTGGAGTGAATGGGGCGGTTTTTTCAGGCGGTATACAGGCGCTATTTTTAGCGCTGTACTGCCTGAAAACCGCCCCAGTGTAAAAGCAGGCTTAGGCTGCTTTCACACTGGGGCGGTGCGGGGCGGCGACGGTAAAGCAGCGCTATATTTAGCGCTGCTTTACCATCGTTTTACCCGCGGTATGCGGCCGCTAGCGGGGTGGTTTTAACCCCCGCTAGCGGCCGCAAAAAGGTTAAAAACCTCCGCAAAGCGCTGCTGCAGCGGCGGTTTGCGGGCGGTATCCCCGCGGTTTCCCATTGATTTCAATGGGAAGGAGCGGTATAGGAGCGGTAAATACACCGCTCCTTCACCGCTCCAAAGATGCTGCTAGCAGGACTTTTGTTGCGGTCCTGCTAGCGCACCGCTCCAGTGTGAAAGCCCTCCGGCTTTCACACTGGAGTGAATGGGGCCGGTTTTTTCAGGCGGTGTACAGGCGCTATTTTTAGCGCTGTACCGCCTGAAAACCGCCCCAGTGTGAAAGCAGCCTAAGTGATGTGTGTTGGTACCATCAAGAAACCCCATGAATGTGGATGAAGTTGGAAGTTAACACAGGAGAAGCTACGATAGAGTGATAGAAAAAGTGCTGTGAGCTGCACTAGCATTTGGGAATCTGGTGAGTGCGGTATTGTTTTCATTCAAAAGCGGTGGTGGATGTCTTAGATGGTGACATTCACGGGTTTGGTCACTGGACTTCGCTGGATGGACTATTAATTTCAGGGCTAGTATTCACAGCATTAAAGTTCAGCTTCATGTATTTTAAGTAACTTCTGGAAACCCTCACCCCTTACATACCTTTGGTCATCAACTAAAAGTACCAAGAACAAATGTGTCATCCAAGAAACAACTATTAGATCCTGTACTTCCTTTTCTGAAGTTTACAACAACCAAATGTGTCACCTGACAAAAGAATTTGAATCCAATACTTTCTGTTTTGCATTTCTAGTACTTTTTAGTCCATAGTTTAAAAAGCTAAAGATTTTTACAATTTACTTCAGCCCAGCCTATTTCTGCTGTTAAAAATCACAACCAATATCTGAAAACACACCAGTAAAATGTCAAAAGTCTTTGCATCTTAAAGGCAGAAAGGTACTACATAAACCTTTCTGTATTGTACTGTATGCGTGCAATGAAATTTAGTTTGTGTTACATTGCATGTTCTTCATTGTCAGCCCAGCCAAATATACACAGACACTGCAGCATAATCTAATCCTTTCAAAGAAAGGAGAGTTTAACAGGCTCCTTAAATGAGATGTCCTCTGCAATGTAAGGCCAAGCACTGTAGTAATAAATCAATTTAGCAATCAGTGTAGTAGTAGAAGCACATATTGCCATTACCCCATTAGTAAGTGCACTTTCTGTTAGCTTGTTAAAATTTCTGTCTTTATCACTAATTGGGATGAAGTTGGTCGTGTTCTTTGTAGAAATGTCTATCAGATGTCAATTAAGCATTTCTGTGTATTTTTCAGAGATCACTGTGTCCTCAATACATTGATAAATTGCATATGTCAGTGACCTGCAACATAATATTTTGTGCAATTACAATTTTCAGGTAACGTGTGCATTAATAGGCCACATTGCTTAGTGATGTGCCATAAAATGTACAGCTGTTAGTTCAAATAATATTGGATTACAGCTTTGAATTTATAGCACACAAAATTAAAGTATAACTAAAAGCAAAACTTTTTTTTACATCTGGATAGAATGGCAAGATGATAGAACCTCCCTCATGTTTTTATTGATGTCCTCATTTTGGGAAATTACAATAGATCGGTAAATAGGACTTACAGTATATACCGTGTTTCCCTGAATATAAGACCTACCCCGAAAATAAGACCTAGTGTTATTTTCCAGGAGGGCTGCAATATAAGCACTACCCCGAAAATAAGCCCTAGTTTAAAATGCTTGTGAAATCCTATAATCCACTCTATTACAGTAGTATATAATGTACAATGTGTGTGTTTCTGTAATATAATTGTTGGGAAAAGAGCTCCGGGGGGTCACAGAAGAGCAGAACGGCGCTATAATGAAGGTATTTGGCACAATTATATTACAGAAACACACACATTGTACATTTTATGACAAAGTCACGTGGACAGTGACGATATGTGTCAGGTTAGCGAGCCGGGTGACAGAGCATGTCCGATCTCGGCCGGGATCGGTCACAAGTTTGTACTACCGCTGTTTTTCATTCATTTAACTTCTTGCCAACCGCCCACTGTCAAAAGACGGAGGAGCAGTGCGGCTCTTGTGGCAGGTCGCCGTCATATGACGGCGCTACCATTTTGGCCACTTGGGGGCGCGCGCGCGCCGCGGGAGGCGCGCACGCGTGCCCGCCGCGTCGCTGGAGACCCGATTGCCCAGTAATCCGCGATTGCCCAGTAACTGAGCAGGACGTGGATCTGTGTATGTAAACACACAGATCCACATCCTATCACTGGAGAGGAGACCGATGGTGTGTCCCTTGTACATAGGG
The DNA here is from genome assembly GCA_028564925.1 of Lithobates sylvaticus. Classification (NCBI taxonomy): domain Eukaryota; kingdom Metazoa; phylum Chordata; class Amphibia; order Anura; family Ranidae; genus Lithobates; species Lithobates sylvaticus. The sequence continues at coordinate 287,585,234 of CM053030.1, forward strand.
ACACCGATCGGTCCCCTCCCCCAGTCAGTCCCCCCTCCCCCACAGTTAGAATCACTAATATAGGGAACATATTAACCCCTGCAGCGCCCCTAGTGTTAACCCCTTCCCTGCCAGTCACATTTATACAGTAATCAATGCATTTTTATAGCACGGATCGCTGTATAAATGTGAATGGTCCCAAAAAATGTGTCAAAAGTGTCCGATATGTCCACCGCAATGTCGCAGTCACGATAAAAATTGCAGATCGCCGCCATTACTAGTAAAAAAAAAAAAATAATAAAAATGTCATAAATCTATCCCCTATTTTGTAGACGCTATAACTTTTGCACAAACCAATCAATATACGCTTATTGCAATTTTTTTTACCAAAAATATGTAGAAGAATACGTATCTGCCTAAACTGAGGAAAAAATTTGTTAAAAAAAAAAAAAAAATTGGATATTTATTATAATAAAAAGTAAAAAATATTATGTTTTTTCAAACTTGTCCCTATTCTTTTGTTTATAGCGCAAGAAATAAAAAACACAGATGTGATCAAATACCACCAAAATAAAGCTCTATCTGTGGGGAAAAAATGACAAAAATTTTATTTGGGTACATCGTTGCATGACCGCGCAATTGTCATTCAAAATGCGACAGCGCTGAAAGCTGAAAAATGACTTGGTCAGGAAGGAGGTGTTCGTGCCTGTTAGGCAAGTGGTTAAACTGTAAGTCATTTTATTATATTAAAACGTTGTTTAAACTCCCTACACTATGGAGTGCTTCCCTATCTTTGCCCTCATATTATGATTGAGTGCCTGTGTTGCTATGGGCATTTGTATAGTGACTTTATTGCAATAATATAGAGTTTTAGATTTAGTAACAGCATATGTCTACAAAGGCCTCTTCCACCTCCATTGATATGTAAATAAACCAGATAGAAGATGAGCAGAGGAGGTTGGTGTTTACAGGAAGTGGGGGGGAGGGGCATGGAGAGGGTTTGAAAGAGACATGTGTTTTGGGGAGAGAGGGGCAGTTGGTGTTTGGAGGACAAAGAGAAAACACATGGCTTCCAGGAACTGGAGAACGTTGGAGACGCTTTTGCGAGTTGGACTTTGAACAAGGAACTTCCCAGGACATCTTAACCCCCAAGTTGAGTAATTGTTTAGTTTACCTAATGTGTACATATTATACATGCTTATATGTGGAGCTATAAGTTGTGATGTATTGTATTGTTCATCCTACAGTTTGTATGTGCAGATTTTTCCCTGTTTAGTAAAGCATTAATACACTTCAGAAGTCTAGGTTTCCTTGGTTTTACCACAAGAACTTAATAGATAAACGCAAGCATAACATTTTGGGGGCTCGCCCGAGATAAACATTTTGGGGGCTCGCCCGAGATAAACATTTGGGGGCTCGGCCGTTATTTGTGCTAAAATTTCAACTGAAGCAGACCTGTTTTATATTGTGTGTTTTGTTGCTTGTGCTGGGGGAAAAATGCTGCGTACACTGTTTAGGAGGAGTAAGGCTGCAAAGATTTCTGGTGTCCAGGAGGACTTGAAGGCGTGCACCCTTCCTATCTGGGCCAGAAATAGTCAGTGGATGCCTGTTGCAAAGGAGCTAGCTAGATATGCGTCTCCTTTGAACAGAGCTTGGGGGGATGGAGTCTGTGATCTTTCCTCAGATTTTAGTCTCAAAAGTTTTGGGTTCAGTAAGGGAGAGATGCGGGCAGTTGCTGTGTTTGGTTTGCACTTCCTGCATGCTCTACATATTGAATCTGAAAAGAGGGAAAAGGCGGAATTAGAAAGAGATTTACTGAAGGAGCAGCTTGCAGTGGCATCCAAGTGTTTGGAAGAAACTGCAAGCAAGGAAAAAGATTTAGAAAGGAGGGTAATCAAAGTTAAACCTGCAGTGGCTTTGAAGTGTGTTCAAACCCCTGTAGGCCGAGCTGAAGATTTGAATGAGCGGTGTGCAGCCCTCATGACCAAGTCTAATGATGCCCTAACAAAGGACAAAGGCCCAAAGCCTGTAAGCAGAAGTAGGACATGTGCCACTGTTACTTCTCATAACCGGGAAGCAGAGGATTTGATCAGCTCAAATGACCGAGTTGAGTCAGATACAAGGAAGGCAAGGCCTATGATCTCCAGGAGACACATGTGGATTGATTTACTTAAGGTGGGGGTCCCTAGAGAGGAAATAGATGGGATTCCTACACCAGCATTGTTTAAGAAGTGGAAGCAAGTGGTTGGGAATGGTAGATTCAGTCACATTAAGTGTTTCTGTTGCCATAAAATGGGGCATTTTGCAAAAATGTGCCATGCTGTGAAGGCTGAACAACAGCAAGCTTGTGTGCTTCCCAGGACAGCATGGAGAGACATGCAAGTTTATTCGTTACGTTGGAAGTCAATGCCTTTCCGTGAAAGTATTTCAAGGCAACAGTGGGCACCCTACAATAGTTTTGCAGTTAGAAATGGGCAGATAGAGAAATGTGAGCAGTGAGCTATGTTTTTAGGCACAGTTGGAAGGAACATATAATCTGCTTTGTCTCTTACTCTTTTCAGGTATTGAGCATCGAGAGGTGGAGCAGGCAGAGCAGATGACCATGCTGGATGGGAGGAGACAGACCAGAAGAGAGCCTGAGAAAAGGTGGCTGAATTGGAGTGGACTTCCATCTGAGCATTTTCCTTATGACCAAGAAGAAAAGAGACTTTTCATCTGGGACTTTCTTTACAAACTGCCAAAAGACATTGTTAACCCTGCTCAAAAGTCAGCCTTCCAGGGACAAACCAATCGCCTGACCGCCCACAAGATGGGGGTCGAAAGGGAATTTGTTCCTCCCATTTATACGGGGGGTTTATTTTGCCCTTTCCTGGACAAAAGGCTTGAAGAAGTTTCCTATATTATCCTATAAAGTCAAGAGGTGGTATGTGTTGCTATGGGCATTTGTATAGTGACTTTATTGCAATAATATAGAGTTTTAGATTTAGTAACAGCATATGTCTACAAAGGCCTCTTCCACCTCCATTGATATGTAAATAAACCAGATAGAAGATGAGCAGAGGAGGTTGGTGTTTACAAGAAGTGGGGGGGAGGGGCATGGAGAGGGTTTGAAAGAGACATGTGTTTTGGGGAGAGAGGGGCAGTTGGTGTTTGGAGGACAAAGAGAAAACACATGGCTTCCAGGAACTGGAGAACGTTGGAGACGCTTTTGCGAGTTGGACTTTGAACAAGGAACTTCCCAGGACATCTTAACCCCCAAGTTGAGTAATTGTTTAGTTTACCTAATGTGTACATATTATACATGCTTATATGTGAAGCTATAAGTTGTGATGTATTGTATTGTTCATCCTACAGTTTGTATGTGCAGATTTTTCCCTGTTTAGTAAAGCATTAATACACTTCAGAAGTCTAGGTTTCCTTGGTTTTACCACAAGAACTTAATAGATAAACGCAGGCATAAGAGTGCCTGGTGGGATTGATACGTTTTGGAGCAGCGTCAGCATTGGAAGCCCAGAAGCAAGAGCAGCTATTGGTTGTAAGGTAATTTAGACCTTACCTTAAGGTAAGAGGCTGGGGCAAACACTTTTTATCATCACACTGGAATCTGCATGGATGGGATCACTGGCTGCAATTACTGAATTTTAATACACACCGAACGGAGCTCAGATACAGGAAACCCATATATGAGACCATGCTTCACATTAGGAATTTTGAGGACTGTTTATTTGGAGCACTGTTTGGACAATTCCTTTATTTTTATATATTTTTTTTTGCTTGCATATTATATTTTTTTTATATTTTTTTATATTATTTTATTATTTTTTTGTTTGCACATTAAGCATTATTGGGTTATTTTTGCACATTGCTTGGCACAGTTATAGTATACACTGGCATTTGTTTGCACAGGCATTTTTTTTGCTTAGTCATCGTTCACACTGGCATTTTTGCACAGGCATTTTTTGCACATTTTTTATTTTTCTTAGGCTCTTTTGCACAGAATTTTTCCTTTTTCTCTTTTTATTACTTGATTTGTGTGTGAACACTTTATCAATTATTACATGCACTTATTGCTGCTGTATTTATTTTCGTACATGATTTTGCACATTATTTGCACTTTATTTATATCTATTTATTGATGTAATCTATTGATTTATTTTCATATTTTAACTGGATATATTTGTCTATTTTGCATGGATATATATTCGTGTTATGGGAGTGTAATCATGGATCCGTGATCAGTAGATGCCCATTCAAGTTTTTGCTTCAGCATTGATATCTATCTCTAGCTGTGCAATCTGATTGAATAAATCAATATTAACCCCTTCACTACCCGCCCATAGTCATATGACGCCCACAAGGTGGATCTCCCATCCTGGGTGGGCGTCATATGATGTCCTCCCATTCCCGGCCGCCGGGCACCCACGATTGCCCGTTAAAACAACGGGACCGTGCGGGACCGTGGAGCTGTGTGTGTAAACACACAGCTCCACGTCCTGTCAGCAGAGAGGAGACCGATCATGTAATCCCAGTACGGAGGAACACATGATCGGTCTCCTCCCCTTGAGTCCCCTCCCCCCACAGTTAGAATCACACATATAGGGAATACATTAACCCCTGCAGCGCCCCCTAGTGTTAACCCCTTCCCTGCCAGTCACATTTACACAGTAATCAATGCAATTTTATAGCAACGATCGCTGTGTAAATGTGAATGGTCCCAAAAATGTGTCAAAAGTGTCCGAAGTGTCCACCGCAATGTCGCAGTCACGGAAAAAAAATCGCAGATCGCCGCCATTACTAGTAAAAAAAAAAAAAAAAATGCAATAAATCTATCCCCTATTTTGTAGACGCTATAACTTTTGCGCAAACCGATCAATATACGCTTATTGCGATTTTTTTACCAAATATATGTAGAAGAATACGTATCGGCCTAAACTGAGTAAAAAAATCGTTTTTTTTTTTTTTAAAAAATGGGATATTTATTATAGCAAAAAGTAAAAAATATTGTGTTTTTTTTTCAAAATTGTCGCTCTTCTTTTGTTTATAGCGCAAAAAATAAAAACCGCAGGGGCGATCAAATACCACCAAAAGAAAGCTCTATTTGTGGGGAAAAAAGGACGTCAATTTTGTTTGGGTGTAACGTCGCACAACCTCGCAATTGTCAGTTAAAGCGACGCAGTGCCAAATCGCAAAAAGTGCTCTGGTAAGGAAGGGTGTAAAATGGCCCGGTGTTGAAGCGGTTAAGGATGCCGTTCTGATCTGTCCTTTTGGGAAGATTCCAAAGGATGTGCGTGTATTAGAGCTAGCAAGCGCCACAATATATTTTATATTTTTATATCATTGCTTGGTGTGAGAACACTTTTATGGTGACTGCTGCATTTTTTAGTTTCCTTATTTATATATATAGTGGTTTTTACCTTTCCCCTGAGTGGTTTGCGCATTAGTCACCCCCTATTATACGTACATTTTATACTACTTTAATAGAGTGGATTATAGGATTTACAAGCATTTTAACTTGGTTGACATTGGGGATTCCTGTCAGGCAGGGAGAGAGAGGGAGAGAAGACATTACATTACATGGTAAGACCTACCCCGAAAATAAGCCCTACTGTGTCTTTTGTTGCGAAAATTAATATAAAACCCGGGCTTATTTTCGAGGAAACACGGTACTCGAGAATAAGCCGACTTTTTCAGAACATTTTTTATGCTGAAAAAGCCCCCCTCAGCTTATACTCGAGTGAGGTCTCCCTCTGTGTCATGCAGTCTTAACTGTTCGGCGGCCGTCCACTGTAACAAAGCCCCACCTCCTCCTTGTCCGTGATAGACGGAACACTGCACACTGAACACTGATACAATGCTGGGAAACTGAATTAGTGTTCAGTCTATCATAGACGAGGAGCAGGTGGGCACAGTGAGGCTGCAGATGGGCACAGTGAGGCTGCAGATGGGCACAGTGAAGCTGCAAATGGGCACAGTGAGGCTGCAGATGGGCACAATGAGGCTGCAGATGGGCACTGATGATACAGGTGGGCACAGTGAGGCTGCAAATGGGTACAGTGAGGCTGCAAATGGGCACAGTGAGGCTGCAGATGGGCACAGTGAGGCTGCAGATGGGCATTGTTTACCAGTAGCTGCTGCATTTCCCACCCTAGGCTTATACTCAAGTCAATACGTTTTTGTGGTAAAATTAGGTGTCTCGGCTTATATTCCAGTCAGATTATCCTCAAGTATATACGGTACCTATATATTCATGCTACATTGAACTGGCGTTAATGTTCAGGGTCTAATAATATATTACTATGTTGTAAGTTGCTGCTAGAGTCTCTTAACTGATTTTAAACTTGTGTTCATGTATATGCAATTTAATTTCTGTTATGCTGTGAGATCTTAAGTAAACTTGTTATTTAAATACACAGCTCAGTTATTTCCTATTGCTTTGACTAATTAGAATCCACAGTTCAAATTAACTCTTGGTAAAGGACAGTGAATTGTGAACCTCATTAGCACTATTCTAAATGTCTGTGTGTCACCAAATACAGGGCTCCATTCCCATTAAAAAATGTGGTAAAATACCACTGAATATTTTTCTAAAAGTTTTTTGGTATTCACAAAAAATGCTACTAAAATACCACATGAGTTATTTAATGAAGTCTTGTGATATTTTACATGCTGTAAGTAACACCTGGCACTAGCCAGTGTATTTACTTACATTAATATATAGTCGTTGTAAAAGAGCGGGTGGCCATCCGCATCTTTAACAACCAGTAAACCATATGGTTGTTATAGAACGGGCACCCACTATGTCCTTAACAAACGATGAGTCATCAGCTGTTAGCAGGGTTCCCCGCTGACAGCTAAATGTAAAAAAAAAATTGACGGCAATAAAAAAAAGTGGGAAAAAAACGGTGTTGGTCCCCCTTCAATGCATACCAGGCCCTTTGGGTGTGGCATGGATTTTAAGGGAAACCCCATGCCAAAACTAAAAAAAATGGAATGGGCCCCCCAAAATCCATACCAGAACCTTATCCGAGAAAAGATTTTGTGGACCCCACATCATTTTTTTTTTTTATTTTGGTGTGGGGGTTCCCTACAAAATCCATACCAGACCCGAAGGTCTGTTTTTTTTACTTATAGCTGTCAGCGGGGAAACAGCTCCACATCTCCTTATCCCCCCCTTAATCCCCCCCTCCTTCTCGATCTCCTTTTCCCCTCCTTCTTCCCTTCTCTTTTCTCTCTCAGTCCCACCTTCTGCTGCCCTCCTCCCCTCCTCACCCCTGCTAACCCATACTCCTCTCCCCCCCCCATCTCAGTCCCCTCTTTCCCCATATATTCTCCCTCCTTCCCCTTCTACCACTTAACTTGGTCTCTTCCCTTCTGAGTGGATACACTCCCACCCCCCAGTTGACTACTCTCATCACCCACGGCAACCCTCATATTTCTAATTGAATACCAGTGGTCTTGATACAATACCCTCACATCATCATGCAGAGTAAGCCACCTCTTATGCCATCCCTGATGTTGAAGTGCTTATTGCTCAATGTAAAAGGTCTTAACCTACCGGAAAAAAGGTCTCAAGTCATGTCATCCCTCACTAAACACAAGGCCCTTTTTATTCTTTTACAGGAAACCCATTTCCTCTCGGACTCTATACCTAAACTATCCAATCACATATACCGCTCCGCGATACATGCTACTAACCCTGAATCCAAGACCAAATGAGTCTCCATATTAATCTCCAAACACGCAAACTTTCACTTATCCGATTCCCTCATTGATCCAGAAGGTAGATATATTTTTCTCAAGGGCTCATACGCCTCAAAACCAATAACGATAGCGAATATATATTGCCCCAATGACCACCAGGTTGCTTTCTTTAGAAACATTTGCGATCTTTTAGCCTTCTTCCAGAAAGGAATAGTGCTCTCAGGTGGCGAATTTAATGTCCCTTTGAACCCTGTACTAGACTCCTCCTCAGGAACTTCTACCTTAACATACAAAGCCCTGGGCCATATTAAAATACAGCTCCAAAATCGAACCCTCCACGCCACTTGGCGCACTTTATTTCCATCCGATAAAGATTACACCTTTAAGGCTCCACATTACAAATATTCTAGGATTGATTATTTCCTCCTTTCCCAGAAAGACTTACCCTTTCTCCAACAATCTACCATAGAACCGATGTTTCTGTCTGATCATCACCCGATCACAGTCACCCTATCTTTCCCTGAAACCTGCTCTAAAACGAAGACATGGCGTCTGAACCCCTCCCTAATCAAAGGCCCCTCCCTAATCGATAGAACACGTACGCACCCGACTTCATCTATATTTTACGGAAAAATTCTAATCTGGAGGTATCCCCAATTTCCCTCTGGGAAGCACATAAATGTATTATCCAAGGTGAACTGATTGCCCTTGCTGCGAAGGCTAAGAGACAACACTAATATACCATTAACGCTTTAACTAGGACAATTAAGAACCTTGAAACATCTCACAAACTGACACACGCACAGTCACCCTAACAGGATCTAGTACATACCCAATCCCTTCTTTTAGAGTAGCTGAGCAAACACACTAAAAGATGTTATATCCTTGGCCAGAGGATTTTCTACGAAAAGGGGAACAAGTGTGGACGCCTTTTAGCCCGCACGGTCCAAAACTCTAAAATCTCCTCTACAATTCACCTTATATGTAGTGCCCAGGGAATCGTTCTGGCCAAGAATGAGGACATTGCTAAAGAATTCGCAAGTTTTTACTCAAAACTTTACAATTTACATTCTAGCCATACAACCCAGACTACCACTTAAACTCGCACCAAACACATTAGAGACTTCCTATCCCAGTACAGCCCAAAACCAATAACTCCCCAACAAACACTTGATCTTGAGAGCCCCCTCTCGGCAGCAGAACTGGAGTCAGCTATCAAACAAATGAAAATGGGCAAGAGCCCGGGACTGGGCGGTTTTACCCTCTAGTATTATAAATTGTTTGCTGGTACCCTTTCTCCTAAACTTCTGGCTACCTTCAATGCCCTCCCGGACCCCCAGATTAGACCAGACAGAATGTTAGCTGCACACATAACCATTATATCTAAGGAAGGTAAAGACCCCTCACAAGTCGCAAATTATAGACCAATATCTCTTTTAAATGTGGACATTAAAATATACACGAAGATTCTAGCTAATAGGCTACTCCCCCTAGAGCCTGGCCTCATCTCCCTGGACCAAGTGAGTTTTGTTCCTGGTAGGGAGGCCAGGGACAATACCATTCATACATTGAACCTACATCACTGGCTTACGACTTCCAAATCACAAGGATATTTCCTTTCACTCGAGGCTGACAAGGCGTTCGACAGGGTGGCCTGGGACTACATGCGCGAGGTGCACTTGGCTATAGGTCTTGAGACCTGCATGCTATCACACATAATGGCCCTATATTCCGGTCCCTCCACTGCCACGAGAGTCAATGGCCACCTGTCGGACTCCTTCCCTATCGGCAATGGCATACGCTAGGGATGCCCGCTTTCACCCCTGATCTACATACTGACACTGGAACCCTTCCTTAACAGACTGAAAAACAACCCCAACATCCAAGGAGTAACCGTGAGAGATAGAGAGTTTAAGGTTGCAGCTTTCGCTGACGACATTTTACTCTCTTTAAAATCGCCTCGAATCACCCTGCCTAACCTCAAAGACATAGAATCCTTCGGTAAATTATCAAACCTTAAAATCAACCACACTAAGTCACATACCCTAAACGTCACCCTCCCTTCACAAGAGGTGGCTCACTGTCAAGACTCCTTTCCATTTCAATGGAAAAAGAAGGCAAGCACATACCTTGACATCCAAATCCCTTCCCGCCTGTCAGATCTCTATTTGAAAAACTACCACACTGCCCTTCTTAAGGCTAAAAATCATCTTAAAGATTGGATGGGTCTGAATGTTTTATGGTTTGGCCGCTCATGCTCATCTTACCACGTCTACTCTATCTAATACAATCAGTCCCGATACACCTACCAACAGGCTTCTTTACAACAGGAGGAACTCTCCTCTTCACATTAAATATTCTTGCCTCACATTACTCAAATCTAGAGGGGGCATTGGGTTGCCGGACCTACATAAATATTATTTAGCATGCCACCTTACAAGGATTGCAGACTTCAAAAAGTCATGGGTATCCCTTGAAAAAGCCTTTTCGTCTGGGCCCTTGCACCTACTCCCATGGCTGCCCTCGAAACACTGGCCGCAAAACCTCTCATCGCACCCGCTCATTAACCCTTCACTATTGGCATTTAGAAAGGCAACATTATGCGGGACGTTTGCTACTATCCCGGATCCCTTAACCATGTTAAGAGGAAACCCTGCTTTTCCCCCAGGGGATTCCAACACCTTCTTACAACAGGAATGGCCATTTGAGGATGTCCTAGCTCCCCAGTTCTACTCCAATGAAACCCCCATTCCCTCATTGCACCGTTTAAATGTGCGTGCACGTGTGCCTGTTTGCGACTGCGCGTGCCCACCTGTTCGCAGCTGTGCGCGTCAGTGCATACGCCAGTACACAGTATTCTGGGCGCACACACGCCTGTGTGCCAACGTGTGTCTATTAACCGGACTTCTCTTACATTGCCCCCCCAATGGGCAACCTCTGGATGCCCATCAATAATTTATTTTTGGGGTGAGCCTGTATCAACCTCTTGGCATGTAAATTGGATTCTGGTTCCTAAGAGTTGTCTTCATGTCCGTAGCCTTTCCATTTAAACAAAAACTGGATTACATTTCTTCTCTTTCTACAGTCCATAATTGCTTCAACCTCATACTCCTCATTACCGTTGACTAAGGTAGGTGCAGGTGGACCCGACTCACGACCAGGAAAAGGATCTAGCCTTGCACTTTTCAGTAATGAGACATGGAAAACCAGATGAATTTTGTAATTCTCAGGGAGAGATAGTTCGTGATCTGCCTTTTGACAGGGAAGGGACCAATAAATCTCGGTCCGAGTTTCTTGGATGGACAAGATAATTTTAGGTTGGTAGTGGATAACCTAACCTTGTCTCCTACTTGAAGTTTTAGGTCTCCTCTTCTCTTCTTTTCCTGTCAAAGAATTTCTTATTGTCTTGTTGTGCTTTGTAGATATTTCTTTGTAATACCTTATGGTTCGACTGAAGGGTGTAATCTTTCTTGGACTGCGGGAACCAAGGAATCAGGAACATCTCTATAGATCTATTGTGGACCAAAGTCATTTATATGCTGGTCAACACATTGCCGCTAATCCCCAGTTGCCCTTTCTTGCCAGAGATTGGAAACCAATTACAGTTTCCGAATTTAAGACCTTTCAGGGCCTTTCCCTCAACATGGGCCCACATAAATTCCCGACTCCCGACTTATTGGTCCACCCACCCAGTCGACCATATGCCCGTGTTCTCTGCCTCCATGTCCAGGAAACGATACGAGCAGATCTTGCGGTTCATGCACTTTAACGACAATGAACTTTGTCGTCCTCGTGGAGACCCTGAATACAATCGGCTCTACAAAATTCGGCCCCTCATAAACCATTTTAACCAACGTTTTGCAGCCTTGTTTACTCCCAATCAAGTTGTCTGCATTGATGAGTCCCTGATTACATTTTCTGGCCGCTTGTCTTTCAAATAGTACTTTCCCAGCAAGCGTGCCAGAAACGGGGTCAAGCTCTATAAGTTCTGTGACAGGGCAACAGGCTATGTATGGAGCTTTACGGTTTATGAGGGAAAAGATAGTTACGTAGAGCCGGAGAACTGCCCAGATTACATAGGGAGCGCTGGCAAGATAGTGTGGAACTTGGTGTCACCCTTATTCGGAAAGGGGTACCACTTGTACGTGGACAATTATTACACGAGCGTGCCACTGTTTAGTCACTTGTTTAAACATCAGATTGTAGTATGTGGCACCGTGCAACCTAATCGCCGAGGCTTTTCCCAGCAGCTTTTAGATTCCCATCTTAGGCTGGGGAGAGAGCCTGCTTGCAGTGTAATAACTTTCTCGCTATGAAGTGGAGGGATAATAAGAATGTTTTCGTTCTTACCTCCCTTCATGCAGACACGACAGTCCAAATTCGTACGGCGGCTGGTGTTGTGGAGAAACCCCTCTGTGTCCACGAATATAACCAAAATATGGGAGGGGTGGACCTCAACTACCAGTTGTTGGCGCCGTATCTAGTTGCCCGTAAGGCCAGACGCTGGTACAAAAAAGTGTCTGTTTACTTATTTCAATTGGCTTTGCTGAACGCTCATGTGCTATACAGAGCTTCAGGCGGGACTTTATCCTTCCTTGAATTCCAGGAAGAGATTGTCACAGACCTTCTGTATCCAGATGGTTCTGGACCTCACCATTCCCAACCAAATGCAGTTAGCCGGCTGCATGAGAGGCATTTTCCTTATGCTCTCCCGAGTACCCCTACCCAACGAGCCCCCCAAAAAAGATGTTGTGTCTGTAGCAAGCGCGTATTTAGGCATGACACCCGTTATTATTGTCCACGCTGTCCTGACAATCCTGGTCTTTGCATTGGTGAATGTTTTGAACGCTACCACACACTAGTAAAGTATTAGCGTAGGGTACAGAATTTTAAAGGGTTGGATACACTTACACAGGTTCTCCCAAGATGCCATCGCATTTTGAGACCCGACCGTTACAGTTAAAATTACAGTTACAAAAAAAAAAGTGTTTAAAAAAAAAAAACGTACAAAAAAAGAAACCCCCCAATAAAAATATAAAATAAAAAAAGCAAAAATAGTTGTTGTTTTATTGTTCTCTCTCTATTGTTGCTCTTTTTTTACTGTATTCTATTCTGCAATGTTTTATTATGTTTTATCATGCTTGCTTTTCAGGTATGTAATTTTGTTATACTTTACTGTTTACTGTGTTTTATTGTTAACCAGCGCAGTGCAGCGCGGATTTATTTATCTTGACAGCAACATCGTTTGCTCCCACGATACATAAAGCCATGACTCCAACACTGTAGGAGGTGATTTCACCACCACAGTTAAAAAAAAAATAGCATATATGCCAAAGCATGGGGGCAGCAGGGGCGGAGGAGCGATTGGCTCCTAATGCCGCGTACATACGGTCAAAATTCCGACGAAGGCTTGCCGTGGAAAAGTCTGACCGTGTGTACGCGGCATAACTTTTTTGCAGGAGGATGCCCCCATGCTTCGGCATATATAAATGGTGCATGTATGCCCATCATTAGAAGTGGGTGGATAAAGGGAGGTATGCTAATGGTGGGCATACCCACCGATCAATCTCTTTTTTTCGTTCAGCCAAGAGGCTGCATGAAAAAAAAAAGATTACAATATATGTCCAGTATGTTGCTGGACTTTGAATGGTTATACCAGAATGATGCCTGCAGGTTTAGGTATCATCTTGGAATCATTCTTTTCAGCCAGTGATCAGCTTTCATGTAAAAGCAATTCTAGCGGCTAATTAGCCTCTAGACTGCTTTTACAAGCAGTGGGAGGGAATGTCCCCCCTCCCGGATATAAACAGCGCCATTGGGAAATTGGGAAAGCGTTTTATCACACCGATCTTGGTGTGGTCAGATGCTTTGAGGGCAGAGGAAAGGGTCCCCAATTTTTTCAAAAAAAGAGTACCTGTCACTGCCTATTGCTATCATAGGGGATATATACATTCCCTGAGATAACAATAAAAATGATTTAAAAAAAAAAAAAAAAATGGAAGGAACAGTTTAAAAATAAAATAAAAAAGCTAAATAAATAATAATAAAAAAAGCACCCCTGCCCCCCCTTCTCTTGCGCAAAGGCAAACACAAGCGTTAGTCTGGCGTCATATGTAAACAGCAATTGCACCATGCATGTGAGATATCACCGTGAAGGTCAGATCGAGGGCAGTAATTTTAGCAGTAGACCTCCTCCGTAAATCTAATATGGTAACCTGTAAAGGCTTTTAAAAATGTATGTAGTTTGTCGCCACTGCGCGTTTGTGCAAAGTTTTAAAGCATGTCGTGTTTTGTATCCATGTACTCGGCCTAAGATCATCTTTTTTATTTCATCAAAAATTTGGGCAATATAGTGTGTTTTAGTGCATTAAAATAAAAAAAACGTTTTTTTTTTTCCAAAAAATGTGCCATTGCGTGTAAGGTAACCCGGCAGTGTAGCCTTTCGGCTTCAACTTGCATGCGCAAGGCCCCGCTCCTCTCTCCTATTAGCCCGGCGGCCAAGGGAGGAGGAGGAGGGAGCCCCGCGGTGACGTCGCGGCCGCGGCCAGACTTCCGGAAGTGGGAAAGGATACCTGTCAAAGACAGGTATTCTGTGCCCCCTCCCCCTCCAGAAAGGTGCCAATTGTGACACCGGAAGGGGGGAGGAATCCGATGAGCGGAAGTTCCACTTTAGGGTGGAGCTCCACTTTAAGTGACTAGGCTAGGTGTGTATGGGCCCAGGATAGCATGCTGGGGAGGTTATTGAAGGCAATAATGCATGAAGGACAAAAGCTTACAGCATACATGAGGACAAAGAGGACATTCACAGCATATTACAATCATGGTAAGTATGGAATGAAGAAATGAATACAATACATTAGCAAACATTAAATACATAGAATGTGATGTTAAAGGATAAAACTTACCCTAATATAGTCCTTCTGCAGGACCTGTATGATGGCAGAACAGGTCTCTAGAATAATGATTCCTAGAGCCTGGGGGGAGATCCCAGTCGTGAACTTAATATCCTGGAGACTTCTCCCCGTCGCCAAGTACCGCAAAGTGGCAACAAGCCTTTGCTTGGGAGTGATGGCTTGCCGCATACAGATGTCCTGCTTGGTAATACAGGGGACAGCAAAGCCAACAGACGGTGAAAAAACAGGGTCTGTCATCCGGAGACAGTGCCTGAAATAGTCAGGATTATTCTCGCGGAGCTCCCGCAGCTCCCGCAGCTCCCACAGCAAAGGCATATGAGAGAATTGGTGACGATTAAGTAATCAATTCTTGGTCCATGAACTCCTCCTCCCCCTGTTCATGGACTGGACTTGGGTCAAAGCAATATCTCCAACACCAAGCCCAACAACAGCTCGAACTCTACGATGAGTAGGTAACCACAACATGGCTATAAAACGCTCGTCTGCTCAGAACAAACTGACAGAATGCACTGAAAATCAGAAAGGACCTGAGAAGAACGAGCTGAAAATCAGAAACGAGAGGACAAGAACGCACTGAAAAACAAAAGCAAACTGTAAATAGGAACGCACTGAAAGACGGGAACTGTCACGTACCTGATGGTGAGCCTGACGTGTAGAGGAAGGCCTCCCGTACAACTCCGGCCCAAGAGCCGCTGGTAGTGGGACAGCTGGCGCTGGAGCACGGTGAGTAAGAGTGCCTGGAATAAGTCTGAAATCTGTGCAGGTAGGAGCCAGGAACATGCAGGTGAAGCTGGACTTGGCTGCTAGCGGGCTGGAACGTAGTCGGATCACGGGCAGGTCTTGGCAGCAGATGAGCAGACCGGGTACAACAGCAGGTAGGAGCATGGTCAGGTCACATGCAGGCTCGGCAACAGGAAGGCAGATCAGGTATGACAGCAGGTAGAAGCGTGTTTGTAGCGCCTGCTGGATTTTGCTTCTAATCCCCTTGTGGAGGCTTCCATTTGTGGATGGACATTTTATGGTTACTCAACCTATCAAATTGCCATACTATTTTTATATGGACTATAAAAACTGCAGGACTTATTAATAAATGGTTGTGGAACGAATCATTTAAATTTCTATTATTTCTTCTTGGGAAATTTGCTTTGGATTACAAGTACAAAAAACCCTGGTATGTTCTTGTCTAGGCAGGCAAGAACCAGATGACCAAAAGAGTGTCACAGCGTGCAGAGATGAAGGCAGTAATAGAAAAAATTAGTTTATTGTAAATACAAAAAAGAGGAAAAATTAATGAACATATAATTCTACAATTGAATCAATTAAAAATGGTTGACATATGCAGCTAAATAACCACCATTACAAATATCATGTCAAAATACATCCAAGGTGCAACAACCTACAGGACAGTACAAACACAGAACAAAAAAGTGATCAAACAACATAAAACAATACTTCCGGACGCCGAAGATCTGTGTGTAGATAACCCACACTCACCAATAGTGAGTATGTACAGATACCAATAATTGACTATAGACGGGGGTATCTACACAGAGGTCCCAGGAAGGCTCGAGCCAATGTGGAATGGGGAGGGGGAAATGTCCGTGAGGAGGGGAAAAGAAAGGGAAAAAGAGAGGATACACTATATAGAGACCAAATGGAAAATGTACCTATTCAGCTGATGTATTGATGGGGAGGATAATTATTTTCCCTTATATCTCAAAAAATGGAAAAACTTTCTCAATGTAGAGAATAAATCTGTCTCCCGTTAATCACCATGAATAGTAACCCTTTGGAAAGGCAGATGTTGGCAGATATTGGCACAGGTGCAAACAGAGGATGTAATTAAATGCCTATGAATTGAGTCTGTGGCATTCCCACATCCCACATCAAGTGTGCGTTGATATCCTTATAAAGGTAAATTTGCAAAATCAGGCCTGTAGCCAAAACACACTCCGGTGTACACGTTTCCCAAAAAGAATGAGTGAAAGGTAGTCCTGCAATACCCAATCTCAGTTCCTAGAGACAGTGGGTCCTGTAAACATGTCTATAGGAGAGGGCTTACTGATGCCCAATGCATGAACTCCTACAGGGGGTCACTTCGTTTGTGCAGTGCTAGTGGCGGGACGTGTGGCGGCGTCACGTGGCGTGATGACGTCAACGCGCACACCTTTATTGGGTATTGCAGGACTACCTTTCATTCATTCTTTTTGGGAAACGTGTACACTGGAGTGTGTTTTGGCTACAGGCCTGATTTTGCAAATTTACCTTTATAAGGATTCCCTATTCCCCGTTTTTTTGTTAATATTTGGATTACAAGTGTAGCACTGACCCCCAAAGGAGTTGCTGATTTGATTTGGGCCTGCACTTTGCTAATAAACCCCACTGACTTGACTCAGTCCCCTTGACACAGCTGTGGTGCAATTCAATACAGTACAATATAATATAACACAATATACCTGTACTGTTACTTCAGGATCCACTGGCTCCACCTGCTGGGAGAAAACAATACTCCACACAACGGGGTGCTTAACCAAAGTATATTTTACTATAAGTATTGGCAAACAGGTGATTACAATAATTGTGCTGTCATTCCAACATAGAATGACAGTACAATGAATTTTTAATAAAACAATTATAAACAATATAGATACACAGAGCTCCCCCTACTTTTATAGCTATGCGTGAGATCTCACTTAACCGCTTCCCGACCGCCTCCTGTAGATATACATCTACAGAATGGCACGGCTAGGCAAAGGCACGTATATATACGTCCCCTTTAATTGCCTAGCCGTGGGGTCGCGCTCACGACCCGGTCAGGAGCTCCGTGACCACTGCTGCGGGACCAGCGGACCCAATCGCCGCTGGTGTCCCGCGATCGGGTCACAGAGCTGAAGAACGGGGAGAGGTCTGTGTAAACAAACCTCTCCCCGCGCTTCCTACTCTGTCTGTCATTGATCGGCTGTTCCCTGTCATCGGGAAAGCCGATCAATGACGTCAGACGTACAGCCACGCCCCCCTACTGTAAAAAAAACACAACACGTCACACTAACTCCTCCCCGCCCCTCACTGCCACTGTCATTTACATAGGAATCAGTGCTATTTAAATAGCACTGATTTCTGTATAAATGACAATGGTCCCAAAAATGTGTCAAAAATGTCCGATGTGTCCGCCATAATGTCGCAGTCACAATAAAAATAGCTTATCGGCCCATTACTAATAAAAAAAAAAAAAAATATTAATAAAAATGCTATAAAACGATCCCCTATTTTGTAAAAGCTATAATTTTTGCGCAAACAAATCCATAATCGCTAATTGCGATTTTTTTTACCAAAAATATGTAGAAGAATACGTATCTGCCTAAACTGAGGAAAAAAATTTTTTTTATATATTTTTGGGGATATTTATTATAGCAAAAAGTAAAAAATATTGCATTTTTTTCAAAATTGTCGCTCTATTTTTGTGTATAGCGCAAAAAATAAAAACCGCAGGGGCGATCAAATACCACCAAAAGAAAGCTCTATTTGTGGGAGCTACGTCGCACGACCGCGCAATTGTCAGTTAAAGCGACGCAGTGCCGAATCGCAAAAAGGGGCCTGGTCCTTTGGCTGCATATTGGTCCGGGGCTGAAGTGGTTAAAGTACTCACTTTAGTCTTCTTGTCTACGCTAGCTAGGATAAATCCTTGTGATTTGTAATCCAAGGTTAAAGTAATTAAAGTTGAGTTAAAGATGATCCTGGTATAACTTCAGTAACTATGATACAAGGCTTGAGATGCAATAGCAGATAGGCCTTATGCCTGCCTAGTGTCAGTTGCTATACTCCTCCTCCATAGGACTATAAATCCCAGCGAGGCCTGTATATAAGTCTGACTAGGTGCAAAAGTCAATAAACTGTGGGCCTCAACCCGCTCACCAACTGGACCGGAGCACTGTATGGTAGCTTTGGTCCGGAGATTGCAGCTTGCTTCTGTGTAACCCGCTGCTCAAACGAGTGTCTCTGGATCTTCCCAATCTGGTCACTGTGTCTCTGGCACCGTCAGGTCACTCACACAATCTAGCAGGGTTGCGCTCCGCAGTGGCTGTAGGCCGCTTCCTCCGGGAGGCCTCCTCACAAGTCCCCCCAGTGTCATGAAGATCCTGCCAGAAACCTGAACCCCGGCCGTCCTGGCCCACAGATGCCACTGCGCATGCGCGCCCGGGCGCGTGCACGTGTGCGGCCGCGCACAGGTGCGCGCACAGGGAGACAGGCGGGCGCTCTGGTTAGCGCCAGTTAGGCTATTTAAACCTGGCCTGGGCAGACGGTCCCCGCTGTCTGCTCTACAGCGTTGTGGTGTATGTTACCTGATCCTGATACCTCTGTCCTGTTGGCCCGGCTTACCTGTGACTACCCAGCTTTCCGCCTGTACCTGACCTCGGCCTGTTGTGACCATCCTTCTGCCTCATCCCTTGTACCTTGATGCCAGTCTGATACCTGACCTTCTCTGTTGAACTTGATCACCTGTATTGCTTCAGTCCGGTCTGCAGTTCTGTTCCCTGTGATGAACCTGATCACCTGTATTGCTCCAGTCCGTTCTGAGGTTCTGTTTCCTGTGCCAAGTCTGATCACCTGTACTGATCCAGTCTGTTCCAAGGTCCTGCTTCCTGTTTGTTCGCTGAACCAGCTTACCTGTCCAGTTCCGGCCTGCTCTGCTGTCCAGTCTGCTAAGCTGTCCATCCAGACCAAAAATGCTCTGCTATCCAGTCTGCTAAGCTGCCTATCCAGATCCAGCCAGCTCTGCTATCCTGTCCGTTTGCTGAATCTGCTTACCTGTCCAGTTCCGGCCTGCTCTGCTGTCCAGTCTGCTAAGCTGTCCATCCAGACCCAACCTGCTCTGCTATCCAGCCTGCCAAGCTGTCTATCCAGATCCAGCCAGCTCTGCTATCCTGTCTGTTTGCTGAACCTGCTTACCCGTCCAGTTCCGGCCTGCTCTGCTGTCCAGTCTGCTAAGCTGTCCATCCAGATCCATCCTGCCCTGCTTACCTGTCTAGCCTGCTAGACTGAACCAGCTTGTCCGCTGAGTTGACCTTGTCACTCCACCGGTCTGTTGATCCTGCCAGGCACCCGTGCTCCTCCTCACTCCTGGGTCGCCTGTCCCCCCTACCAGGGAACCAGGAGTGGGAGACGCAAGGGAGGTCTCTCTCTGCAATATCGGGCTCGCACCACCAGGTACGTGACACCCAGGCAGGCCATGCGTTCCCCAGAGACCTAAGATGGCTGTTCGGGCTCCTTTTATGTCCTACCCAGCATGCACTGTCAGAGAGGGTGTCCATGGGTAGGTCACCCGGCATCCTGGGTAAAAAGGTAAATTCTCCAATGTAAATAACAGTCACTTCCTGTAATCAGCTTAGTGCTTTGTGAAAGCAAAAATCACTTAAGTCTACTATATGTGTTTGGCCGCTAGATGGTGCCAAATATTAAGCCATAGAAATGTCCATAGACTTTTGTTATAAATGTTAATACAATTTAGTAGGCAAGGATACCCGCGCTACACACTCCCCCTACGTTTTCTCTTTGGTCCCCAAAGAGGTTCAAAATGTTAACACTATCCTGTATTTTTGCCGCTATAGGGAAACACAATACAGACAGAGGAGCTTCCCACCAATTCTCATGTGATGGGGAGCTTTCCTGTGCACTCATAGCTGACACTTCAGTGTCTTGTACAGATGTGTCAAGGGGTGAGTTGGGGTTGTCCCTTACTGAATCAGAAGTAGAGGGACCAGGCACTTCAGAGTCTCTTTTGCTGACAATTTGAGATGCTTCAGAGCACTCGCCCAACGTATCGTAAGTCAGTCTCTTTGGTGGGCGAATGTCCCTCTTTGTTCTTTGCCTTTTCGGGGTATCCACTAATCTTTGACAAATATCCTCATTCCTCATCTCAGATGTTGGCAATGGAGAGTAAGCAGGAGTATTTTGCTCTTCTGTGTGATGGGTCATCGGCACAAATTCTGGGGCCTCTGCCCTAAGAGTCCCATTATTATCTTCTCCTGTCTTTGGGGAGACATCAACGTCAGTCTCTGATGTCTCAGGTGGCCACAGCCAACTCATCTCCATTTCTTCATCCTCATCTAAAGAGGGTGTAGGCTGAGACCTAGTTGCTGGTCTGTGCACAGCAGTGAACATGGAGGGGAATTCCTCTTCTGGATTTATTCTAACCGTTTCTGTGAGGGGTGAGAGATGATTTTGATGCCAGGTTTTTACTGGCCCAGTGTTTACTTCTGGCTTGATTTCATACACTGGGAGTCCTGGGAGCTTCCTGCACACAACATATGGCTGTGATTTCTAGTGATCAGCCAACTTATGTTTGCCTGGGATGCCCAGATACCTTAGTAGGACATGGTCACCTGGTTGAAGATCCTAAACTCTTACTTTTAGATCAAAATTCCTCTTATTCCTATTTTCTCTGCTACTTGAGGTGTCTTGAGCCTGCTCATAAGCTATCTTCAAGTTCCTCCGCAGTCTGTCCACATACCCTCGATGAGAGGTCTCTGATGTGTGATCCAGAGAGGTTCCAAAAGCTAAATCTACTGGTAGCCTAGCTTCACGCCCAAACATTAACCTGTATGGTGAATATCCAGTAGCATAATTCTTGGTGCTATTATAGGCATGAACCAATGCAGTGATGTGCCTACTCCAATTGGGTTTCTTCTCTGCAGTCAAAATACCCAACATGTTCAGGAGAGTCCTGTTGAACCTTTCTGGTTGAGGATTCCCTTGTGGGTGGTAGGGGGTAGTCCTGGACTTTTGTATGCCTAGTTAGGGATGAGCCGAACACCCCCGGGTTCGGTTCGAACCAGAACCTTCGAACGGACCGAAAGTTCGCGCGAATTTTCGAACCCTATACGTTATAATGGACGCGAACGTTCGAAATCAAAAGTGCTAATTACAACGGCCAATATGCATGTTAATGTCATAAAACAGGTTTGGGGACCCGGGTCCTGCCCCAGGGGACATATATCAATGCAAAAAGAACTTTTAAAAACTAACGTTTTTTCGGGAGCAGTCATTTTAATGATGCATAAAGTGAAAAAAAAAAAGTGACATTTTCATTTAAATATGGTACCTGGGGGGTGTCCAAAGTATGCCTGTGAAGTGGCATGTGTTTCCCGTGTTTAGAACTGTCCTTGCACAAAATGACATTTGTAAAGGAAAAAAAAGAAGCCATTTAAAACCACTTGCGGCTTTAGGTTTGATCTTAAGTAGAATCTGAACAGGTACATTATGAAGTGTAGCTCCATCCCAAAAAAATCTATTTTTAAGCTTTTTGGAGAACATAGGGAGGGGTTATCACCCCTGTAACATTTGCTGTCTTTGCACATCTGTTCAGAACATGTCACCTCACTTTCCGTCCCAATGACAAATGTTTTTGGAAAAGTGGGGTTTTAATTGAAACAAGGATTGGTGATAAAGTATCAGTAGAGAGGAGATACCTTTTTCCCAAATTAAATCTAACAGGATAGAATTTCCCTTCCTAGGGGTAGATTTCCTCTCACTTCCTGTTTTCTCTTTCCATTTGCAAGTAGGAGTCGTTTGTAAGTTGGATGTTTGAAAGTAGGGGCCTGGCGTATATACTCTGCAGAAATTTGCCCTATTAGATGTTGGTGTAGCCACAAGACTGGTGGGCACAGGAATGGGCCCTGCTGTGAGTTAATAGATCAAGATTTGTAATTGCATGCACCTGTTGAACAGGGCAGAAAAATTGGGGGTGGTGGTGGTGGTGGTGGTGGACGGTTTTGCCACAAGACTGTAAGCTCTCACAGTTACTCTTGGTGGGCGCAGGAATGGGCCCTGCTGTGAGTTATTAGATCAAGATTTGTAATTGCAAGCACCTGATGAACAGGGCAGAAAAATTGGGCCTTTGGCGGTGGTGGTGGACGGTGTTGCCACAAGACTGTAGGCCCTCATAGTTACTCTTGGTGGGCGCAGGAATGGGCCCTGCTGTGAGTTATTAGATCAAGATTTGTAATTGCAAGCACCTGATGAACAGGGCAGAAAAATTGGGCCTTTGGCGGTGGTGGTGGACGGTGTTGCCACAAGACTGCAGGCCCTCATAGTTACTCTTGGTGGGCGCAGGAATGGGCCCTGCTGTGAACTATTAGATCAAGATTTGTAATTACCCGCCCCTGTTAAACAGGGGCTGAAAAATTGTGCCTTAGGCACTGGTGCTGGTGCCACAACACTGCAACCCCTCACAGAGACTGTACTTGGAGCACAGCAGTCACACGTGTTGCGAAGCATTTTTTTAAAAAATTGTAAGTACACGCCCCTGTTAAACAGGGGCTGAAAAATTGTGCCTTAGGCACTGGTGCTGGTGCCACAACACTGCAACCCGGCCCTCACAGATACTGTACTTGGAGCACAGCAGTCACACGTGTTGCGAAGCATTTTTTTTAAAAAATTGTAAGTACACGCCCCTGTTAAACAGGGGCTGAAAAATTGTGCCTTAGGCACTGGTGCTGGTGCCACAACACTGCAACACGGCCCTCACAGAGACTGTACTTGGAGCACAGCAGTCACACGTGTTGCGAAGCATTTTTTTTTAAAATTGTAAGTACACGCCCCTGTTAAACAGGGGCTGAAAAATTGTGCCTTAGGCACTGGTGCTGGTGCCACAACACTGCAACACGGCCCTCACAGAGACTGTACTTGGAGCACAGCAGTCACACGTGTTGCGAAGCATTTTTTTAAAAAATTGTAAGTACACGCCCCTGTTAAACAGGGGCTGAAAAATTGTGCCTTAGGCACTGGTGCTGGTGCCACAACACTGCAACCCGGCCCTCACAGATACTGTACTTGGAGCACAGCAGTCACACGTGTTGCGAAGCATTTTTTTAAAAAATTGTAAGTACACGCCCCTGTTAAACAGGGGCTGAAAAATTGTGCCTTAGGCACTGGTGCTGGTGCCACAACACTGCAACACGGCCCTCACAGAGACTGTACTTGGAGCACAGCAGTCACACGTGTTGCGAAGCATTTTTTTTAAAAATTGTAAGTACACGCCCCTGTTAAACAGGGGCTGAAAAATTGTGCCTTAGGCACTGGTGCTGGTGCCACAACACTGCAACACGGCCCTCACAGAGACTGTACTTGGAGCACAGCAGTCACACGTGTTGCGAAGCATTTTTTTTAAAAAATTGTAAGTACACGCCCCTGTTAAACAGGGGCTGAAAAATTGTGCCTTAGGCACTGGTGCTGGTGCCACAACACTGCAACACGGCCCTCACAGAGACTGTACTTGGAGCACAGCAGTCACACGTGTTGCGAAGCATTTTTTTTAAAAATTGTAAGTACACGCCCCTGTTAAACAGGGGCTGAAAAATTGTGCCTTAGGCACTGGTGCTGTGGCATGGATCATTGAGGAGGAGGAAGAGGATAGTCAGTGAACATAAGAGGACAGTCACTCAGCATCAGCATAGGCAGTCTTGAAGGGATGTGACATTAAAAATTATTCGGTTATATCCGCCTCAGGTGCCTGGTAGCTGGTGGTGATCCAAGACTGATTCATTTTGATGAATGTCAGTCGATCAACCGAGGCGGTGGACAGGCGCACCCTATGATCAGTCACAAATCCTCCAGCAGCACTGAATGTGCGTTCGGAAAGAACGCTGGAGGCAGGACAGGCCAGTAGCTCAATTGCATACTGTGCAAGCTCTGGCCAGTGATCCATCCTCAGGACCCAGTAAGCCAGAGGATTTTCGGTGGGAAAGGTGTCCAAGTCTGACCTTGCCCCAAGGTATTCCTGCACCATGTATATCAGACGCTGGCGATGGTTGCTGGAACCGATCATACCTTGGGGCTGCGGACTAAAAAATTGTCTGAACGCATCGGTCAGACGTCCACCTTCCCCACCGCTCCTTCTGCCACTGACCGAAGCCTCAGCAACTCGTCGCCCAGGACCAGGAGTTTGTAGCCTCCCAGTTTCTGGGAACGCGTTGCACAGACCTTTCTGCAAGGCCTCCCTGAGATGTCTCATCCTCTGCTCCCTCTGCGACGGCAAGATAAGGTCCGCAACCTTACCCTTGTACCGCGGATCAAGGAGAGTGGCCAGCCAGTAATGGTCCCTCTCCTTGATCCGAAGAACACGAGGATCCTTCCGCAGGCTTTGCAGGATCAGGGAGGCCATGCAGCGTAGGTTAGCTGAGGCATTCGGTCCGGAGTCTTCTGGGTCACTGAGGATGACATGATCGCCAGCCACCTCCTCCCAGCCACGTACAAGTCCACTGGCTTGTTGGGACTGTACATCATCCCTAAAAGACTGCTGCTGCTGATGCTGAGTGCCAGGCTCCACCTCCATGCTCACACAATCCTCCTCCTCCTCCTCCTCCTCCTCCTCCTCCTCATCCTCTTCCTGTGTGATGGGTGGGACAGAAGGAACACTGTCCGGATAAAGGGGGCCTTGAGAGGCAAGGAAGTCCTCCTCTTCCTGCCTCTGTTCTGCCTCAAGTGCCCTGTCCATTATCCCACGCAGCGTATGCTCCAACAGGTGGACAAGAGGGACAGTGTCACTGATGCATGCACTGTCACTGCTCACCATCCTCGTGGCCTCCTCAAATGGTGAGAGGACAGTGCATGCATCCCTGATCATGCTCCACTGACGTGGGGAAAAAAAACCAAGCTCCCCTGACCCTGTCCTGGTGCCGTAGTCGCAAAGGTACTCATTGATGGCCCTCTGCTGCGTGTGCAGTCGCTGCAGCATGGCCAACGTTGAGTTCCACCTGGTGGGCATGTCAGATATTAGGCGGTTCTTGGGCAGGTTCAGCTCCTTTTGCAGCTCAGTCAGCCGAGCACTGGCATTATAAGATCGGCGGAAATGCACACAGACTTTCCTGGCCTGCCTCAGGACATCCTGTAAGCCTGGGAACCTGCCCAAGAACCGCTGCACCACCAGGTTGAGGACGTGAGCCATGCAGGGCACATGGGTGAGCTGCCCCTGTCGCAGGGCGGAGAGGAGGTTTGTGCCATTGTCAGAAACGACCATTCCTGGCTTAAGCTGACGTGGCGTCAACCACCTCTCGGCCTGCCCCTGCAGAGCTGCCAGAACCTCTGGCCCAGTGTGGCTCCTGTCCCCCAAACACACCAGCGCAAGCACGGCATGGCATCTTTTTGCCTGCGTACTTGCGTAGCCCCTTGTACGCCTACGGAGCACCGCTGGTTCCAAGGACAGAGCACTGGAGGAAGAAGAAGAGGAGGGGGTGGAGGAGAGAGGTGTGTCACAACCAGTAGCAGTAGTCGCGTTTTGGAGGCGTGGTGGCGGAACAACCTCCAACACTACTGCACCTTGTCCTGCATCCCTCCCAGCTGCCAATAGAGTGACCCAATGGGCCGTGAAAGAAAGGTACCGTCCCTGTCCATGCCTGCTGGACCATGAGTCAGCGGTAATATGCACCTTACCGCTGACCGCCCTGTCCAGCGAGGCATGGACATTGCCCTCCACATGCCGGTAGAGAGACGGAATCGCCTTCCGCGAGAAAAAGTGGCGTTTGGGAACCTGCCACTGAGGAACCGCACATTGAACAAACTCACGGAAGGGGGCCGAGTCTACCAACTGAAAAGGCAGCAGTTGAAGTGCTAGCAATTTAGCAAGGCTAGCATTCAACCGCTGGGCATGTGGATGGCTGGGAGTGTACTTCTTTCTACGGTCCAGCAGCTGGGGCAGGGAAATTTGCCTGCTGCATTCGGACGTCGGTGTACTGCAAGTACTTGGTTGTGACACACCGAATTCTACACCTTCAGTCCTCTCAGAGCAGCTTTCAGAGAGGACTGAAGGTGTAGTGGGGATGGAGATCCCAGCTGAGGAGGAGCAAGGAGAGGTCCGCTTAGTTCTTTGGTGTGGGTCTTTTATGTGTGCCTGCCAACGAGCTGCATGGCAGGTCGCCATATGTCTGGTCATGCTTGTCGTGCCCAAGCGGCTGATGTTTTGGCCACGCGAGATACGCTTGAGACAAATATTGCAAATAGCAGTGGTGCGATCTGCTGCACTCGTCTCAAAAAAGGCCCACACCAAAGAACTTTTCTGATAACGTGCAGAGGCAGCGCCCTGCACAGGCGGAGCTCTGCGGTGTTGTACAGTTGCTGTGCTGGCCTCTACCTGGCCTCCAGGGGGCATCCTGCCTCGTTGGACATGTGACGCCGCATCCTCCTCCTCCTCGTCCTCCTCCTCATCCTCTCTCCCTTGAGGCACCAACGTGGAGTCAGTGACCTCATCATCCCCTCCCTCTTCACCACTAGAGCAAACCTGGCAGTAAGCTGCAGCTGGTGGAACTGTACTGCCAGATTCCTCAAGCTGGGTATCGTCATCCGAGCCTTCGAATCGTTGGGCATCCTCCTGGAGCATGTACCCAACACTGTGCTCAAAGAGTTCGGGGGACTCCTCAGGAGGACATGGTGGGTCTAGGGAAGGGGTGGCTGATGATGCTCTGTCAGTACCCTGAGCCTGGGTGAGAGAGGATGAGGAGGATGAGGAGGGCTTGGTCATCCATTCTACCAAGCCTTCAGCATGATGCGGCTCCACATGTCCAGCTGCCGAAAACAAAGACGCGCGTGTCCCATGGCCACGTGCTGATGACGATGCACGACCACGTCCACGTCCACGGCCACGTCCACTAGAAACAGAGCCTGCCTGCCCTGTGTTCTTGGCTCTGCACGCTCTGCCTCCCCTTGGCGGTCTTCCAGCCATTGTAGTCGGTAGTCCTGTGGGTGCTGCTGAGAAGAAAATATAGGAGCTCTGTGTGATGCCACTAACACACTAGAAGTCCTATGGGTGCTTCTGCAAAGAAAATAGAGGAGCTCTGTGTGATGCCACTAACACACTAGAAGTCCTATGGGTGCTTCTGCAAAGAAAATAGAGGAGCTCTGTGTGATGCCACTAACACACTAGAAGTCCTGTGGGTGCTTATGCAAAGAAAATAGAGGAGCTCTGTGTGATGCCACTAACACACTAGAAGTCCTGTGGGTGCTTATGCAAAGAAAATAGAGGAGCTCTGTGTGATGCCACTAACACACTAGAAGTCCTGTGGGTGCTGCTGAGAAGAATATATAGGAGCTCTGTGTGATGCCACTAACACACTAGAAGTCCTATGGGTGCTTCTGCAAAGAAAATAGAGGAGCTCTGTGTGATGCCACTAACACACTAGAAGTCCTGTGGGTGCTGCTGAGAAGAATATATAGGAGCTCTGTGTGATGCCACTAACACACTAGAAGTCCTATGGGTGCTTCTGCAAAGAAAATAGAGGAGCTCTGTGTGATGCCACTAACACACTAGAAGTCCTGTGGGTGCTGCTGAGAAGAATATATAGGAGCTCTGTGTGATGCCACTAACACACTAGAAGTCCTGTGGGTGCTTATGCAAAGAAAATAGAGGAGCTCTGTGTGATGGGACTAACACACTTCAAGTCCTATAGGTGCTTCTGGGAAGAAAATATAGCTCTGTGTGTGTGATGGGACTAACACACTTCAAGTCCTATAGGTGCTTCTGGGAAGAAAATATAGCTCTGTGTGTGTAATGGGACTAACACACTTCAAGTCCTATAGGTGCTTCTGGGAACAAAATATAGCTCTGTGTGTGTAATGGGACTAACACACTTCAAGTCCTATAGGTGCTTCTGGGAACAAAATATAGCTCTGTGTGTGTGATGGGACTAACACACTTCAAGTCCTATAGGTGCTTCTGGGAAGAAAATAT
The DNA here is from genome assembly GCA_028564925.1 of Lithobates sylvaticus. NCBI lineage: Eukaryota > Metazoa > Chordata > Amphibia > Anura > Ranidae > Lithobates > Lithobates sylvaticus. The sequence goes on from CM053030.1 coordinate 287,613,545, forward strand.
AGCTCTGTGTGTGTAATGGGACTAACACACTTCAAGTCCTATAGGTGCTTCTGGGAAGAAAATATAGCTCTGTGTGTGTGATGGGACTAACACACTTCAAGTCCTATAGGTGCTTCTGGGAAGAAAATATAGCTCTGTGTGTGTAATGGGACTAACACACTTCAAGTCCTATAGGTGCTTCTGGGAACAAAATATAGCTCTGTGTGTGTGATGCGACTAACACACTTCAAGTCCTATAGGTGCTTCTGGGAACAAAAATATAGCTCTGTGTGTGTAATGGGACTAACACACTTCAAGTCCTATAGGTGCTTCTGGGAACAAAATATAGCTCTGTGTGTGTGATGGGACTAACACACTTCAAGTCCTATAGGTGCTTCTGGGAAGAAAATATAGCTCTGTGTGTGTAATGGGACTAACACACTTCAAGTCCTATAGGTGCTTCTGGGAACAAAATATAGCTCTGTGTGTGTAATGGGACTAACACACTTCAAGTCCTATAGGTGCTTCTGGGAAGAAAATATAGCTCTGTGTGTGTGATGGGGCTAACACACTTCAAGTCCTATAGGTGCTTCTGGGAACAAAATATAGCTCTGTGTGTGTGATGGGACTAACACACTTCAAGTCCTATAGGTGCTTCTGGGAACAAAGTATAGCTCTTTGTGTGTGATGGGACTAACACACTTCAAGTCCTATAGGTGCTTCTGGGAAGAAAATATAGCTCTGTGTGTGTAATGGGACTAACACACTTCAAGTCCTATAGGTGCTTCTGGGAACAAAATATAGCTCTGTGTGTGTGATGGGACTAACACACTTCAAGTCCTATAGGTGCTTCTGGGAAGAAAATATAGCTCTGTGTGTGTGATGGGACTAACACACTTCAAGTCCTATAGGTGCTTCTGGGAACAAAATATAGCTCTGTGTGTGTGATGGGACTAACACACTTCAAGTCCTATAGGTGCTTCTGGGAACAAAGTATAGCTCTTTGTGTGTGATGGGACTAACACACTTCAAGTCCTATAGGTGCTTCTGGGAAGAAAATATAGCTCTGTGTGTGTAATGGGACTAACACACTTCAAGTCCTATAGGTGCTTCTGGGAACAAAATATAGCTCTGTGTGTGTAATGGGACTAACACACTTCAAGTCCTATAGGTGCTTCTGGGAACAAAATATAGCTCTGTGTGTGTGATGGGACTAACACACTTCAAGTCCTATAGGTGCTTCTGGGAAGAAAATATAGCTCTGTGTGTGTAATGGGACTAACACACTTCAAGTCCTATAGGTGCTTCTGGGAAGAAAATATAGCTCTGTGTGTGTGATGGGACTAACACACTTCAAGTCCTATAGGTGCTTCTGGGAAGAAAATATAGCTCTGTGTGTGTAATGGGACTAACACACTTCAAGTCCTATAGGTGCTTCTGGGAACAAAATATAGCTCTGTGTGTGTAATGGGACTAACACACTTCAAGTCCTATAGGTGCTTCTGGGAAGAAAATATAGCTCTGTGTGTGTGATGGGACTAACACACTTCAAGTCCTATAGGTGCTTCCTGGAAGAAAATATAGCTCTGTGTGTGTAATGGGACTAACACACTTCAAGTCCTATAGGTGCTTCTGGGAACAAAATATAGCTCTGTGTGTGTAATGGGACTAACACACTTCAAGTCCTATAGGTGCTTCTGGGAAGAAAATATAGCTCTGTGTGTGTGATGGGACTAACACACTTCAAGTCCTATAGGTGCTTCTGGGAAGAAAATATAGCTCTGTGTGTGTAATGGGACTAACACACTTCAAGTCCTATAGGTGCTTCTGGGAACAAAATATAGCTCTGTGTGTGTAATGGGACTAACACACTTCAAGTCCTATAGGTGCTTCTGGGAACAAAATATAGCTCTGTGTGTGTGATGGGACTAACACACTTCAAGTCCTATAGGTGCTTCTGGGAAGAAAATATAGCTCTGTGTGTGTAATGGGACTAACACACTTCAAGTCCTATAGGTGCTTCTGGGAAGAAAATATAGCTCTGTGTGTGTAATGGGACTAACACACTTCAAGTCCTATAGGTGCTTCTGGGAAGAAAATATAGCTCTGTGTGTGTAATGGGACTAACACACTTCAAGTCCTATAGGTGCCTCTGGGAACAAAATATAGGAGCTCTGCCTGCCTGCCACGAACACACTACAAGTCCTATAGGTGCTTCTGGTAACAAAATATAGGAGCTCTGCCTGCCTGCCACTAACACACTACAAGTCCTATAGGTGCTTCTGGGAAGAAAATATAGCTCTGTGTGTGTAATGGGACTAACACACTTCAAGTCCTATAGGTGCTTCTGGGAACAAAGTATAGCTCTTTGTGTGTAATGGGACTAACACACTTCAAGTCCTATAGGTGCTTCTGGGAAGAAAATATAGCTCTGTGTGTGTAATGGGACTAACACACTTCAAGTCCTATAGGTGCTTCTGGGAACAAAATATAGCTCTGTGTGTGTAATGGGACTAACACACTTCAAGTCCTATAGGTGCTTCTGGGAACAAAATATAGCTCTGTGTGTGTGATGGGACTAACACACTTCAAGTCCTATAGGTGCTTCTGGGAAGAAAATATAGCTCTGTGTGTGTAATGGGACTAACACACTTCAAGTCCTATAGGTGCTTCTGGGAAGAAAATATAGCTCTGTGTGTGTGATGGGACTAACACACTTCAAGTCCTATAGGTGCTTCTGGGAAGAAAATATAGCTCTGTGTGTGTAATGGGACTAACACACTTCAAGTCCTATAGGTGCTTCTGGGAAGAAAATATAGCTCTGTGTGTGTAATGGGACTAACACACTTCAAGTCCTATAGGTGCTTCTGGGAAGAAAATATAGCTCTGTGTGTGTAATGGGACTAACACACTTCAAGTCCTATAGGTGCCTCTGGGAACAAAATATAGGAGCTCTGCCTGCCTGCCACGAACACACTACAAGTCCTATAGGTGCTTCTGGTAACAAAATATAGGAGCTCTGCCTGCCTGCCACTAACACACTACAAGTCCTATAGGTGCTTCTGGTAACAAAATATAGGAGCTCTGCCTGCCTGCCACGAACACACTACAAGTCCTATAGGTGCTTCTGGTAACAAAATATAGGAGCTCTGCCTGCCTGCCACTAACACACTACAAGTCCTATAGGTGCTTCTGGTAACAAAATATAGGAGCTCTGCCTGCCTGCCACGAACACACTACAAGTCCTATAGGTGCTTCTGGTAACAAAATATAGGAGCTCTGCCTGCCTGCCACGAACACACTACAAGTTCTATAGGTGCTTCTGGTAACAAAATATAGGAGCTCTGCCTGCCTGCCACGAACACACTACAAGTCCTATAGGTGCTTCTGGTAACAAAATATAGGAGCTCTGCCTGCCTGCCACGAGCACACTACAAGCCCCTCTTTGTCAATCAATCTTTGTAACTGAATCTATCTAACTCAATCTCTGCAAGTGAATCTCTCTATCTATCTAAATGCAGCAGAGTGTCACAGAAACAGCCTGCTCAATCTGCGCCGGAACAGCATGTGACCGGCGCAGACGGCGTGGCGGCGTTTTATAGGGGGGGGCGTGTACTACAGCCCCTGAGCTGTAATTGGCTACAGGCGTCCTGCCTGTAGCCAATTATGGCTCTTCGAGTTTCCGGGGCTGTGATTGGCCAAGCATGCGGGGTCACAGTGCATGCTTGGCCAATCATCAGCCAGCAATGCACTGCGTCGGCCGCGCCGGCCGCAATGCATTGCGGGGCCGCTCGCATCACACCAACGTGATGCGAGCGGCCAAAATAGTTCTGGGCTCGCCGAGCGAGCGAACGCCCGGTGCTCGATGCGAACGTGGGTTCGCATCGAGCACCGGGCCCATCCTTATGCCTAGTAGATCCAACAGTCCTTTTATCAGTGTACTCTCAAAGTCTCTTCCCTGGTCCGAATGTATCCGTTGAGGTAGACGACAATGGACAAAGAACTTCTCCATGAGAGTCTATGCTACTGTTGCTACTGTTGCTGGGTCTGCACCAGTTTCTTCCTGGTTTTTCAGAAGCTCAGTGAGTGGGTGGGCTATTTTGGCAAACCCCTCCACGAACCTCCTGTAGTACGAGCAGAAGCCTAGGAATGATCTGAGTTCAGTCACGTTTGTAGGCCTGGGCCAAGAAGTGACAGCCTCCAACTTCTCGGGATCTGTTGCCACTCCCTCTTCAGACACTATGTGTCCTAGGTAGTTCACTGAGGGTTGGTAGAATTGGCATTTTTCCATGGAGAGCTTCAGGCCTTCATCATGAAGCCTCTTAGAAATGTCCATAGACTTTTGTTATAAATGTTAATACAATTTAGTAGGCAAGCATGTTTCTGGAACAAATTATGCTCGCAATCCAAGGTTTTACTGTATATTTAAATACAAGGCATAAAGGGCACGAGGCCGGTTGCAGGTCCCACGGACTCGATCACCGCGGGGACACCCGCGATCGTCTCACAGGAAGGCTGAACGGGTAGATGCGGAAATAAACAGCATCTTCCCGTTCTGCTTAGCAACTAGTGACGCCGATCTCTGCTCCCTGTGATTGAAGCAGAGATCAGCATTCACTAGCTGACAGCCACGCCCCCCACAGTTACAAACACGCCTCTAGGTACATGTAACCACTCCCCGCTCCCTAGTGGTTAACCCCTGTCATTTATACAGGAATCAATGCATTTAAATAGCATTGATTGCTGTATAAATGACAATGGTCCCAAAAATGTGTCAAAAATTTCCGAAGTGTCCACCATATTGTAGCAGTCACAATAAAAATTGCTGATCGCCGCCATTACTAGTAAAAAAAAAAAATATTAATAAAAATGCTATAAAACTATCCCCTATTTTGTAAACGCTATAACTTCTGCGCAAACCAATCAATATTCGCTTATTGCGATTTTTTTTACCAAAAATATGTAGAGGAATACGCGTCTTTTGTTTTTTTATATATTTTTGGGGGATATTTATTAAAGCAAAAAGTAAAAAATAATGCGTTTTTTTTTTCAAAATTGTCGCACTTTTTTGTTTATAGCGCAAAAAATAAAAACCGCAGGGGCGATCAAATACCACCAAAAGAAAGCTCTATTTGTGGGAAAAAAAGGACGTCAATTTTGTTTGGAAGCCATGTCGCACGACTGCCATGTCGCACGACTGCGCAATTGTCAGTTAAAGCGACGCAGTGCCGAATCACAAAAAGGGGCCTGGTCCTTTGGCTGCAAATCGGTCCGGTCTGAAAGTGGTTAACATAAAAAGATTCCTACTGACAAAAAAATCACATAGTGAATAATGTGGAACCATATCATAATCATTATTGATCTGACTCAATAAATCACATACCATTTTATGAAACAATACTGCTTTCAGGATGCATTTTATTGTTATATAAGTGTTATATGAGTTATTTAAGATGCTATGTTCTGATGGATAAATGTATTTCTTACTTGGAAGAGTTAGGACCATGTTAAACTGCATGACTCAAAAAGCAATAACCTAATTGCTTAGGAAGCTGATTCATTAGCTGCATGCAAATCATATAAATGTCTGCAATTGAATAGTATAGTTTATATAATGCCATTTTAAATAAACCAACCTGGCAATCCAGTATAGTGACATGTTCAACATATGAAAAAAATTGAAATTATTTAAATATGAACAACTGATATAACAAATGTTACAGTCATATTCTTCATATTTTTAGTGATAGTGCACTTGAGATCTGAGTGATCAGCAGTCTTTGATCATCGCTTAATTCTCTGTGTAGAGTCGGTGGGGGATAGCTGAGGCATTGGATTGATGCTGCAGCCATCTAGGTGAGTATGAATGTTTTTTTTTTTTTTTTTTTAATTCCCACCCTTCTTTTTTAACTATCTACAACATATACAGTATCTCACAAAGGTGAGTACACCCCTCACATTTTTGTAAATCTTTTATTATATATTTTCATGTGACAACACTGAATAAATTACACTTTGCTACAATGTAAAGTAGTGAATGTACAGCTTGTATACCAGTGTAAACTTGCTGTCCCCTCAAAATAACTCAACACATTAATGTCTAAACCACTGGCAACAAAAGTGAGTAAACCCCTAAGTGAAAATGTACAAATTGGGCCCAAAGTGTCAATATTTTGTGTGGCCACCATTATATCCAGCACTGTCTTAACCCTCTTGGGCATGGAGTTCACCAGAGCTTCACAGGTTGCCACTGGAGTCCTCTTCCACTCCTTCATGAAGACATCACAGAGCTGCTGGATGTTAGAGACCTTGTGCTCCTCCACCTTCCGTTTGAGGATCCTCCACAGATGCTCAATAGGGATTAGGTCTGGAAACATGCTTGGCCAGTCCATCACCTTTACGCTTCTTTAGCAAGGCGGTGGTCATCTTGGAGGTGTGTTTGGAGTCGTTATGTTGGAATACTGCCCTGCAGCTCAGTCCCGGAAGGGGAGGGGATCATGCTCTGCTTCAGTATGTCACAGTACAGGTTGGCATTCATGGTTCCCTCATTGAACTGTAGCTCCCCAGTGCCGGCAGCACTCATGCAGCCCCAGACCATGACACTCCTACCATAATGTTTGACTGTGGCAAGACACACTTGTCTTTGTACTCCTGACCTGGTTGCCGCCACACGCTTGACACCATCTGAACCAAATACGTTTATCTTGAGTCTGGCAGCACTCATACAACTATTTCCCAAAGACAACCTCTGTATATGGTGCTGAGCACGTGCACTCAACTTCTTTGGTCGACCATGGCGAGGCCTGTTTTAAGTGAAACCTGTCCTGTTAAACCGCTGTATGGTCTTGGCCACCATGCTGCAGCTCAGTTTCAGAGTCTTGCCAATCTTCTTATAGCCTATGCCATCTTTATGAAGAGTAGACATGTGCACAACAAAAAAATTCGTTTATTTTCGTTTCGTTTCCGAAAAAAATTTGTTTTTTTTCGTTTCGTTTTTTTCGTTTCCAAAAAAATTTGTTTTTTTTAGTTTCGTTTTTTTCGTTTCCATCGATTCGTAACGATTCGTACATTCGTAAGTTGTCGTTGTTCGGATTCGTAACGATTCGTACATTCATAAGTCGTCGTTGTTCGGATTCGTAACGATTTGTACATTCGTAAGAGTTATTTTTTCGTTGATTCGTTTTTTTGTTAGTTTAATTTTCGGACGCATTTGTATTTATTCGTACATTCGTAACATTCGTAACATTGGTAGATTCGTAATCGGAGCATAATTCATAATTTGATGTAATGTGTATGCTATTATTACATTTTAATAATTTACGAATCGAAAAAAAAAGTTACGAATCGAAAAAAAAAGTTACGAATCGAAAAAAAAGTTACGAATGTACGAATTTTTTTGTTCAATAGAGACACGGAAAATTACAAATCGAAAAAAAAAACAAAAAAAAAAGTTACGAATCGAAAAAAAAAAGTTACGAATGTACGATTTTTTTGGTTCAATAGAGACACGGAAAATTACAAATCAAAAAAAAAAAAAAGTTACGAATCGACAAAAAAAAAAAAAAAAAAAAGTTACGAATCGAAAAAAAAGTTACGAATCGAAAAAAAAAGTTACGAATCGAAAAAAAAAAGTTACGAATCGAAAAAAAAAGTTACGAATCGAAAAAAAAAGTTACGAATCGAAAAAAAGTTACGAATGTACAAATTTTTTTGTTCAATAGAGACACGGAAAATTACAAAACAAAAAAAAAAGTTACGAATTGAAAAAAAAGTTACGAATCGAAAAAAAAGTTACGAATGTACGAATTTTTTGTTCAATAGAGACACGGAAAATTACAAAACAAAAAAAAAAGTTACGAATTGAAAAAAAAGTTACGAATCGAAAAAAAAAAGTTACGAATCGAAAAAAAAGTTACGAATGTACAAATTTTTGGGTTCAATAGAGGCACGGAAAATTACAAATCGAAAAAAAAAAAAAAAAGTTACTAATTGAAAAAAAAGTTACGAATCGAAAAAAAAAAAAAGTTACGAATCAAAAAAAAGGTACGAATGTATGAATTTTTTGGTTCAATAGAGACACGGAAAATTACAAATCGAAAAAAAAAAAAAAAAAAAAAAGTTACGAATCGAAAAAAAAAAGTTACGAATCGAAAAAAATGTTATGACTTTTTTGTTCAATCCATTCGAAGCACGTTTAGCAGCACCATTGTAAGGGACACGGAAAATTACCAATTCATCAAAAAAAAAAAGTTACGAATGTACGAATTTTTTCGTTCGTTTTCGTTTTTCGGATTTTCTTCATTAGTACATTCGTTGTTTCTAATTTGTTTTTTTTCGGATTTTCGTTGTTTTTTAGATTCGTTCGATTCAAATGATTCGTTAATCGGATTCGTACGATTCGAACGATTCGTTACGATTCGTTATTCGGATTCGTACGATTCAAATGATTTGTTCATTCGTACGAAAACGAACGAACGAAAATAACGAAAAAAACGAAAAACGAAAAAAAACGAAACAAATTGCACATGTCTAATGAAGAGCAACAATTCTTTTTTTTTAGATTTAGATAGAGAGTTCTTTGGCGTGAGGTGCCATGTTGAACTTCCAGTGACCAGTATAAGAGAGTGAGAGGGAAGGAAAATGGCTAATTGGGCCCAATTTGGACATTTTCACTTAGGGGTTTACTCACTTTTTGCCAGCGATTTACACATTATTGGCTGTGTGTTTTGAGGGGACAGCCAATTTACACTGTTATACAAGCTGTACACTCACTACTTTACATTGTAGCAAAGTGTCATTTCTTCAGTGTTGTCACATGAAAAGATATAATCAAATATTTACAAAAATGTGAGGGGGTGTACTCACTTTTGTAAGATACTGTAGTTTTCAAATCACTTAACCCTTAAAACTGACCCTAACATAACCCAACCCTCAATGCAGTGGCACAATAATTGGATCCTTAACAAAATGTCTGAAAATATTTTAGAAGCCAGAAAAAACATTTTCATTGTGCTACTAAGATGTTTCACCCACCTGCCATTCCCTTTTGTCAGTGCCTCAGTAGACACTAGAGACAGACTCACTGGAAAGATGGTTGTTAGAATATATCTCATAAGCCAGGAAAGTCCAGCCCTAGTGACAAATTCAAGCTAACATCAGGGGGGCATATAGAGAAGAATTTTCTGGCTGATAGAGGTAAAGTCTAAACATCCAACCAGTGCAGAACCTCCTTATGACAATAGGTGCCAATAAGAATCTACTGTGATGAAATATGAAATGCATTGGGTTAGGCTAGCAATGCACCCTTGATCTGGAATTGCTTCCAGGGAAGTGAGAGCATAGCATACAGTCAAAAAGTATCACGTACCTTGTGACTGCCCAACACTCATGAAGGTGGAGACAGAAAGTATGTAGGCAAGGAGTGTCAAAGTCACTGGCTGGCGAAGTCCACTCTATAAGTGGGTAGAGCTGGTAGTAGCAGTCTTTGGAACAGGATACAGGAGGAGCTTGGCACCAGAGCTGAAGACGGAAGCAATTCCAGAAAACAGGCAGTGGTTAGCAACAACCGGGCAGCCAGGGACCAACTCGTCAAGCAGAGCAAGTCCAGGAGGCAGGCCAAGTTCAGTAACAGCTGAGCAAAGAAGTAGAGAATCAGCAGGAGAAGACAAGTCCAGTAAACAGGCTGGGGTCATAGTAATCAGGTGAACATAGCTGAGACAGGAACAGAAGCAGAGTCCAAGGACAAGTTGGTTCACACACAGATAAGCAAGTACAGCAGATCAGGTTTCAGGAACAATCTGAAGATGATTTAGCAACTGCTCATAGTGACAGACTAGTTTAAATAGGCCACTGAGTACCAAGTGCGCACACTTATTGGTAAGCGCAAATGCGCCATGTGCGCACTTTTGCAAGCACGGCGAACTGGAATAGAATGTTTAACATTGCTTTTTCACTCAGAAATATGAGTATGTTTTCATTGCACACTTGCATGAGCATGAGCATAGGCTTGCACTTGTTTCTGGCGCTGGGAATTCAGTTTACCTTACAAAAAGTTTTCTCTCACTGTAGGCTTTACATAAAATGCTGGCAGGCACCAATAATACTGTACATGCTATTCCCTTGTTTACATTACAATATGTCCACATGAGGCCTCTGTTAAATTGAATCTGAGGAATGGGGGACCACTGTTGAAATGTACACACTGGTGGAAATGAGAGGACAGTAACTGGAGTTATCGTAAAAGTGGAGAGAATAACTTTTAAATGTGTATACCTTCCTGTAATAGAGAGTTCTTGTGCAGGGTGAGGACAAAGGTTATTAATAGAATATTTCATAGAGAACCTTAATTTAAAGGGTTACAAAGGACTTTGTAAATTGTTTGACACACTGGGGTCACAGTAGATGAATAAACTGTATGTTGCAAATCAGATTTTTGTAATAATGTTTGTATTGGGACTATTACTTTTGTTTTATGTATTTATTTTATATTTATTCAGTTGCATTCATTGCACTTCATAATTATAGCACTGCACCGGTTAGATGTTTGAATTTGTAAAACGTTATCTTTTCTCAGTCTAATAACTGAGTGTGGAGCATTAATATATACTGTACATTAGATTGAAGCGCAAGAAAAATAGACTATATACAGTATATTAAACGAAAACAATCCAATTGCCATCTGGAACCTTATTTACTTCACCCCTTCCTGCAATCCACGTTATCAGGAATAACAGTAACCTTCCCTTACTTGGTAAAAATATTAAATTTTTAGTATCCATTTAGCTAAATGATTATTCTAAAACAATAATCTTAACAAAAGATATCTGAATAGTTTCAGGGTGATTCATGGTACAGCTGAGTATCCCAAGCTTCTGAATGATTTTGAGGTGAAAAAATTTTAGGTAACTTACCACATCCTATCAGATCTCAAAGCTGCCTTTCACAAAACTGACCACTCAGTTCTACTTGACTTGTTGTATACCAAGGCTAGTCTTTCAGCAACAGCCGTTGAGTAGCTTAAACCCTAATTAAGCAGTATTTATTTATTTTACAATAAAGTATGTACTGAAATTTTCAGAAGGCTCAGGTTTGGTATGTTTCCATTAAATAGTATATTTGTTAAATATAGATTTACTGGTTCTTTTAATTTCATTTTTAGATGTCTATAAACTTATATCATACCCCCAACCATCCCAGAGGCTGCTGGACTGTTCCAGGATTTCAACCAAACTGTGTCCCACTCCACACCTTTTTTTTAAAAGGTGTTTATTTTTGTTTTCAACATTACAACTTAACAGTCAAACAGTTTGCATAACATATATAACAATAAACCTAACTCGTACATGCAGCGTTATATATCCATAATGCTGTTAGTGCTTATATAGTAGTTATTGTCCAAGTCGGTACAGTTTACCGTTGGTGTGAGTAACCCCAGTCCTGAGCACTATCATTCACTACATTTCCCCGCTACCATATTCATGGCAGCCAGGGCAAGCAATGTTACTCAATTTCACCAAAGGGATCTAAGAATCAACAAAAAAGGAACAAAAGACAGATAAACACACCAAGCACACATACCTCACTCATACTCGTCACCGTCCCACCCACTCCACACCTTAGTACAACATGCTGCCGGGTGGAGTGATCTACTGCCCGACAGTATAAGCATAGGGGACAACACAAATAGTTATGAGGGACACAGAGCAGGAGACAGGTAAGTGAATGCTTCATTTCCCACTAAACACCAATGCTATTCAAGGGATGGTGGAGGGAGCAAAAACCATTGATCACCAATGTTTTTTTTGAGAGGGTGAAGGGAGAAACACAACTTTCGGGATATAGGCGCTCTTACAACCAATGCTTAAAGGTGGATGAGGGAGAAGAAGCCACTGACCAACAATGTTTTTAAAGGGGGGAAGCACCATTGACCACTAATGCTTTTCAGGGGGGGGGGGGGGGGGGGGACGCCACTGGCCAACAATGCTTTTCAAGGTTGGTCAGAAACACCACTGGCTACCTATGCTCTTAGAGAGGTGGGGGGGGGGGGCACCACTAGTCACCCATGCTTTTTTACCTACCATAATTCTTATTAAGAGTGGAGATGGAAAACCACCACAGACCATCATTGCTTTTAAAAGAGGGTGGGGCCTTCACTGATTACCAATCCCTTGGCAGGAGACTGGGGACCTTCAGACCCATTCATCCTAGGATGCTGTGGTGCATTTAATGCATGTTATGGCAAACATTAACATGTATAGTATTGAGACTGCAGCAGTGATGCTACCCTAAAACAAGAGGTTTAGGACTACAGAATATGTCCTTAAATGGTTAACATGGGGACTGGTGTTTCATTGTCCACAGATACAAACTGGGCAAGGTGGTAAAACTGCTTGATAACAGTGCAAGAGTTGCAGAATCTTAAGAGCTTACTGTAAGTTGTTAGGGTTTACATATGTTTTAATCATGTTAAAAATGAGTAATATTTTTTTTAAGTGATGTTTTTTTTAAGGATCACATTAGTAATATTTGTAAAATGGTTTACCATTGAATAGGTAATATTTTCAAGGTCTGTGGTAGATCTTTCAGTGTAGTCTTGAATACAGTTGCTTTCTTACCTGGTCTATAATAAAGCTTTATTAATAGAATATAATTATTTTAAAATGCTTCTGTAACACTATTCTACTAGCTATGAAATTGTTTAATTGGATACCCATCTATTTATCTATAAATCTATCTATTTTAGAATTCAACTTTTATTATTTTTAAAATGTCTTTCTGGTCTTGTCCCTCTTTATCTTAATAAAATGATTTTCTTTCTGTTGCTATGGAGCCACGATCTGCTACTCTATATAAAACAAATGCAGATAACTCTGGAGTTACTGATACACATAAGCTATCAAGTGCTTTCAGTAGAGAGGACATAGGGTACCATGGAATGCTTTGTCAGAGAAGGAATGAGGATTTTTAAACCTGCCTAATTAGTGCTACCCCCAACAGCAATAGGAGGCCACCAAATGACATAGTTACATATATAGTTACATAGTAGGTGAGGTTGCAAAAAAAGACATAAGTCCATCAAGTCCAACCTATGCGTGTGATTATATGTCAGTATTACATCGTATATCCCTGTATGCTGCGGTCTTTCAGGTGCTTATCTAATAGTTTTTTGAAAATATCGATGCTCCCCGCTGAAACCACCACCTGTGGAAGGGAATTCCACATCCTAGCTGCTCTTACAGTAAAGAACCCTCTATGCAGTTTAAGGTTAAACACCTTTTCTTCTAATTTTAATGAGTGGCCATGTGTCTTATTAAACTCACTTCCGCTGAAAAGTTTTATCCCTATTGTGGGGTCACCAGTATGGTATTTGTAAATTGAAATCATATCCCCTCTCAGGCGTCTCTTCTCCAGAGAGAAGTTCAGTGCTCGTAACATATCTTCATAACTAATATCCTCCAGTCCCTTTATTAGTTTTGTTGCCCTTCTCTGTGCTCCATTTCCAGGACATCCTTCCTGAGGACTGGTGCCCAGACCAGAGTCTTGTAGAGCGGGAGAATTATCGTTTTATCTCTAGAGTTGAGAAGGCAGCCATCCTCAGAGGGTGTTCATAACCTCAGTATACAAGCAAATAAAAAACAGGAGGGGGGGGGGGGGGGGGGGGGGGGGGGGTTTGGAGGCACCAACTCCAGTAGTTCTATCACATAAATATATATTGTTTTTTTTAAAACTTACTGGTTTGCAGGTTCATAAAGTGGTGATGTCCATCAAAGGTTAAAAAATCCTGGAGTGTGTTGGTAAAAGGGTGCAGGCTCTGCTGGCAGTCCTTTTGCTGTAAGTATGTTAGTCCTGGTTGTTTTAGCAGCTAGTCTGTGTTGTACATGGTGTGGGAAGCTCCACGCTAACCACCCAGGACATTGTCCTATCTACATACCGACAGCATCCAGTGGTTGATTGTATAATGTTTTGATATTGCACCGCAGCTGTATATGCATCCAATTTTGATTTTATCATGCTATATTTTCATGATTTTAACTTTACAAATAAAATATGAATATGTTTTTAATGCTGTGTAATTACTAAGGAGTTTCTGCCTTTCAAAGTCCCACAGAGGAATCTTTTTTGTAATTAATCTGTAGGTCTAGTATTGCTTTGTTTTTAGTTGGTGCGTCTACCATATGACACATGAAATTGTCCTGCAAGACATTTAGGAACTGGGGAGCCTGATGCCCCATACACACGGTCGGAAATTCTGACGGAAAATGTCCGATCAGACCATGTTGTCGGAAAATCCGACCGTGTGTGGGCTCCATCTGACTTTTTCTGTGTGTATGCAACACCAGTGTCGGACAAAATCCGTCGGAAAAAATCCGATGGATTTTGTGGTCGGAATTTCCGACCGTGTGTACTGGGCATTAGACTAATGCACAGTTCCTTCCGCCCAGTCTATGTCTGGATAATTAAAATCCCCCATTATGATGACACCTCCCATCCTTGCCGCTAATCAAAATTGTGATAGGAGGTCAGCCTCCCCCTCCTCCCTCAGGTTAGGGGGCCTACTCCCAGTATTACTTTCCCCTTAGTTTCATCCCTTTGGAGCCCCACCCACAAGGATTCCACCTCCTTCCTAGCTCCTCTAGTGATGTCATCTCTCACATTTACGTGTACATTATTCTTGATATTCAGGCATACCCCTCCCCCTTTTTTTACCCTCTCTATCCCTGCGATAAAGGGAATACCCTTGAATGGTTGCCATCCAATTATGAGAGCTGTTGAACCAAGTCTCCAAGTCTCTGAAATTCCCACAAAATCTAAATCCTCCTTGTACAGCAGTATCTCTAGTTCTCCCATCTTGTCCGCCAAGCTCCTGGCATTGGTGAACATGCCATGTAGTTTAAACCGGTCGCATACTGTCTTCTTATTGGGTGTTCCGGAGGTTGCAAATAGGACTTGTTACTATACTTACCTCGGGTTTATGTGCTTTAGTCAACCTACCACTACTGCCCCCAATACTACCCTCTGGAATATGTTCCGCGCTGACTATCTCTACCTCTGGACCCTCCCCCCGTCGCCTGGTTTAAAAGCCCCTCTAACTTTTCGTCCATCTTCACTACCAGCAGATCTGCACCCTCCTCATCTAGGTGCAGTCCATCCCTTCAATAGAACTGGTGACCGACTGAGAAGTCGGCCCAGTTCTCCAGGAACCCAAACCCCTCCTTACTACTTCAGCTCCTCAGCCACTTGTTTACTTCCCTAATCTCCCTTTCTGGTGTGGCTCGAGGTACCAGTAGTATTCCTGAGAATACTACCTTGGAGGTCCTTTTCCTCAATTTAGCTCCTAAGTCCCTAAAATCGTTTGTTTAGGACACTCCAGCTGCCTCTGACTTTGTCATTGGTGCCAACTTGCAACATGACAGCTGGGTCTTCCCCAGCCCCTCCCAGTAATCTGTCCACCAGATCCATGATGTGCCAAACCCGAGCGCCCAGTAGACAGTATACAGTTCGGCGCTTCAAGTCTTTGTCACAGATTGCCCTCTCTGTTCTTTTAAGAATTGAGTCCCCTACCACCAGAATCTGTCTTTTCTTTCCTTTCACTTCCCCCCCACTCTCACTGGAGGAGTTCCTCCCCTGGCAGCTAGGGGAGTCCCTCAGCTTCAGAAGTCTTCTCCCTGACTGGTTTCACCAATGTCACTTAACAGGGCATACTTATTAGGATGTTCCAGCCCAGGATCGGCCTCTCTTGTACTTTCCCCTCCCCCTACCTGACTGTCACCCATTTACTCTTTTCTAGTGTCTGCACCACTTTGTCTCCACCCGCCCCTGTGCTGACCCCTACCGGCACCTGCTAGGTACATTCTCAACTCTCCTTTAGTATGGAGGGTCTTCTCAGTACTGACAGTTGCTTCCCTAGATTCAGAATCTGGGCTTCCAGGGAAACAATGAGCTTACATTTTGCACAGTAGTATTTGCCCTTGATCAGGTGACCAAGTAACACATACATGCCGCAAGATGTACACTGAGTCGCATCTCCACACCCGCCAGGCATCGTACCTACTAATTCGGTATTCGGGATTATATCATGTCCAAATTAACTAAAAACTAGCTTCCTGACACTAATACTCAACAATACACAGGTACTCAACAATACAATACACAGGTACTGCACTCGTGGCCCAGGTGTACTCGCAGCCCACGTGCATTTGCAGCCCACATGGACTTGCAGTCCATGTGCACTCTCAGTCCATTTGCACTCGCAGCCCACATATACTCAGTCTATGCACACTCGCAGTCCAAGTGTACATACAGTCCCAGTGCACTCACAGCCCACGTGTACTCGCAGTCCACGTGCACATACTGCCCACGTGCACTCACAATACACAGGTACACACAATACACAGGTGCACATGATACACAGGTACACACACAATACACAGAAAATGCTCACTTTTTCATTTTGTGTAGAGTAAAGGAGGATATAAACAATCAGTTTTTTTGCCATCTGTGTCTCATTAGGAAGATTTTTCTTTACTTCCTATGCCGTAGTCTGAACAGAAAGTGCTGTTCAAACTACGGCATAGGAAGAAACAATGTGCTTACATTTTGCACAGCAGTTTTTGCCCTTGATCAGATGATCAATGAATACAAGATGTACACGAGTTGCATCTCCACACCCGCCAGGCTTCGTACCTACTAATTTAATGAGGATTGGGGATTATACCCTGTCGAAATTAACTGAAAACAATCTTCCTGACACTAATACTCAACAACACACAGGTACTCAACAATACAATACACAGGTACTCAACAATACAATACACAGGTACTCGCAGCCCACATGCACTCGCAGCCCACGTGCACTCGCAGTCAATGCGCACTCGCAGCCCTCGTGCACCCGCAGCCCCACGTGTACTTGTAGTCATGTGTACTCCTAGCCCACGTGCACTCGCAGCCCCCGTGTACTCACAATACACAGGTTACATAGTTACATAGTAGGTGAGGTTGAAAAAAGTCCATCAAGTCATACCCATGTGTGTGATTATATGTCAGTATTACATTGTATATCCCTGTGCAAGAACGATTCTTCATGAATCCATGCTGATTACTGCTAATGATACCGTTTTCATTACTAAAATCTTGTATATAGTCCCTTATCATCCCCTCCAAGAGCTTGCATACTATTGATGTTAGGCTAACTGGTCTGTAATTCCCAGGGATGTATTTTGGGCCCTTTTTAAATATTGGTGCTACATTGGCTTTTCTCCAATCCGCTGGTACCATTCCAGTCAGTAGACTGTCAGTAAAAATTAGGAACACTGGTCTGGCAATTTCTTGACAACACAGGTAAATACAATGCAGAAGTACACACAATACACAGGTACGCACACAATACACAGAAAATGCTCACTTTTTCCTTTTGTATAGAGTAGAGAAGGATTAAAACAGTTTTTTTGCCATCTGTGTCTCATTAGGAAGATTTTTCTTTACTTCCCATGATATAGTCTGAACAGAAAGTGCTGTTCAGACTACGGCATAGGAAATAACAATGTGCTTACATTTTGCACAGCAATATTCGCCCTCGATTAGACAATAAAGGAACGCATCCATGCCACAATATGTACACCGAGCAGCATCTCCACACCCGCCAGGCATCCTACCAACTGATTTAATGAGGATTGGAAATTATACCCTGTCCAAATTAACTAAAAACTAGCTTCCTGACACTAATACTCAACAACACACAGGTACTTAACAATACAATACACAGGTACTCAACAATACAATACACAGGTACTCGCAGCCCACATGCACTCACAGTCCACGTGCACTCAGTCCACGTGCACTCACAGTTCACGTGCACTCGCAGCCCGCGTACACTCACTACCCCCATACACTCACAATACACAGGTACACACACAATACAGAGGTACACACAATACACAGGTACACACATAATACACAGAAAATGCTCACTTTTTCATTTTGTATAGAGTAGAGGAGGATTACATTTTTTTTTGTCATACCTCCCCCTCCCGCACTCACCCCTCCACGGTGACGGTGGTCTCCCCCTGCACTCACCCCTCCACGGTGACATCTCCCCCCACACTCACCCCTCCTCGGCTTCCTCAGGAGTAGCCGGAAGACAATAGTGAATATTAATTTGCTATTGTCATAAGTGGGTTTGGGGTGCAATGCTCTGTGCTCCAAAACCAACCTTTTTCAAGCCAATTAGAGCCTCAGGCTCTAATCATGTGGCTTGAAAAAAAAAAAAACTCATACAAACGTATGAGTCCAACACCCTGCAAGGGGGCGGCGTCTCAGCGGCCCTAATGGACTGGCCGCTCTTGATAAGACCGCTTTGTCATGGAATGGACTCTCTGAAGCAGATGACAAGTCCGTGTCTGCTCCGCTGATGCAGAGTGGACACAGAAACAGCCTGCTATGCAGGGGCAGCTGGTCCATTAAGGTGCACAGGGGCCACCCCCTCTCTCCAGGCACCCCCTCTATGACTAATGGATAGATTCATGCATAGCATGAATCTATCCATGGCAGCCGCTGCCACCCTCTATCCAGGCTTCTGGCCCCTTTTTGGATGCGAGGTGCCTGAATTCCAGTGGTGGGGGTGTTTTTTTGAAGCACCTGATTAAAGCCATAGGCTCTAATAGGCTTCAAAAAAGCTGGACTTGGAGCACAGAGCATTGCGCTTGCAGTCCACCCAGATGTGTTAGAAAAGCAAATTAATATTTGCTTTTCTAACACTGAACCGCCTCTCTGCCAATCAGGTAGAGCGGCCGCATATGATGGGCACGAGTGGCTGCATATGATGGGCACAAGTGGCTGCATATTATAGGAACAGTGGCTGCATATGATGGGCACAAGTGGCTGCATATTATGGGAACAGTGGCTGCATATGATGGGCACAGTGGCTGCATTTGATGGGGGTTTTTTTCAGTATTTTTCAGTTTGTTTGCGCCCCCCAAAAAATTTGGACACCAGCCGATGCTGCCGCTGTTCTTTATGGGGTGGTCGGATGTACAGTTCCATCGGATACTATCCAATCTGCAAGATAGATGGGGAATGGGGACCCCATCCCTCTGTTTTTAGTGGACTGTAATGGACTGGACGTGGGCGGGTGTAAACAGACACATGTCCATTTACATCAGCCTCTCCATAGAGAACAGTAGGTGGTCCAATTGGGCACACCTAAAAAACGGACTGGCAGTTTTGATCACTGTGCTTGTGTGAAAGGGGCCTAAGGCCTTGTTCACACATGGCATACACAGTGTACCTTTACAGGGATGCACAGGTGTTCCATGCATCTCTGTGCAGGCAGTCCCATTGAAGTCATTTGAGATGTAGCAACTGCACGAACAGAGCTGTTGCTTCCAATTTTACATCGATGTAGGTCTGCATGCATGTCCCTGAGCTCACACTGTCTGGGGTCATGTACCCACACTCACATAGATGTCAGATTGGAAACAGCAGCTATCCCAATTGACATAAATGGGACTGCCTGTACAGGGATGCACGGAACACCTGTGTGGGTAAAAATGGTCCCTCATGGGCGTACACTTTAGTATGCAACATGTGAATGAGGCTTTAGTAGCAATTTAGCAGGAATTTGTAAGTTATGTTTTGTTTACGTGCACTATTAATGATTTTAGTGTATTTTTAGTGAAAATATTGTTTTGATAAACATTTGCGCAAATATCGTGCTGCCTTAAAAATCAGTAGCACCTCTTTTTTATTCTACTGGTCATGTGCTTTCAGAAAATGTATGGTTTGGGGGGTCTTACCAAATCCTGCAAGCTGTAAGTAAAAAAATAGGAAAACCTCCAAATTTTCGAATAAACTTTTGCATACCTCCGATTTTCACTATTTCTCAAAAAGGCACAATTTAAAATTTACAAATATTTGTTATTTATTAACTCAATACAGGTTAAGCTGTTATATTTAGTAGGAATTTAGCAGGGATTTAGTAAAATTTGCTGTGTTTGTATCTGCTAATATTGGTTTTAGAGTATTTTTTATTGATTTGGTAAACATTTTCACAAATATCGTGGGGCCTTAAAAATCAATAGCACCTTCTTTTTATTCTACTGGTTCTATGCTATCAGCAAATATATGGATTGGGGGGGGGGTCTTTTACAAATTCTAAATACTGTAAGGGAAAAATGAAAGCCTTCCGATTTTCTGAGAAATTTGTATATTTACATTTTTGCATACATGTTTGATTGTAACCCTTTTGCACAAAGGCGCAAAAATTACAAATATTTGTTATGCATTAACTCCATACAGGTTAAGCTTTTATATTTAGTTGGAATTTAGCAGGAATTTAGTACAATTAGCTGTGTTTTTATCTGCTGATAATAGTTTTAGTGTACTTTTTGTGAATATATTAGTTTGATAAACATTTGCGCAAACACTGTGGGGTCTAAAAAATCAGTAGCACCTTCTTTTTATTCTAGAGGTCATGTGCTTTCAGAAAATATATGGTTTTGGGGGTCTTTCACAAATTCTCAAAGCTGTAAGGGAAAAATTAAAACCTTCAGATTTTCAGAGAAATTTGGATATTTACTTTTTTGTGTCTGTTCAGTTTTCACCATTTCGCAAAAAAGGGCAATTTAAAAGTTACAAATATTTGTTATTTATTAACTCAATACAGGTTAAGCTTTTATATTTAGTAGGTATTTTGTAAAATGTCCTGTGTATTTATCTGCTAATCATTATTTAAGTAGATTTTTAGCAAAAATATTGCTTTGATAAACATTTGCGCAAATATCATTGGACCTTAGAAATTAGTAGCACCTTCCTTTTATTCTACTGGCAATGTGCTTTCAGAAAATATATGGTTCGGGTGGTCTTTTAAAAACTCCGAAAGTGAAAAATAAAAAAGCAAAGCAACAATTGCAAAAATGGTCTGGCCACTTGAGTGTACAAAATTGGAGAGGAGAGTTTAGCCTGATATTAGTGTTTTTGTCTTGTGTTTTGTCTTGCAGCAAATATGAAACAATTGAAAGACCCAGAATTCACGGGCCAGTTCATAGACAGATCCAGGGATATGAGAAATTTGTGGGAGCTTAAAAACCCCTTATATCGAAATAAACCAGCTAGGAGGGCATCGCTGGAGAAACTGCTGCAATTTGTGAAGACACAGGTCCCCGACGCAGACATTGAGTTTGTGGATAAGAAAATTGGTAGCTTGAGAAGCACGTATAGGAAGGAGCTTAATAAGGTCCAGGCTTCCATGAAATCAGGAGCAGCAGCAAAGAATGTGGATGTACCCAGTCTGTGGTACTACAACAGGATGCAGTTTCTGGAAGACCAGATTGAAGCCAGGGAATCACTTTCTACACTTCCATCCACCCTTCCCTCAAGCCCAGCTGAGGCTTCCAAGGACCAACCTGGGCCTTCATCCTGGAAGAAGTTGTGGAGCCCAGCTGGAGCCTGGTATAGTATTTTGTTACATATTTATTGTCCGAAAATTATTGTTGTTAACTAGATATTATTATTGATAACAAATGAATGATTTAACAAAAAGTGTTTTAAATATCAATAGACAGTAGGGGCCATAAAAGATTGTGACAAGAATGAAAAATGCTGGGGTCAGAATGATAGTCTTTTTTATTAATTAACATTCAATTTGCAACAGTCATGAGCTAAAAATTGTTTTGAAAAAACAAATTTATTCATCAGTTTAGGCCAATATATATTCTTCTACATATTTTTGGTAAAAATGATCGCAATAAGCATATATTGATTGGTTTGCAAAAAAGTTATAGCGTCTACAAACTATGGGAAAGATTTATGGCATTTTTATGGCATTTTTATAATTTTTTTATTTTTACTAGTAATGGCGGTGATCTGTGATTTTTAGCAGTATTGCGACATTGCGGCGGACAGATCGGACACTTTTGACACATTTTTGGGACCATTGACAGTTATACAGGGGTCAGTGCTATAAAAATGCACTGATTACTGTGTAAATGACACTGGTAGGGAAGGGTTAACACTAGGGGGCTATCAAGGGGTTAAATGTGTGTTCCCTCAGTGTGTTCTAACTGTATGGGGATAGGATTGAATAGGAGAGGAGACAGTTCGCTGTTCCTACTTACTAGAAACAAACGACATGTCTCCTCTCCTCTTACAGCACAGGGATTTGTGTGCCGCAGTATATCTACGCGAGCCAGTCGGGAACCGATTAAAAATAAGTGTGCAATACAAGACTCCGGTGGGTGTAACAAGATGTCTGCTTGCCGCCTTTTCACTGTATCCTTACTGTGGACCAGTGCGGGTGTACCAAAATGGCCACAATGGAACGTCACTTCTGTTACAAAATCTGACGGGTCGCCTAATCTGATGAAACACCTGCAACCCGTGATTGCAGGAAAGAAAATTGCATCATCTATGGCCTGCCTTACACTGGTCTAAAATTCATGCAGCATTAAATATTAATAACTAATATTTTTGTATTATCTTTTATTTTTTGTTTTGCATGTCTACATGCCAGGTAGGTAGACAAAATAACAATAATGAAGCAATTTTGCTTCACAAAGCGGTGAGTCATCTGTCTACAAATCTCAAATGCAATAATATGATATCTATCATCCAACAAATTTAAAGCTAAATTCCTTTTAATTCGAGTTTAATTAAGTCTATCACAGACAGCTACCATTTATCCCCACTGGAACCAGACTTACCAATAATATAATAAGAAT
Source organism: Lithobates sylvaticus (assembly GCA_028564925.1). Lineage (NCBI taxonomy): Eukaryota > Metazoa > Chordata > Amphibia > Anura > Ranidae > Lithobates > Lithobates sylvaticus. The sequence goes on from CM053030.1 coordinate 287,636,236, forward strand.
GAGGGAATGCAAGGGAGGATGGATAAAGGAGGGATTGGATTAAAAGTAATGGGTGAGGTAGACAAGCCTTGTAGTAACACAAGGGGGGAACATAGAGATTAGTGACAAATACAGTAAAATAATTGTAGCGGTGATACTTTTACAAGGTGTCCGCTATATGTGAAAATTTAGTTTTTTCCTCAGAACAGTAATGGGGTTCTGAGGGTTAATTGTGCAGGTTTACTTTGGCATCAGTTTGGCTGGGCTGTACTAGGGTTCTGCCTGGTCATGGGTACAGTGAGGTACACATGACAGGCCTAGAACCAAGCCTGGTTGGACGGTTTGAGTATCAGTCTTCCCTGGAGCCAATCAGTGGGTGTGCCTGGCCCCGCTGAGGATTCTGGAGAAGGGTACTTAAGGTGCTGAAGTCACGTGTTCGGGGTTCGGCCATAGCTGCCTGTTCCTGAATCTGGACCGGGGTAGCCCCACGAGGGGTCCCGGGCCCGGGAGCGTTTGCCGTCCCGCAACATGGTCAGTTTGACTAGCCCCATAGACCCGCTTGGTCTGGGGCAAGGATACATCTGTTCCCGAGTCTCGGAAACCGGCTGGTCCGAGGCGCAGTAACTGAGAGAGGATTCAAGGCGTCTGGGTGTGCTCTCAACCTTGGAGGGGCACCGCAGCTCATGTAAGCGACCCAGGGGGGGACTCTTCGGAGGAGGGCCAACAAGCTGGCATCCCAAGAAGTGCTTGGTTGCTGGGTTGTTATGGACACTAACGAATCCACAGTTTCGCAGTACTGCCAAGGAGACAGAGAATGTTCCAGGTACAGTGAGACATTCTAATTGTCAGCAGTTCAAGGTGCCTGAGTTTCTTCACCCCTTGCCTTCTGTTTCCATTCCATTCGAGACTGTGTTGTTGGATGTTACCCCTGCAAATAAAAACCTTCTAAAAGGACTTTTATGGTGTCAGCAAGTTGTTGGGTACTAACCCTGGGAACCCCTCGACATGGATTAACAACCCAAGCGGAGGTAACTGGTAAGCCCAAAAGTCAAGGCCGCCCCCATCGAGGGATATGACCGCTACATAATTCACCTAGTTCAGAGTGAAGCAGTTCACCAAATGATTCATTATCCTTAAGGTTAGGGATGCTCTAGAGTAGACATATCTTAGCCCCCATACACACGCGCGGATTATCCGAGGACCAGGTCCGTCGGATCACGTCCGTCCTACTTTGTCCGATGTTGGTGTTGCGTACACACGGTCGGACAACGTTGTCGGAATTTCCGGTCTGCAAGAACGTTGTGACGTAAGTCATCTTCCACGAGACTAGAAAAGGGAAGTTCAGCACCACGTCAGGCACCCGTTGGGCTCCTTCTGCTGATCCCGTGTTTATCGCGAGTTAGTCGAAGTTTGGGGACTTAAGATTCGCGCTTCTCAGTTTTCTGACTCAGATCGTTACTGCTCTTCAGTTTGTGCTTGTCGTGCGTATCTGTTTATTAGTGCGTGTAGTCAGTTTGCATTTGTTGGTCATTGCGGCCTATATCTTGATATAGGACGCTTTGATTTGCACTGCTTATTGTCTGCTCGTTTCTGGTATTCATTTCGTTCTTTCAGGCCTTGCTGTTTATCGGTGCTTTCTGTTTGTCCGTTCTGACCAGCCGACCTTTTGTGAGCGATGTTTCCTGTACGTACTCGTCGCCAAGTTCGTGCTGTACGCGGAATTGGTGTCGGGCTTTTAGCTTTGAGCCAAGACCCGTCCATGAACAGAGTGACGAGGAGTATGTGGACCAAGAATTGGTTGCTTCAGCGTGATCAGTTCTCGCACATGCCTTTGCTTCGTGAGATCCCGGAGAATAATCCTGATGATTTCAGGAACTTTCTTTGGATGACGGACCCCGTTTTTCACCGTCTTTTGACTTTGCTGACCCCTTTTATCAGCCGGCAGGATACCTGCATGAGACAAGCCATCACTCCGGAGCAGAGGCTTGTTGCTACGTTGAGGTACTTGGCGACAGGGAGAAGCCTTCAGGATTTGAAGTTCTCTTCAGGTATCTCTCCCCAGGCCCTGTGAATCATTATTCCAGAGACCTGTTCTGCCATCATCCGGGTCCTGCAGGAGGACTATATTAAGGTAACATTTCTACTTTACTATTCCATTCTATGTATGCTCTGTTTGCTAATGTCTTGTATTTTTGACCTCCTTCCCTAATTACCATGATTGCAATATGCTCTAATATGCTGTGCCCCTTTTCTCCTTCATGCATTTTTCCCTTCACTTACCTCCCCAGCATGCTCTTCTGCTCCAATAGACACCTATGGCCTAGTCACTTAAGCAATGTATTTTGTCTGCTGCATAGTATTGTTTTCCCCCAAACACCCCCGAAAATATGCACAAATGTTTGCTGTGTGGTTTACTTCATGTAGAGCCCCTTTTTTTTTTCCCTTTTTGTTGGTGGGGGGGGGTGCCAAATTCATTCTGAACCCCCTCCCCCAACTGCTCTGTCAGATGGTACCAATCCTCTATCTGCTGGCTTTCCCAAGGTCAATACACACTATATACCTACCTCTTTATAGTGGGCATCTTTAGGGATGAATTCAGCAAAGCATGTAGTGCAAGGGGCTGGCTCCATACTTTCCATTTCCTCTTTTTTGGTGTTATTTCCCTCCTATTATCTTGCTAGGTAATTTCAGAATGTCCAAATGTGCGTTCCTTTTTTTGGGGGGGGGGGATTTTGAATGTTATTTTATCTTTCCTGTGGGCTGCCAATAGTGTTAAGTAAGGAGGGTCTGGCCAAACTAGCACACATTATTGAGCCATTTGGCAATCAATGAAGTGCAGAGGGTTACCTGTCCAAACCCCCCCCCCAAACCCCTAGTTATTGTCAATGGGCCATCAGAAGTGGGGCGATTGATGGGGGGTGAGTCATCTGTTAAGGGGACCCTCTACTTTGAGTTGCAAATACTTTCCAGCTTTAAATGTAAAAGTCTGATCTTCTTCCAAGATGTTTAGTGTCTAATCTGCTTGCAATGTTTATGTGCAAAGTGACTAATTTATTTTTCCCTTCCACGCCACAGGAATGGCAGACTGTGGCCTCCCACTTTGCCACCCGTTGGGACTTTCCTAACTGCGGAGGTGCAATTGATGGGAAACACGTCCGCATCGTCCCACCCCCCAACTCGGGGTCCTACTATTATAATTACAAGGGGTTTAATAGTGTCGTGATGTTGGCGGTGGTGTCGGCGACATACGAGTTTTTGTATGTGGACGTGGGGATGAACGGCCGGATCTCGGATGGTGGTGCCATTGCGCACACGGAGCTCTACTGGCGTCTCCAAAGTGGCAGTCTGTGCTTGCCACCTCCAGAGGAGAATGCTGAAGGACTCCCCTTCGTCTTTGTCGCAGATGAAGCGTTTGCGTTGACTCCCCATCTGATGAGGCCCTTCCCGATGAGGACCCTCACCCCAGACCAGAGGGTCTTCAATTGCAGGCTGTCAAGAGCCCGCAGAGTGGTGGAGAACACCTTCGGGATCCTGGTCAGCCGCTTCCGCCTGTTTTTGACGGCTATTAACTTGGCGGAATACAAACTCAACCACATAGTTCTTGCCTCTTGCATATTGCACAACTTTTTGAAAAGACACAACACCAACTATGTGGTGACCGTTGGCCCAGATGTTGACCTCACAGCCCTTCAAGCGGCACGTCCAGGCTTGCCCCCTCGAAATGCCCGCGCGGTCCGTGAGCAATATATGGACTACTTTGTGGGTAGGGGGGCCATTGCTCTGCCTGACGATGTGTGAGAGGCATTTTTAAATAAATATATTTTTTTACCAAACCTATGTTTTCTGGTCATTTCCATATTCTAGCTTCTTTGAGATATACATTTTTGCCCTTTAGCTTCAACAGTGGGAATGCACTTTCTGGGCAAAAGGAGGTAACAGTCTCTTCTTCCCAAAAAGATTCTTCTCATGTTGTGTGTTTGATACGTAATCTTTGGTCTAGAGAAGGTTTGTAGTTCATAACTGACACCCAAAATACTCCTTTTCATCACCATGACAGAAATGTGTGTATTACCAAAAATGGTGTGCTACGTGTTTTCAAACAAATCACTGTGGGTGTCATTTACATAAGTCAAATCTACTATGCTCTACAAGTGCAGTGCAAAAGTGCCCTGGAAAAGAAACTTGCAGTGCAAACTGGACTTGCCTTTAGTAAATAACACCCATTGCCCCCCAAATCCTTTACAGTTGACATACATAATGCTTTTTTATTTTTAAATAAGGAAGCCACACATTTAGAAAATTAAAAAAGTTTACTTGCAACACATTCACAAGTGCATTTACAAACTTCTTGCCCAAACTGACAAGATCTTGGTTCTTGACAACATTGTTTACAAACATTCTGCATTTGGTAAAACAAGGCATGGAGCAAAACAGAACATAGGAACTAGGAAAGTTCAACTTTCTAAAGTGAAGACAAGATCAGACATGACTATATGTTAAAAGTGTGTTTGATCTTGCCTTCATCACCTGGGGGGTCACCCCTGGAAAGTGGAAATTTAGAACATGCACACAATTTGGGTCTGAAAATGTTCATTAGATGGTAAAACACATGCCTAGAATCTTCAAAAGTGCCATTTTCCATCATGGGGATGAATGGACGTTTTTTGCGGGTGCAACCCCTTCACCACAACCACTTTAGTAGTTCGGAAAGTGGTTGCACCCCCAAAAAAACGTTGGCATTCATCCACCATGATGGGAGCTAGCACATGTGGACACAATGTGTGCATGTTCCAAATTTCACACAGTTCTTAAGTTGCAAATGTGTTCAGAAACAGCCACAAATGTGTGGTAATTACTTGGTGCGTTTTCAGATTTTTCCTAAAACATCAATGATGTTCTTCAATTTTTGTTGAACATCATTGATGTTTTGCTTTATGTCATCTAGATCTCGATTGCAGACCATTATCTCCCCGATGAGGACGTGGGCACTCTCTGTGGTAAAGTGCGATTCTTCTTCCACAACATCCACGGCACCTAAAAACAACCAAAAAAAACACAAATGTGTTTTGGAAATGAGGCAGGCATACATTGATTAGCTTACCAGTAGCTGTGTTCTCCCACACTCACCTGTTGTGGTGACAAGTTCTCAATTTCTATGATCTCTCCTTCCTCCTCCTCCTCCTCTGCTTCTGGTCTTTCCCCTTCTTTGGAAGGTGTTGGTTTTGTGGTTTCCTCAGACGTCACGAGTTTTCACTCCCCTTTGAGAAGGTACAAAAGGTAGATTTAGCAACACAATCTATTGAGGGCAGAAATAGGAAATGTCAAACATTGCTTGAAAGTGAGGGACAATATTTTTGTTTGGCCAGTTACAAATGACAACAACATGAATGTAGTCACTTTGTAAAGGTGCTAAACTTACTAGCTTTTTGGTAGAAGTTTGTCTGATGGAGACCCCCCTCTAGTATCCACTGGAGCACATGTGTGGAAAAGCATAATAAAAAGTGGGTTTGGGTGTCCCAGCACTAGTGCTCTAGAGTCCAGATGGGTAAACAGCTACTGGGTGACCTCTCCTTTACATTGAATAAATTGGCTTTACATTCTTGATGACTTTTCTAGTGAGAACAAACTTCCTTTCCCCAAACAAAACACCAAACATCGTATTATAAGTGGCCGAACGATCGAGGTTGAGTACGATCGAATGGACACACACACGAACATGACAGTGGCAGAAAGATCGAGGTTGAGTACGATCGAATGCACAGACGAACATGAAAGTGGCCATTTTCTAATGTACAACTTTGTCAAAATACAAACACATGGAGCAGTATGCAAGCCAAAAATCCAACACAAAACACAACTACTTACTTTTTTGAAGAACTCGCTTGATCTTTCTGTACTGATCGGGCTCCCTTAGTTTCAGGTCTGACCAGCGTTTCCTCAGTTGCTCCTTGGATCGTTGTACCCCAAAATGATTGTACAGCCTCCTCACAACTTTAGACATGATCTTGGCCTTGCGGACATTGGGGTTGAGGTAAGGCCCATACTTCCCATCATAGTCGCTCCTCTTTAATATGTCCACCATCTCCAACATTTCTCCAAATGACATATTGGAGGCCTTGAATTTCTGGCTCCGGGATAGTGACGTTTCTGCCTCCGGCCTTTCCTCGTCCTCCTCCTCGTTGCTGCAATATTTCGGGCTTACCTGCTGTGTCCCCGCCATGTGCTCTCCCCACTGCGCCGTAAAGAGAAGGGTTGGGGAATAGACGAGAAAGATCGTCAGGGGCGGGCTGAATTTGACGCATGCACACTGTATATAAAACGTCACACGCCTGTGTCGTAGCCACGATCTGTGAGACGAGGGGAGAGAAAGCTCACGCACGAGACGATCGCTATAACGAAGGTACAATTTGACGTTGGTACATAACTAGCCTAGACAAATTAGACCTTGAGGCTTCTTTATGGAGAAGATTAGGAGAGTTTTGCCGGACATTATTTATAGTGTTTTGTGTGGTGTTGTGTCTTGCAGAGATTATGCAGGGATTCAACGACATGAGTTTTCTCCCCCTCTTCATTGATAAATACAGGGAAATTCCCCTTTTATGGCAGGCCAAACACCCCCATTACGGCCACAAACCAAAGAGGTACGCAGCCCTGCTGAAACTTGTGGAATTTGTAAAGCCAAGGTTCCCCACGGCAACTGTTGTTAAGATAAGAAATAAAGGGGGCGTGGCCTGCAACGGAGCTGAATGGCAGCATAGCTCCGGAGCTCCGGTGACCCGGTGGACTCAGCGACTACACAACGGCTCAAACACACCTCGTTTGTATCCCTGCAACTGGCGTTCCGACCCGGGAGACGGAGGGGACCATGCCCCACAAGCGAAAGACATTTTTCAAACCCCAGAGGCTGATGGACGACTTCACTAGGCCGCGGTCTGGAGGTAAGCAAGATGGCGCCGGCGCGTCCTCACCCCCGGCCCACGACCAACAGCCAAACCTACCAGACTACAACATTTCACCCCTCAATAACATCCCAGAAAGCTGCACAAGCTCCCCAGCCACTCACTCACCGTCAGGAAGCCCGGCCAAGTCCAAACTTAAGCTGGATGGCAAAGGATTTGATCCGGCCATGAGCCCAGTCTCAGACATGGGGGAGGACACGAGGGAGCTGCCAGAATCCATCACCTCTTTCCCCACTATGAATCAACCGGTGCTTGACACTGTCCTAAAAGACATGCTGGTCTCACTAAGGAGTACTTTGCAAACAGACATGATTAAATGCATGCACCAGATCAGTGGGGAAGTTAAAGCGGTAGAAGGCAGAGTTGACCACATTGAGAGGAAGATGGGGGAATATGCATCCACCATCAATGAACTGGTGGATGCTAGTGAGGAACAAGAAGAAGACTCAAATTGGATTAAAAACAAACTAGCAGATATTGAAGACAGGTCCAGGAGGAACAACCTTAAAATCAGGGGGATCCCCGAGTCAATACAACCGTCTGACCTGAGAGCATATGCATCCGACCTATTTACCTCCCTCCTACCTGAAATTTCCGTGATGGAGATCACCATAGACAGAATCCATAGATTGCCCAAACCGTCACATTTACCTGAAAAAATCCCAAGGGATGTGATCCTACGCCTACACTTCTTTCATGTGAAAGAACAACTGATGCAAGTGATGCGCAAACAAGAACAGATCCCACCACAATATCAAAGTCTGCAATTTTATGCGGATCTCTCCCAGCACACTCTACAAAAGAGGAGAAACCTAAATACAATCACCAAAGTGCTTAGAAACCATCATATCCCGTACAGATGGGGATTCCCAACAAAAATCACCATAACCAACCAAGACAAATCATTTGTTGTGGACTCACTTGAAAAAGGCCTAGCCTTATTGAAGGAATGGAAAATTCTCCCTGACTCAGATGCAAACATCAATCCCCACCCCAACCGACCTAACTCAATCCAGGACTGGAAGGCAGTCTCACAAAGGAACGCCAGGTCACATGTGTAACACCATACAGGAATCAGTAAACGACACATGTCCACCCGAGGGTCTCCGGTCAGCCCAATGGGCCAGAACTTTCCCCTCATACCTGAATTAGCAGCAAGTAGCTGCACTCAGACACTTCCTTCGGGAACAATTGAAGATGAGCCCCTACAAGGCTCCAGTGAACCAATCTTCACACGCGCTATTGTTTGACCTCACACAGGTTATATGTTTCTGTTCTTTCTTGTTTTTTTTCTCCTCTTCTCTCTCCCCACCCTTCTCTCCGCCCAGCTGGACCCACAAGGATGGAACTCAAGTCATCTCCGCCAAAAGATTCTTCAGTATCGGACCACATGCCCTTCTTTGCACCCGAATACCATGCATCAACACAGAAGATATGGACTGGTCCATAAACGCAGTGAGTAACCGAAACAAGCACCCGCACATACCACTAAAGCTCCACACTGGATTGTCTGGGTCCTCTCGTCGAGAATCCAGACAATGGATGAAGCATAATCTACATTCCCAATATGGCTATTAACTTTATGTCCATGAATGTCAAGGGCCTTAACCACCCAGTTAAAAGAAAGTCACTATGGAAAGAGGCATTGCAGCAGAAAAGCGACGTAGTGTGTGCACAGGAATCACATTTCTGTGCAAACATGGCGCCTTCGTGCAAACACAAGAACTTTCCACACATTTTCTTTGCCAACGCTGCATCCAAAACAAAAGGAGTGCTAATCGCAGTGCGAGACACTGTGGCCTTTAAATTACACGAGGAATATAAAGACACCAACGGACGATTTCTTATTCTTGTCTGTGACATCAACCAAACAACCTACACTATAGTAAACGTATACGCACCCAACAAGCATCAAATCCACTTCTTTCACAAACTCATGAAAAAAGTCAATAGCTACAAGAAAGGTCTGCTGGTGTTATGTGGAGACTTCAACATAGTCCCTGATCACAAGATTGATACTACCACTACAGCCACCCGCTCACCCATGTCTCTCCGTGACTCATTACACCAAGAAGATTTACATGATGCGTGGAGATGTCTCCACCCAGGTGAAAGAGACTATTCCTTTTTTTCTTCGCCACATCACACGTACACCAGGATTGATCTCTTCTTGGTAGACCAACGCACACTATCCAGAACTATAGCCTCAACAATAAATATGATCACATGGTCTGACCATGCGTCCATCACCCTCTCCTTGAAAGACGCTTCCAACATTGATACCAGACCCCTCTGGAGAGCGAACTCTTTCCTCATGCAAAACCCAAGCAACAAGATACATATTGAGGAACAATTGAAGGAATTTTTTTCTCTAAATGAACCTTCTATGCACAATAACTTCGTCCTCTGGAATGCTCACAAGGCATTCATCCGAGGAATCTTTATCAAACTGGGGGCAAGGGCGAGAAGGCAGAGGCAACAGAAACTAAAAGATATTACAACCGAAATATTTAAACTAGAAGCCCAAAACAAAAATCAAGCATCCCAAACACTCTCCACTACACTGACACGACTAAGACAAGAACTCCGAAACCTCCTACTGGAGGAATTTGAAAGGAACATAAAAAGACTCAAAATGACTCACTACGCCCAGGGCAACAGAGCAGGCAAATTACTTTCACACCAAATCAAAGGACACAGACTCAAAACAAAAATTCCCTACATCATTCACCCCACTACAAAACATCACATGCAACACCCACAAGACATAGCCAACGCTTTTAGCCACTACTATAGCACGCTGTACAATCTGAAAGACGACATAAACACCCCACAACCCACCACAGGACTGATAAATGACTTCTTACACAAAATATCTCTACCAAAAATCTCACAACAACAAGCAGACTTTTTAAACCTACCCTTTACTGAAGACGAAATTAGAAGGACAATAGACTCACTTCCTGCCAACAAATCCCCTGGACCAGACGGATTCATAGGAGAATATTACCGCACATACAAATCTATCCTTACGCCTTATTTGTGCAAAATCTTTAATACAGCGGCTGCCTCCTCGTCCTTCCCCTCAGAAATGCTTGAAGCAATCATTGTAACCCTACCCAAGCCAGGGAAGGAACCGAATACCCCGGCCAACTTCAGACCCATATCGCTATTGAACAACGATGTAAAAATATATGCCAAATTAATAGCGAACCGTCTAATGGACATACTACCCAGCGTTATTAATGCCGATCAGACGGGTTTCACTAAGGGGCGCCAGACTTCAGACGCCACTAGGAGATTAATTAATGTGATCCACTTGGCCAATCTACGGCAAGGGCCTTCTCTGCTGTTGGCCTTAGACGCAGAGAAGGCCTTTGACAGGGTCCACTGGGGCTACCTAGAGACAGTTCTACAGAAATTCGGGTTTTCGGGCCCCATACTCCAAGCAATTCTGGCCTTATATTCCAAACCTTCTGCTCGTGTATATACCTCGGGGATCTTGTCGAACCCTTTCTTCATCACCAATGGCACTCGCCAAGGGTGCCCCCTTTCACCGTTAATTTTTAATTTGATACTGGAGCCCCTAGCCACTTATATCAGAAACCAACAGTCCATCACCGGGATCCACTCCCATAAATCAGAACACACTATAAGCCTGTTCGCGGATGACATTATCCTAATGCTGACAAACCCTGAAACTTCCCTGGCTTCGGTACACAAATCACTGCAAATGTTCCAAAAAATTTCATATTATAAAGTAAATGAAAATAAATCATATCTACTTGGCATAAAGGTTCCGACAAAAATGCAAACGGCACTCAGTTCACGGTTTCCATACACATGGTGCACAGACAATATAAAATATTTAGGAATTAACCTTACGGCCACCACCAAAGATCTTTATGATGCAAACTACCTCCCACTCCTTAGCGCTTTGCCACAAAAGTTAAACGACATCTCCAAAACAGAACTTCTATGGTCAGGACGCTTAGCAGCATTCAAAATGATAGTCCTCCCACAATTAATATATCTCTTCAGAGCACTGCCTATTCCAGTCCCTAATAAGTATTTCCATAAAGTACAATCTCTCATAAATAAATTCCTCTGGAGGGGGAAAAAAGCTAGATGGGCATTCAACAAGTCTACAGCAGCAAGGAATGCAGGGGGAGTGGGACAAGTAGTGATTAAGGACTACTACACAGCGGCAATATTAGCTCAACTGAGAGTTTGGTTCCCAAGTTCCCCAAACACAAAATGGCAAGAATTAGAAGAATTTCAGATAAGGGGACATGACCTATACAGCTATGTGATGGCCAACTCTTCTGATCGCCACGCACCTAGAGACTATGCTCCCCCTATGCAAGCGTCCATAACAGCCTGGAAATCACTCTTATCCTCATACCCTGAAAGCGCGCAAACCACTCCACTTCCAACCCCAATAACCAGTCTTGCACTAGCCATCCCAGATCTAAATGTGACCCATTGGTCCAAGAAAGGCATCACCAAAATCTCAGACCTAATGATAGGCCCCTCAATAAAAACGTTCAGGGCATTACAAATAGAGTTCTCCCTTGAAAAATCAGAACACTATAAATACATCCAGATTCAACATTTATTAAACTCCACCTCTGCCCCCCCTTCCGAGATTCACTTACCTTGGAGAATAAACATGTTCCTTACGAAAGAAACTACAAACATCAAAGGAATATCTCTATTCTACAACTCCATAAGCAACAAACTAAGTTTCACCAAGCTATCCAACATCATAGCTTGGGAAAATGAACTAGGTACACAATACACCTCAGATCAATGGCAACAGGCATTACAAACGACATACAAGTCCACTAAATGCATTAACCTCTGGGAACTAACACAAAAAATCCTACTACGTTGGTACTTAACACCACATAGGATTGCCAAATTCGACCCACATACCTCCCCACTATGTTGGAGAAACTGCAACAAACCAGGCACCCTTATCCACATACTGTGGGAATGCCCTCACATCAGAGAAGTCTGGTCCAAGACTTTCCAGATAATAGGAACAATATGCAAAACGCTGGTCCCCTTGGATCCAGGGTTGGCCATCCTGTCCTTGGGAATCACCGCATACCCAAAAAATTTTAGAACTATAATATCACACATTTTACTAAGCACAAGACTAGTCATCATGAGACACTGGAAGGACAGCAACCCACCTCATATTAGAGAAATACTGAACACCACCTCCACCCACGCCTCATACGAAATAATGTTTGCATCATCGCAAGGCAAATATAACCTCTCGCTAAATAGTTGGAAACCGTGGACTGACTGGTACACCCTAAACTTAGATTCTTACCTAGACTAACATTCTTGAGGATCTTGGAGCCCCCTGTACAAAGATCAGACTTGAGCGGAGAGAATATCCCTTCCCCTGCCCCCTTCCCCTCCTTCTTTCACCTATCTTCGTTCTCCTTTCTCCCCTCAACCCTTACTTTATTTGTTCAAATGTGTTAAGTTGACGTCCCAGCTAATAATCCTGAAAATACCTAAACTAACCTAACCATATACTAAGAATAAGTGTTTTTGATGTTATTACACCTAACCATTCTAAGAAGACCACGTTTCCCTGGGAGGGAGGAGATCCCCTCCAAGTGACAAATTGTGTACCCCGATGGGAAGTCGCTGGGGGGATCGAATCCTTCTCGTGGCAACAGGGGGCGCGGTAAGAGCACCCGATCGCCAAAACAGTTACAGGTGCACTAATAAGACAGTCAACTATACGGTACCAGTTGCATTATATGACTAAATATGATGAACAAATGCTATGTACCTTATGACGACCTGTTGTCGTATTTCTATGCTCTACCTTTTACCAAAGTTTTGTATTATTCTTGAAAAATATTCAATAAAAAATATTGTTAAAAAAAAAAAAAGATAAGAAATAAAATTGGCAGCCTGGGGAGTGCGTATATCAGGGAGCGCAAGAAGGTCCTGAAGTCCCAAGAATCTGGAGCTGCAGCAGATGAGGTCTATGCCCCCAAGCTCTGGTACTATGACAGGCTCCATTTTCTCAAAGACCAGACTGATGTCACCGAGCCACTCTCGCCTCCTCCTTCCACGCTTCCTTGCGCGCAGGCCACCCCTGATGAGGCTTCCGAGGAGCAACCTGGGCCTTCCAGTCTGGAAGATGTGGAGGAGCCTAGCTTGTGGCAGGTATAGTAGTTTGGGAACCAATTTTCAGAAAAATAAATGATGTTCAGTTAATTCAGGATCCCCAATTGCTTAGTTCCTAACGTGTTTGACATATCAACAGACAGTAGTGTTGGAGACATTTGGGGCAAGAATATAAACTGCAGGGCTGAGAATTGTATGGTTTTCTATTTGTAACCATTTTGCAACAGTCACTAGATGAAAATTGTGTGTGTTTGATGAACAAATAACTGAAACTATGTCCCTTTTTCATACACAGGAAGACCTCAGCCAGGAGGAGGCTGTGGAATGTGGCAGTCAGGAGGAGGAAAGGGTTAGTGGCAGCCAAGAGGTGGGTAGTGGCAGCCAAGAGGGGGGTAGGCGTAGGAGCCTGACTGACTCCCAAATCCCTCCCCTCCGCCTTCCCTACAAAAGGGCGCGAAGGGGGGGTGAGGCGGGAGAGTCAGCGCTCCGGATGATCCGAGAGGCTTCAGCCTCCCTACATGCCACACCCACCGACGAGGAGACCTTTGCCTCCTTGGTTGTCACGAAAATGATGGGTATGGAGGTGGGGCAACGCAACATGTGTGAGGATGTCATCCTCAAAGTCCTAAATAAGGGGATGGCTGGGGGGGTGACCCCACTCACACATGTTTGCCATAGTGACCATGCTCCGCCTCCTCCTTCTGCCACCCCACCAGCAACACAGCCACAGCGTGCAAGGAAGCGTGGAAGGAAGACCTGAGAGTGACGACCTGGATTCAGTCTGGTCTGAGAGAAGATGGAGCCTCTCGTAGGACCAGAGCCTGGGGACCTAGATGGCATCTGCTGCAGTTCCGGATGTTTTGGACTTCAGGACCAGATAGCACTCCCCTTAAGATACGTACTCCTCAGGCCCCCAATTTTACACGCTTCAAAAATGATGGTTGCCGTGGGGGTCCAAGGCTTTGCAAATTCCCCAAGTTTCTCCATCGCTGCGTTCCTCTTTGGTTTGTTGCTGAGACCTAAATAAAGGTATTTTTGATTTGAAATAATCATTGCCTATTGTGTTTTACTTTTCTACAATGACAGTTTATTTGTGAGTAGGCAGGTACATTTCACTAATCATAAAGTATAATTAACAAGGGGCACCAACAACCAACAAACTCCTAGTAAATTTAAGCAACAAATAGAAATGTTAATAATGTTGTTTTGCTAAGTTGAGACACACAACCCCCCTTAAAAAAAAAAAAAAAAAAATCTCCTTAAAATATGTATTCCAAAAAAAAAAAAAAAATGACAAATCCTCCAAAAAATATAACAGATTCTTTTACGATCTGAGTAAAAATAAACATGTAGTCTAGAAATCCTGAAAAGTAATAAAGAACTAAGTTTGGGAGAAGTGCGGGTGAATAGGAGCAGCAAAAAGATGTCATTCTTCTTGCATTGTAAAGACAAAGAGAATGCGCTGCATTAAAGACATTTTAACATTGCAGCGTGACGAATGTGCTGTGTCGATTAGGAAAGGTAGTTTTACCTGACCGAGCGCTTCCGTCACAGAATTTCTTCTGAGCATGCGTAGCACTTTGTCCGTCGGACTACGCTACACACGATCGGATTTGGTGTGATCGGACTTTGTTGTCGAAAAATCTATCCAGCAGGAGATAGGACTTTGTCCGTCGGACAATCCGAGGTACACTGTCCGATGGTGCCTACACACGGTCGGAATTTCCGACAACATTGTCAGATAGGACAGAATCCATCGGAAAATCCGACCGTGTGTATGGGGCTTTAGTGTGGCGAAGGTATGGTGAATTTTTTCATATTTTTTCATATTTTGTGATTAATAAACTTGAATGTTTCTTAGAGATACTGCAGTTTGTTCATTTTTTGGAGCCCCTTTGATGCTTTCTTTTTTTTTATATTCAATAGTTTTTATTAGTTTTTTTAAAAGATATGGATATCAACATAAACATTACCAGACTTATGCAAAGATATCATCCACAGCCTTTACCCCCCCTTCCCCTCCCAAAATATTAGTATTATGAAATAGACATCCTTGGTGTATGGCCTGCATATGCTGCCCTGTTATTTCCTGGATAGCCTCGATGATCTCCCTCCAGAAGGCCTGTATCTTAGTACATTTCCACCACAAGTGCACAAAGGTTCCTGGCGAGCTGCATCCCCTCCAACATACAGGGGATAGGTCCCGAAGCTCTGCACCCTCAGCGGAGTCACATACCATCTAGCCAAGAGTTTAAAGCTAATTTCTGTCATCTTAGCATCCTTTGAAGAAAAACATGCTAATTTTAGTATTCTCTTCTGGTGCTCATTTAATCTTACCCCCAGATCCTGCTCCCATTTCCCCAAATAGGGTGGGAAATCGGGTTCTGTTTCTTTTGCTAGTACCTTATATATTTCGGAAATGCTCTGCTGGACACTGGATGGGGAGCTGAACAATTTTTCTATTGACTTAAATTTATCTTTTCTGCGTAATTACTGTGGCAGCGTTTGTACAAAGTGCTGTATTTGGGAATATTTCCATTTGTCTAGTGGCATACTACCTAATTTTTGCTTTAATTAAAAAAAATTAACAAATCCTGTCCCCTACCATCACATCTTGTAACTGTATTTTCTCCTTTTTGCCCATCTAGCAAAAATATAAATAATCCTCTTTCCTGGGTGTGAAGTAATTTGTATCTATTAATGAAATCAAAGATGAATTGTGCTCCCAATGATAGTGCCTACACAGGCTATCCCATATTCTAAAAACATTTTCTGGCACAATCGGGAAATCTAGGCCCTGAAGGTACTGTTGTATTTCAAGGTTTTTCTTTTGTCCTCCCACAAGGTCTTCTGACTTGCAATGAACAGGAACAAACTCTAGACTGCCGCACTCTTGAAGAAAAAAAGCCAAATTCCGGATGAATGTCTCTGCATGCAGTCCCACAGTCAGCCCCAGCACTGACTCTGGGGAGGACACTAGAGAGCTGCCTGACAGCATAGAGGAGTTCCCAACGAATAATCACCCAGTAATGGACACAGTGCTAAAGGACATGTTACTGTCCCTAAGGAGCTCAATCCAAACTGACATGATGTCCTGCATGCAAAAGTTCAATAAGGAGATACAAGCTGTAGAATCCAAAGTGGGGCCCATAGTAAAACAAGATGGGGGAGTTTGCAGATACTGTGAACGATTTGGTAGATGCCCATGATGAAAAAGAGGAGGTAATAGAAGGGCTCAAATCTAAAATGGCTGACATGGAGGACAGAAGTAGAAGGAACAATCTAAAAATCAGAGGGATCCCAGAGTCTGTACAGCAAGGAGACCTGTGTGAGTATGCCACTACTCTGTTTAAAGAAATCCTTCCTGACCTCACGGATCTAGATGTGATCATAGACAGGATTCATCGGCTGCCTAAACCTTTATAGCTCCCCAATCAGATCCCTAGGGATGTAATACTACGGTTACATTTTTACCATGCAAAAGAAAAATTAATGTCTGCAATGCGCACTAAGGATAATATCCCTCCACAGCATAAAAATCTGCATTTTTTTGCAGTTTGCAGATCTATCACAGTACACCCTCCAAAAAAGAACAAGCCTCACCACAATTACCAAAGCCCTCAGGGATCATAGGATCAACTACAGATGGGGCTTCCCCACAAAAATCACGATTACCAAAGAAGGTCATACCTTCACCATAGACTTCCTGGAAAAAGATCTGTCCCTGGTCAAAGAATGCCAGACACTTCCAGAGCCTGTCAGCAAGCCTGACTCCCCTAGGAGCATTCCCTATGCAGATCCTGAATGGCAAAAGGTAACGGCTAAAAATGCTAAAAGGCACTGAATACCTGGAAAGATAATAAGTATTATCTTCTGTTCTATGGGGAGAGTAGCCTCTCTCGGCTCACAAACTCAGCCCCCTGATACTACTTGAGCAGCAAAATGCTGCATACAGGTATGCAATACCCATACTTGGATCACAATGTTTACTTGACAAGTTTAAACATGTTATTCAAAGTTCAGGTTTTTATGTTCATAGTCAGTATTATTTTTCTTCTTGTTATATTTTTCCAACACAGTCAGAAATTACAGATTACTTTACAGTTCTCAGATGAAGCCACTACTGTTTCTCCCAGGTCAACACCTCCAAAGAGACTTCACCAGCACAGCCAGGCTGGAAAGATGCCTGCATTTCCACAAATCTCTGGTCTTCACTAGCACTTAACAATACAATCTATACCAGCTCTGACCACTTGAGGGAACTCTCCACTCACAAAAGAACTTACATGAACATAGAATGTTGAAAGCACTTGTAATCACCCTGCCCAGACCAGGGAAGGAACCATCTCTTCCACAGAATTTCAGGCCGATATATTACTTAAAGCGGAGCTCCACCCTAAAGTTGAACTTCTGCTCATTGGAACCCTACCCCCGTCCGATGTCACATTTGGCACCTTTCAGGGAGGAGGGGGGTGCAGATACCTGTCTAAGACAGGTATTTGAACCCACTTCGGGGCATAGACTCCCACGGGAGTCTATGCCTCTTCTTGTCTCGCCGCGCTGTCTGCTGGGAAACACACGGATCCCAGCAGACAGCGCGGAGCATTCTCATTGCGCTACGCAACTCACGCATGAGCAGTAGGGAACTGGGAAGTGAAGCCGCAATACTTCACTTCCTGATTCCCTAAACGAGAATGGCGGCGGCAGCAGCCGAGATCCGATCGATTTCTCAGCTTCGGCTGCCGACATCGCTGGACCCTGGAAGAGGTAAGTGTCCATTTATTAAAAGTTAGCAGCTGCAGTATCTGTAGCTGCTGGCTTTTAATATTTTTTTTTTGGTGCAATCCCTCTTTAATAACGACCTGAAACTCTATGCCAAACTGATCGCACTAAGGCTGATAAACATACTTCCACAGCTAATACATATGGATCAATCCGGATTTACAAAAGGACGTCAACCCACTGACGCCACTCTGAGCCTAATTAATATAATCCACCACGAAAATCTGAAGGGAACGCCTTCTCTGCTCCTAGCTTTGGATGCAATGAAGGCGTTCGATCAGATACATTGGGGATATCTTGCCAAGGTATTGAAGAAGTTTGGATTCCAAGGCACCATATTTTCTGCAATTCTGGCATTATATTTCAAGCCCTCTGCCCAGGTTTACACCTCAGGGGCACTTTCCACTCCGTTTAATATTACAAATGGAACTCGCCCCACTTTCACTGTTAATTTTCAACCATCTCATGGAACCTCTGCCGAGTTACATATGCAACCACCCTCAAATTACAGGACATAGGTTTAACAACTCAGCACACACCATCAGTCTATTTGCTGACAATGTTATACTCATGATCACAGACGTAGAGACCTAATCAGCCTCGACACATCAAACACTCAAAATGTTCAACGGTATATCCTACTGCAAAGTAAACGACATTAAGTCATACATTGTATAAAATTGCAAGAGGGTGTACCGGCGCCAACTCCTATAATAAATATATTTATGACGGCTGCAATCCAGAAAGTAAAGATACTAATTGTACGATTACTGATTAAGATTGTAATATAAATGGAGAATTGCGCCAATCACACAGTTATATTGTTATCATCTGAGCCCTGATTATGACGGGCTAATTTTGTTGCTACTGCTGTCAATTGCCGGTTCCTTTGGGGGTTCGGCTGGTTTTAAGTTATGTCAGATGGACAAGAAGAAATCCTATTATTAGCTAGTGAAATGGAATAAAATAAGATAAAATAAAATATGCAATCCTAAAGCTCCCAATCCTACAGAGGGAAACAAATGTGTCAGACAACCTGTGCTTTTGTATCAATATTCCTGTGAAAAAAACTTTTTTCCTGTGGAGAGAAAACTTTCACCACAATTGCTGTTGGAGAAAAAGTGCAATCCCACTATATCACAATTCTGTGGAGGAAATATCTAAATGCGCATGTATCATAATTCTGTGAGAAGAGAAAAAATATATATATATATACGTGTATCACAATTCTGTGAAAAAACTGAAAGACCAGACCAAACTAAACAAAACCCCCGGAAGAATCCCCCAAAACAATACTCTTTTATTCCAAATCCTGCAAAAGAAATTTCAAACAATACAGGTATAGTCCCCAATCGTGTATCAACATAAACTATGTGATAAAAAAGTTCATGTGTTGCCACCACCGACGTTCCAGCAGCTCCAAAACAGGTAAATTCCAATTAATACAGTGACTGGTAATTAGTGCTTTCAAAATAAATCTTTATCACCCTGTGAATCCACCACCATAGAGAATGGCCACTCACCAGATATAGGTGAGGAATGAGCTTTTGGTTTATTTAGCCGGATAACCACTCCTTCTCCTTGTTATATCTCCACTTTACAAGATCCGGATAAGTTTAATACAGGAAGCGTCCTTCTTTCTCAAGAGAAATAAAAAGGTGCTCCCATAGAGTAATATGTTTAAACAATTTATTAAAACAAGTAAAAACAAGAGAACTATTGCACTCACATAGGATAGTGCCCTCAAAGCCGGCACTGAGCCTCTCCAGCCATGTACAGTGGTGTGAAAAAGTGTTTGCCCCCTTCCTCATTTCCTGTTGCTTTGCATGTTTGTCACACTTAAGTGTTTCGGAACATCAAACCAATTTAAACAATAGTCAAGGACAACACAAGTAAACACAAAATGCAATTTGTAAATGAAGGTGTTTATTATTAAAGGTGAAAAAAAATCCAAACCATCATGGCCCTGTGTGAAAAAGTGATTGCCCCCTAAACCTAATAACTGGTTGGGCCACCCTTAGCAGCAACAACTGCAACCAAGCGTTTGCGATAACGTGCAATGAGGCTTTTACAGCGTCCTGGAGGAATTTTGGCCCACTCATCTTTGCAGAATTGTCCTAATTCAGTTACATTAGAGGGTTTTCGAGCATGAACGGCCTTTTTAAGGTCATACCACAACATCTCAATAGGATTCAGGTCAGGACTTTGGCTAGGCCACTCCAAAGTCTTCATTTTGTTTTTCTTCAGCCATTCGGTGGTGGACTTGCTGGTGTGTTTAGGATCATTGTCCTGCTGCAGAACCCAAGTTCGTTTCAGCTTGAGTACACGAACAGATGGTCGGACATTCTCCTTCAGGATCTCTTGGTAGACAGCAGAATTCATAGTTCCTTTTATCACGGCAAGTCTTCCAGGTCCTGAAGCAGCAAAACAGCCCCAGACCATCACACTACCACCACCATATTTTACTGTTGGTATAATGTTCTTTTTCTGAAATGCAGTGTTCCTTCTACGCCAGATATACTTGGACACACACCTTCCAAAGAGTTCCACTTTTGTCTCATCGGTCCACAGAATGTTGTCCCAAAAGTCTTGGGGATCATCAAGATGTGTTGTGGAGAAATTGAGACGAGCTTTGATGTTCTTTTTGCTCAGCAGTGGTTTTCTCCTTGGAACTCTGCCATGCAGGCCATTTTTGCCCAGTCTTTTCCTGATGGTGGAGGCATGAACGCTGACCTTAACTGAGGCAAGTGAGGCCTGCAGTTCCTTGGACGTTGTTGTGGGGTCTTTTGTGACCTCTTGGATGAGTCGTCGCTGCGCTCTTGGGGTAATTTTGGGCGGCCGACCACTCCTGGTAAGGTTCACCACTGTTCCATGTCTTCGCCATTTGTGGATAATGGCTCTCACTGTGGTTCGCTGGATTCCCAAAGCTTTGGAAATGGCTTTATAACCCTTTCCAGACTGATAGATCTCAATTACTTTCTTTCTCAATTGTTCCTGAATTTTTTTGGGTCTCGGCATGATGTGTAGCTTTTAAGGATCTTCTGGTGGACCTTACTGTGTCAAGCAGCTCCTATTTAAGTGATGCCTTGATTGTGAACAGGTGTGGCAATAATCAGGCCTGGGTGTGGCTAGAGAAATTGAACTCAGGTGTGGACAACCACAGTTATAGTATGTTTGAACAAGGGGGGCAATCACTTTTTCACACAGGGCCATGATGGTTTGGATTTTTTTTCACCTTTAATAATAAACACCTTCATTTACAAATTGCATTTTGTGTTTACTTGTGTTGTCCTTGACTATTGTTTAAATTGGTTTGATGTTCCGAAACACTTAAGTGTGACAAACATGCAAAGGAACAGGAAATGAGGAAGGGGGCAAACACTTTTTCACACCACTGTATAAGGACCTCAAATCCCAGAAAGGACCGCTTGTGCTGTAGACCAGTTTAGCGTCTTGATTGTTACCCAGCAGCCTCTACGCGTTTCGCATGTGTGTCTGCGTCATCAGGAAGCTGCTGAGTGTGGCCCCCCAACTCTTATATATACCCCTTTCCATCAGTATTTTAATAAGTGCATCTGTGGTTACTTACTGTGTGTCGCGCCGCTAAACCGGAAGTGCTCCGGCCGCCATCTTGCTAACCTCCATGTCTTGCCGCCGGAAGTAACTAAAACGCCATATTGGTATTCCCCTTTACACTTCCTGTACATCTATTATGCTCACTTTGTATCTCGCGCTAGCCCGGAAGTGATCCGGCTGCCATATTGCTACCCCCCTGTCTCTCCGCCGGAAGCAGCAAAGACGCCATATTGGTATCCCCCTTTGTACCTCCGTTGGAAGCGTATCCCGTGTCTGTTTGCTAGACTCGTCGCTATGACCAGATGTTTTTGTTGCCATATTAGTGTGCTCGTGCTGTATGCCACTTTCTTTCATGCCAAACCCTGTACTATGTATTACACCATACCCCCCACCTTTGTTTTGTTACCATGCATTGCGTTTTTCATGTTACTCAACATACCCACTACCTTTATTTTGTTAAATGCTGTTTATGCATTCCCTTAATTTGATTCCACATTTTCTCACACCCCAAAGTCAAATCACCTTAGATCATTTGGATTACCTAGAGGTCCCCATCTACATAGCTGGGTCACTCTTACATTTCATACATAGATGCCAGAATAAAAAAGATTATGCTCTAAATCCATTAAATTGTTTTGAGTTATTTGAAACTTTTGGTCCAAAATATTGTTTTTAAATTGTGTTCTGCTTATATCTACATATGCTATTCTGTCTTGCAACACCCTAAAAAAATGTGTATTGTGGAAAGATGGGTTGTGGTGTGATTGAATAGTGAAAAGAGTTGTGTAAAAAATTTGAATAATGAAAAGTGAAAAAATGAAAAATGAAAAATGAAAAAAATGAAAAAATAAAAAAATGTGTTCTGAAAAGATAAAAATAAAAATAAAAATGAAAAATAAAAAATATAAAAAATATAAAAAATAAATATAAAATAAATATAAGAATAAAAATAAAAATAAAAATAGAAATAAAATAAAAATAAAAATAAAAATGATAAGAAATTAAAATAAAATAAAGTAAAATAAAATAAAATAAAATGAAATAAAAATAAAAATAAAAATAAATAAAAATAAAAATAATAAAGTGAGAAATGTTGAAAAATAAAAATGAAGTTGAAATAGAATCAAGGTGACTGTGAGATGTGTATGTGTTTCTAGGAAGTTTATTGTGTAAAAAATTATTTAAATTTTGGTGCAGAGAGTTTGGAAGATGGAGTAGCATTAGTGATCTGATAATCTTCTATGAAGCAGTTTATATCCATCTCGACGTTTAACCCCTTAGGCCTCATTGTTTCTACCTTGAATATCCAGTTTGTTTCGT
Source organism: Lithobates sylvaticus (assembly GCA_028564925.1). Lineage (NCBI taxonomy): Eukaryota > Metazoa > Chordata > Amphibia > Anura > Ranidae > Lithobates > Lithobates sylvaticus. The sequence goes on from CM053030.1 coordinate 287,659,014, forward strand.
TACGCGATATTTCCCGTCTTAAATTTATATTTCTCCATTGTTGCTCAATTCTGTCTATAGCATAGAACTTTAGGTATTTAGGATCACGATTGTGGGTGTCCCTAAAATGCTTGGAAACACTATGATGCTTGTACCCTTTTTTGATGTTTCTAATATGTTCTCCTATGCGTGTTGATAGGGTTCTTGTGGTTCTGCCCACATATTGATACCCACATGTACATTCTATTATATAGGTGACGTGGGTACTTTGGCAGGTTATTAATTTATCTATTTTAAATGTTTGTTTATTCGAAAAGGACTGGAACTGTGAATTTTTTTTTGTTTTTTTATCTGTAAGCCAGCAAGGCTTGCATTTGCCACATCGGAAAAAACCTTTGTGGTCAAGAAAAGTGATTAATTTCTTAGGAAATTTCTGGGATTTGAGGTCCTTATATATACATGGCTGGAGAGGCTCAGTGCCGGCTTTGAGGGCACTATCCTATGTGAGTGCAATAGTTCTCTTGTTTTTACTTGTTTTAATAAATTGTTTAAACATATTACGCTATGGGAGCACCTTTTTATTTCTCTTGAGAAAGAAGGACGCTTCCTGTATTAAACTTATCCGGATCTTGTAAAGTGGAGATATAACAAGGAGAAGGAGTGGTTATCCGGCTAAATAAACCAAAAGCTCATTCCTCACCTATATCTGGTGAGTGGCCATTCTCTATGGTGGTGGATTCACAGGGTGATAAAGATTTATTTTGAAAGCACTAATTACCAGTCACTGTATTAATTGGAATTTACCTGTTTTGGAGCTGCTGGAACGTCGGTGGTGGCAACACATGAACTTTTTTATGTTGATACACGATTGGGGACTATACCTATATTGTTTGAAATTTCTTTTGCAGGATTTGGACTAAAAGAGTATTGTTTTGGGGGATTCTTCCGGGGGTTTTGTTTAGTTTGGTCTGGTCTTTCAGTTTTTTCACAGAATTGTGATACACGTATATATATATATTTTTTTTTTTCTCACAGAATTATGATACATGCACATTTAGATATTTCCTCCACAGAATTGTGATATAGTGGGATTGCACTTTTTCTCCAAGAGCAATTGTGGTGAAGGGGGGACACAAAGTTTTCTCTCCACAGGAAAAAAGTTTTTTTCACAGGAATATTGATACAAAAGCACAGGTTGTCTGACACATTTGTTTCCCTCTGTAGGATTGGGAGCTTTAGGATTGCATATTTTATTTTATCTTATTTTATTCCATTTCACTAGCTAATAATAGGATTTCTTCTTGTCCATCTGACATAACTTAAAACCAGCCGAACCCCCAAAAGAACCGGCAATTGACAGCAGTAGCAACAAAATTAGCCCGTCATAATCAGGGCTCAGATGATAACAATATAACTGTGTGATTGGCGCAATTCTCCATTTATATTACAATCTTAATCAGTAATCGTACAATTAGTATCTTTACTTTCTGGATTGCAGCCGTCATAAATATATTTATTATAGGAGTTGGCGCCGGTACACCCTCTTGCAATTTTATACAGTTTAAAACAGAAACTTATTTTATATAAGTTTTTTTAGTACGGGCAGCGTAGCTATAGAAGTTTTTTCATTCCTGGCCAAGCGCAAGCTTGACCTGGGGGATGTATTTGAACAATTCGATAACACAACTGCAGTCAATCTAGAACAAGGTTTTAAACACCTTAAAAGTGCTATGGACAAGCAAATAAGGGTCTGGTGGGACATAATGACCCTAGAGAAATATAGGGATGCAAAAATCACACCCAGAAGGCTCAGGTGGGATATCGGCCCTAACGATGGCCTAATGGACGAAAACCTAAAGCTTGGTTTAATTTTTTTAATTGCTGTGAAAACAAACTGCTGGACATAATTATAGACAGACGTAGAACCAAACTAGCCAAAATAGAGAGTAACATAAATAGCATTAAGGAAAACATGCTACCACATGTGGAAAGTAATGATTACAAAACCAGAGCTACCAAACTACAAGAATTTTTGACTAAAACGGATAATGAGATAAAAAATAAGAAAGTAAAAAAGTACCAAAGAGACAAGAAGGATTATTTAGCAGGCAATGTATATAAGTGGCAGGAAGATGAAGTCATAATTAATTCTAACAACACATCCCTGAGTGATGGCTTGGATAACTGGAATGTTGAACAGGAAGGACACCAGAATAAGGGGGACACAACACCAGGCACTAGCACCAATGCTAGGGGAGACCCTGGCAGTAGTAATAACAATAGTATCCGGAGTAAACCTACCCAACCCAGAAGTGAACAAGGAAATAACCCGCCTAACCCATTACAACAACCAAACCCACCATACCAACAACCTATGGGCCAATACCCCAGACCCTGGCAAGGGGGGTATAGAGGAAGGGGATATTATAACCAAAATTATGGTTATCCCCAGGGACAGGGGGAATAGAGGGACTGGAGGGAACCATACAAACCACCCATGCCGGTATTCCTGACCGGCAGGGGGGGATGGGACAGGTACCCACAGGAAATGGCACCAAACCTGAAAGCCCCAAGGAGGAGAGGGTGTAGAGGGGGAGTCAAAAAGAAAAAGAGAGAATTAGGAAAGGGGCTATTTAATCTAACAGATGTAGCATTTACGCAGGAAGAATTAATGGTATTAGATAAGGGGATAAAATATGCCCCCATAAGAGTGTTCAACCAATTTGAGGCCTTCATAGATCTGCAGAAATTTATAAGAAAACTCAATCTAAAGAAATATTTTGCAAGTAAAACGGAAACAATAAAACCACCTAATACCTCTCCATACACACATAGTTCCTTGAAAAACAAATCTACTTTCCACCCCAGACCCAACGCGAATCACTACATAGAGGTATTTAAACGATTGATGGAGAAAGAAATTAGGAATATAAAACCACGCGTATCAAAAAAAGTGGACAGAATTTGGCAGGGAATAAAGAAAATAGAGAAACGCAACAATATAGTAATAAGACCTGCGGATAAGGGGGGGGGGACTAGTAATCCTAACTGAAGAGGACTATGGACTGGAACTAGATAGACTAGTAAAAGACCAAACTACTTACCAGGTCCTGAAGAAAAACCCGAATAGGGAATACAAAAGTAAACTCAAACAGTATATAAATGATGGAATCTCTGATAAAATATTAAACAGGAAGGAAGGCAGATATTTACTACCGGAGGCACCCAAAGTCCCAGTCATTTACCAAGTCCCAAAAGTACACAAAAACAACACAAAACCACCGGGGAGACCCATAATAAGTGGTATAGGGTCGATCTTCTCTAGGTTAGGCAAATACCTAGATGTATTTCTGCAACCACTAGCAGCACAGGGTAAAGCCTTTATTAGAGACAGCACAGATATCATTAAAAAATTAAGAAACGTTTTAATTACAGAAAGTACATTACTGGTCACAATTGACGTTGAATCCCTCTATACTACCATTAAACAAGCAGATGCAGTGGCAGCAGTGGCATGGGCTATGAAAAACTCCTCTAACCTTAAATTGAAACAGAGACGGTTCATATTGGAAGGCCTCAGGTTAGCAATGGGAAATCATTTTTTCTGGCATCAACACAAGTATTATAAACAAATAAAGGGGGTAGGCATGGGTAACAAATATGCACCCAGTGTGGCCAACATTTTCTTGAATAAGTGGGAGGAGGAAGAAGTGTTCGGAAAGTGTTGGCCACAAATAACAACATACAATCGCTTTATAGACGATATTTTGATCGTATGGGAAGGAAACCAACATGAATTAGAAGCGTTTATCACCCATATAGGTACCAACAAATACGGCATAAAATTTACGGTAAACACAAATAGGGATTCAATAAATTTTCTGGACCTGGAGATTTTTAAGAGTGACCATAATCTTCACACAAGAACTTACTTTAAAGAAACCGATCGAAATGGGTTTATACCATTTAACAGCTGCCACCATCCTAAATGGAAGCAGTCCATCCCTAAGGGGCAGTTAACCGGCTAGAGGATTATTACCAACCGACCAATAACCTTATTGAAAGATTTAATGAGAAGGGCTATAGACTGGATGACTTGAAAAAAAATAGGGAAAAAATAGGACAAACCAATAGAGAAGATATACTATTGAACAGTAAGAGCAATAGGCATATAATAAAAAAATTCCCCAATGATGTACCCTTCATAACTAGATTTAATACATAGTATAGAACATTGGAGGAGAAAATTTAAAAAACATTGGCCAATTATTAGCAATGACCCACAACTGAGTGTTGCTGAGTGTGGCCCCCCAACTCTTATATATACCCCTTTCCATCAGTATTTTAATAAGTGCATCTGTGGTTACTTACTGTATGTCGCGCCGCTAAACCGGAAGTGCTCCGGCCACCATCTTGCTAACCTCCATGTCTTGCCGCCGGAAGTAACTAAAACGCCATATTGGTATTCCCCTTTACACTTCCTGTACATCTATTATGCTCACTTTGTATCTCGCCGCTAGACCGAGAGTGATCCGGTCAGGAGAAAATTAAAAAACATTGGCCAATTATTAGCAATGACCCACAACTGAGTAAAATCCTTCCAAACAGACCCACATTTATATATAGGAGGGCTGGTAGAATTAGGGATCAATTAGTTAAAAACGTACCTGACCCTCCTAAGAAATGAATCACTTTTCTTGACCACAAAGGTTTTTTCCGATGTGGCAAATGCAAGCCTTGCAGGCTTACAGATAAAAAAACTAAAAAAATGTCACAGTTCCAGTCCTTTTCGAATAAACAAACATTTAAAATAGATAAATTAATAACCTGCCAAAGTACCCACGTCACCTATATAATAGAATGTACATGTGGGTATCAATATGTGGGCAGAACCACAAGAACCCTATCAACACGCATAGGAGAACATATTAGAAACATCAAAAAAGGGTACAAGCATCATAGTGTTTCCAAGCATTTTAGGGACACCCACAATCGTGATCCTAAATACCTAAAGTTCTATGCTATAGACAGAATTGAGCAACAATGGAGAAATATAAATTTAAGACGGGAAATATCGCGTAACGAAACAAACTGGATATTCAAGGTAGAAACAATGAGGCCTAAGGGGTTAAACGTCGAGATGGATATAAACTGCTTCATAGAAGATTATTAGATCACTAATGCTACCCTGTCTTCCAAACTCTCTGCACCAAGAATTTAAATAATTTTTTACACAATAAACTTCCTAGAAACACATACACATCTCACAGTCACCTTGATTCTATTTCAACTTCATTTTTATTTTTCAACATTTCTCACTTTATTATTTTTATTTTTATTTATTTTTATTTTTATTTTTATTTAATTTTACTTTATTTTATTATCATTTTTATTTTTATTTTTATTTTATTTTTATTTTTATTTTTATTCTTATATTTATTTTTTATATTTATTTTTTATATTTATTTTTCAATTTTATTTTTATTTTTATTTTTCATTTTATTTTTATTTTTATTTTTATTTTTATTTTTATCTTTTCAGAACACATTTTTTTATTTTTTCATTTTTTTCATTTTTCATTTTTCATTTTTTCACTTTTCATTATTCTAATTTTTTCCACAACTCTTTCCACTATTCAATCACACCACAACCCATCTTTCCACAATACACATTTTTTTGGGGTGTTGCAAGACAGAATAGCATATGTAGATATAAGCAGAACACAATTTAAAAACAATATTTTGGACCAAAAGTTTCAAATAACTCAAAACAATTTAATGGATTTAGAGCATAATCTTTTTTATTCTGGCATCTATGTATGAAATGTAAGAGTGACCCAGCTATGTAGATGGGGACCTCTAGGTAATCCAAATGATCTAAGGTGATTTAACTTTGGGGTGTGAGAAAATGTGGAATCAAATGAAGGGAATGCATAAACAGCATTTAACAAAATAAAGGTAGTGGGTATGTTGAGTAACATGAAAAACGCAATGCATGGTAACAAAACAAAGGTGGGGGGTATGGTGTAATACATAGTACAGAGTTTGGCATGAAAGAAAGTGGCATACAGCACGAGCACACTAATATGGCAACAAAAAACATCTGGTCATAGCGAAGAGTCTAGCAAACAGAAACGGGATACGCTTCCGATGGAGGTACAAAGGGGGATACCAATATGGCGTCTTTGCTGCTTCCGGCGGAGAGACAGGGGGGTAGCAATATGGCGGTCGGATCACTTCCGGTCTAGCGGCGAGATACAAAGTGAGCATAATAGATGTACAGGAAGTGTAAAGGGGAATACCAATATGGCGTTTTAGTTACTTCCGGCGGCAAGACATGGAGGTTAGCAAGATGGCGGCCGGAGCACTTCCGGTTTAGCGGCACGACACACAGTAAGTAACCACAGATGCACTTATTAAAGTACTGATGGAAAGGGGTATATATAAGAGTTGGGGGGCCACACTCAGCAGCTTCCTAATGACGCAGACACACATGCGAAACGCGTAGAGGATGCTGGGTAACAATCAAGACGCTAAACTGGTCTACAGCACAAGCGGTCCTTTCTGGGATTTGAGGTCCTTATATATACATGGCTGGAGAGGCTCAGTGCCGGCTTTGAGGGCACTATCCTATGTGAGTGCAATAGTTCTCTTGTTTTTACTTGTTTTAATAAATTGTTTAAACATATTACGCTATGGGAGCACCTTTTTATTTCTCTTGAGAAAGAAGGACGCTTCCTGTATTAAACTTATCCGGATCTTGTAAAGTGGAGATATAACAAGGAGAAGGAGTGGTTATCCGGCTAAATAAACCAAAAGCTCATTACTCACCTATATCTGGTGAGTGGCCATTCTCTATGGTAGTGGATTCACAGGGTGATAAAGATTTATTTTGAAAGCACTAATTACCAGTCACTGTATTAATTGGAATTTACCTGTTTTGGAGCTGCTGGAACGTCGGTGGTGGCAACACATGAACTTTTTTATGTTGATACACGATTGGGGACTATAACTATATTGTTTGAAATTTCTTTTGCAGGATTTGGACTAAAAGAGTATTGTTTTGGGGGATTCTTCCGGGGGTTTTGTTTAGTTTGGTCTGGTCTTTCAGTTTTTTCACAGAATTGTGATACACGTATATATATATATATTTTTTTTTTCTCACAGAATTATGATACATGCGCATTTAGATATTTCCTCCACAGAATTGTGATATAGTGGGATTGCACTTTTTCTCCAACAGCAATTGTGGTGAAGGGGGGACACAAAGTTTTCTCTCCACAGGAAAAAAAGTTTTTTTCACAGGAATATTGATACAAAAGCACATTTGTTTCCCTCTGTAGGATTGGGAGCTTTAGGATTGCTTATTTTATTTTATCTTATTTTATTCCATTTCACTAGCTAATAATAGGATTTCTTCTTGTCCATCTGACATAACTTAAAACCAGCCGAACCCCCAAAGGAACCTGCAATTGACAGCAGTAGCAACAAAATTAGCCCGTCATAATCAGGGCTCAGATGATAACAATATAACTGTGATTGGCGCAATTCTCCATTTATATTACAAACTAAGTCATACATCCTTGGCATCAATATACCTCCTAAAACTAGGCGCAAAATGGAATAATTATACCCATACATGTTGAACACCACCGGTATAAATTACTTAGGCATCACCTTAACACCTAAGACAGAGGAATTGTTCAAAGCAAATTACTCCATATTCTTAGATAAACTACACCCCAAACTCCAAGATCTAGCAAAAACAGAATTATCCTGGGCCAGGAGACTGCCAGCCTTTAAAATGGTACTACTACCACAATTTCTATTCCTATTTAGGACCATCCCTATCCCAGTGCCTAACATCTTCTTTATTAAAGCCCAATCTATGATCAACAGATATCTTTGGCAAGGAAAGAGGGCGAGGTGTACATTCTCCAAACTAATCAATACTTGGAAGGCAGGAGGAGTGGGCTTAGTAGTACTTAAAGACTACTACATTGCCTTAATATTGGCGCAAATTAAAACATGGTTCCCCAAAGCCCCAATACCAGATGGAAAGAATTGGAAAATATACAACATAAAGGTGGGGATCTTTATCACTTTCTTCTTCTGGAGAGCTTTGTTAAACACTCCATCTCAGGACTCCATTACCTAAACGCTATAAGAGCCTACCTATAGCTTGACACACATCATACCTGACTTAAACGTCTCAAGCTGGGCGGAAGAATTGAAGATATGATGATAGGTCCAACTCCAAAAACCTTCAGGTCCTTACAAATAGAATACAACCTAGCTAACTTACTTATCACATACGCTGCAACAAAGAGTGTACACGTATGTCATGAAGTAATAAATACGACTAACACTCACGCAGCGTATGAGATGTTATATGCATCAACCCAAAACAATTACAGTAAAGCCCAAAAAATATGGGAAAAATGGGTAGATTGGTATACAATGAAACATAAGACCTAAATGTATCACTTATAAACCATACTGTACTACCAAAGGGAAGTAACTATCTGACTATGTTTTTCTTCTTTTTTTCCTAATTTTATTTTATATTATTTTATACTTTTATATTTTATAGTTCTTACTTTTTTCTCTTTCGAACACCAATGTTTTTTTCATATACTACTTAATCTAACACTAGACATTATCTAAAAATGAAAACAATACAACAACCCCCAAAACAGGGCTGGGGGTCGCTGCGCTCCTCCTGAGCGCAGTGTGTTCCCAGTTGGGGTGCCTTGGCAGGGGAGTGGTGTTCCTCACTCTTGATCTAACAAGATATACTTTATTTATCACATTTTTTACATTGGTTTACATGTCTATTGTATACAGACTTTGTTATAGAATAATCCTCAAGACTGTGTAATAATCTGAAGAAGTGCATGTCTGTGTGACTATTTTTCTACATGTTTTTTCACTTATGTTCTTTGAAATATTCAATAAAAAATATTGATTTAAAAAAGGTGATTAACTCCAGGGATGAAGCAATAATTCTCCCACTCTACAAGACTTTGGTCTGGCCCCACCTGAAGTATGCTGTTCAGTTCTGGGCACCAGTCCTCAGGAAGGATGTACTGGAAATGGAGCGAGTACAAAGAAGGGCAACAAAGCTAATAAAGGGTCTGAAGGATATTAATTATGAAGAAAGGTTGCATGCACTGAACTTATTCTGGAGAAGAGACGCTTGAGAGGGGATATGATTTAAATTTACAAATACCATACTGGTGACTCCACAATAGGGATAAAACTTTTTTGCGAAAAGGAGTTTAATAAGACACGTGGCCACTCACTAAAATTTGAATAAAAGAGGTTTAACCTTAAACTGCGTGGAGGGTTCTTTACTGTTAAGCCCCATACACACGCGCGGACAATCCGTGGACCAGGTCCGTCGGACCATGTCCGTCATACTTTGTCTGATGTTGGTTTTGCGTACACACGATCGGACAAAGTTGTCGGAAAATCCGATCATTCTGAACGTGGTGACGTTTGTTGCCTACGACGGGACTACGTAGAGGCTAGTAGCCAATAGCTTTGGTCTTGTAATGTGATCTGAGCATGCGTAGCACTTTGTCCGGTCGGACAAGCGTACACACGCTCGGATTTGGTGTGATCGGACCGGGTTGACGGGAAATCTTTCCAGCAGGAGATAAGACTTTGTCCGACGGACAAACCGACGAACACTGTCCGATGGTGCATACACACGGTCTGATTTTTCAACAACCTTGTCCGATCGGACCAAATTGATGAAAAAGTCCGACCGTGTGTATGGGGCTTAAGAGCGGTAAGGATGTGGAATTCCCTTCCACAAACGGTGGTTTCAGTGTGGGGGGGCAACATACAAAGATATACAATGTAATACTGACATATAATCACACACATAAGTTGGACTTGATGGACTTGTGTCTTTTTTCAACCTCACCTACTATGTAACTTCTGTATGTAACCTGTGTATTGTGAGTGCACGTAGGCTGCGAGTGCACGTGGGCTGCGGGTGCATGTGGAATGCGGGTGCATGTGGAATGTGAGTACACGTGGGCTGCGAGGGCACGTGGGCTGCGAGTGCACGTGGACTCTGAGTGCCCGTGGGCTGCGAGTGCACGTAGGCTGTCAGTACCTCTGTATTGTATTGTTGAGTACCTGTGTATTGTTGAGTATTAGTGTCAGAAATATAGTTTTTAGTTAATGTGGACAGGGTATAATCCCCAATCCTCATTAAATTAGTAGGTAGGAAACTAATGGCAGTGTTTAATGCAGCAAGGGGAAATAGGACCCTACCCCCCTCTATGTCCACAGCTAATATTATTCTAATACTAAAGCCTGAGAAAGATCCTGTGGACTCATATAGACCCATCTCTGCTACAGAGCAATATTAAACTTCTGGCTAAAATTCTAGCAATTAGACTGAATAGGTCATAACATCTATAGTACACCCAGATCAGGCGGGGTTCATGCCGAACAAGTCCACGGCGGTGAACCTCAGGAGACTCTATTTGAATATTCAGTCCCAGGCAGACAACATGGGACAGGGGGCCCTGCTCTTGTTGGATGCTATGAAGGCCTTCGATAGCATCGGATGGGAGTATTTATGGGGAGTTCTCCAGAGGTTTGGATTTGGGGTAACGTACATCTCCTGGGTCTGTCTGCTCTACTGCTGCCTGCAGGCAGCTATTTGGGTGAAAGGCAGAGTGTCCCATACTTTTGCACTGGGATGGGGCATGAGACAGGGGTGCCCACTGTCTACCCTGCTCTTCGCACTAGCTATTGAGCCCCTGGCAATCACAATTAGAGACCACCCGGGTATTAACGGTTTCTGCTATGGTGACAGGCAAGAGAAATTGATGCTATTTGCGGATGATACTATGATTCTGCTTGAGGATTTTGAAGGTTCCCTCCGGGAAACCATGTCAGCCATAACGGAATTTCGCACTTATTCAGGGCTCCAGATCAACTGGACAAAATCCTCCCTAATGCTCATTGATGAAGGGGGTAAGCCTCCCAACAATCACTCCATACCCTTGACCGCATCCTTTAGGTATTTAGGAGTCCAGGTGACTCCTATGGTAAGAGATTATGGGAGACTGAACATCTCCCCGCTCCTGCAAAGATTCCAAGACCGGATTAAGACATGGAACTCATTCTACCTGTCGATAGCTGGTAGGGTGAATTTGATCAAGATGATCCTCATACCCCAGCTGCTCTACGTGCTCCACAACTCTCCAGTTGTGGTCACTCTGAAAACATTTAGAATTGTGAACTCTCTATTTCGCCTGCTAATCTGGAAGAATCCCCCCCAAGGATTAGGCTCGAACACTTACAGAGCCCCCTGCCGAATCCATGGTTATACTATCTAGCAGCACAGCTTCAACACCTAATAGGAGCTGGAAGAATCCCTGCCCCCTGAAATAGCACAGTTACAACATGGAGCCTTATGGAAAAGATATGGGGTGATAAACACGTATTTTAGCCGATATGGTCCAATGGGACTTATCCTGAAATAGCACAGTTACAACATGGAGCCTTATGGAAAAGATATGGGGTGATTTTATTTTACTGTATTTTGAGGCTCTGCAGGAGAGACACGGCTTGCCGCCCTCTATACGATTCCATTATATGCAACTGAGACACGCTGTGAAGGCTCAGAGCAGTGCTTCTGAATGGTCTCCTTCATCTAACGCCATTATTTAATTTGGTCCTGATAGCATCCAACACCAAAGGTTTCATATCCAAATGTTATAGTATGCTTCTGCAGAGCTTTCTGAACAAAGATCCCTTGAGAATGATGGATAAGTGGGAGAGAGATGTGGAGCAGATAGATGGAGACCAGTGGGAGGAGATTCTACAGGCGGTGCCCACAAGCTCGCTGAATGTATCACAGAGGCTAACACAACTGTATCTTATTTTGAGAGTGTATTATACCCCTAATAGATTACAGAAAATGGGTCTCAGGCCCACCCCGTTATGCACTAGATGCAAAAGAAATCATGGCAATCTGATCCTTCTACTGTGGAGTTGCCCGAAGCTTCACTCCTATTGGAGCGGAGTGGTGAACACCATAAACAGGGTATTCCAGATCGCTATGCCCGCTGACCCAAAACACTGTTTACTAAATATATTGGTGGTCTTTGAATGGGAGGAATGCGTCAGAATAGCAGTTACCAGAACTCTTCTTTTAGCATGTAAGATGATAATGCTCCACAGTTAAGGAATGTATTTCTACAGTTGGGAACATGCTTAGAATGGAGAAAATAGTGTATCAACACAGGGGGTGCACCCGAAAGTTTGAGAAACTTTGGGACCCATGGCTAGATGTACCTGGACTTGTCTCGATAGATCTAGTGATGGGTAGATTACTAGGTTTGAATTCTGGTTAATTATACTTGTACAGATTATTGGTCTGAATAATAAAGGTGAAGTGATATAGTGTGGCACGGAAGGTATAAGGATTTGAGGGCAGGGATAGACCTTGGTGGGCCTCACATGTGATGTGCTTACTGACGATTTGTACTGAGAATTTGTAAGATATGCTATGTAACTGTGTGTTGATGAAATTTGATTCTGTTTGTTTATGTTGAACTCAATAAAATTTCCTTTGGATAAAAAAAAAAAAAAAATTAGTAGGTAGGATGCCTGGCGGGTGTGGAGATGCGACTCGGTGTACATCTTGTGACATGTATGCGTTCCTTGATCATCTGATCGAGGGCATATACTGCTGTGCAAAATGTAAGCACATTGTTTCTTCTTATGCCGTAGTTTGAACAGCACTTTCTGTTCAGACTACGGCATAGGAAGTAAAGAAAAATCTTCCTAATGAACCACAGATGGCAAAAAAAACAGATAGTTTTAATCCTCCTCTACTCTAAACAAAATGTAAAAGTGAGCATTTTCTGTGTATTGTGTGTGTGTACCTGTGTATTATGTGTATCGCTGTATTGTGTGTACCTGTGTACTGTGAGTGCACGTGGGCAGTGAATGCACGTGGGCAGTGAGTGCATTTGGACTGCGAGTGCATGTGGACTGTGAGTGCACGTGGGCTGTGAGCAGTCGTGGACTGTGAGTGCACGTGGGCTGCGGGTGACCCCACAACAGGGATAAAACTTTTTTGCGAAAGGGAGTTTAATAAGACATGTGGCCACTCACTAAAATTAGAATAAAAGAGGTTTAACCTTAAACTGCGTAGAGGGTTCTTTACTGTAAGAGCGGCAAGGATGTGGAATTCCCTTCCACAGGTGGTGGTTTCAGCGGGGGGGGGGGGGGGGGGGGGGGGGGGTATCGATATGTAACTATGTGGAATTCACATTTTGTTTCTTGCTCCATAAGAGCAGCTAGCTCCTTGTTTCCTAATTAGCTCCCGTCTCTCTGGCATACCTATAGGTCAGGACTGCTGTTCGAATTCCTGGATTTCCTTTAAAAAGGAGATTTAATCTCTCTCTACTTTATTTCTTCTTCTTTTCTCCTATTTTCATCAATATGCCCCTTATATACACCTTGTGTGATTTCCACAAGATGGGCGCAAAGACCTCTGATGTATCATTGATGGAGAAGAATTTCTCTAGCTCACATTGTATCCTTTAAATAGCCCTGGGATCCTGGATGAGCGAATCATTCAGTTTCCAGGTATAGTTCCTTTGTGTCACCGATGGGACTTCTATCTGAGCTACTACAGGTGCATGATTGGACAAAGTGATAGATTTAATAGTTACATCCCTCAGGAGATCTAGTAGTTGATGTTCTAATAGTACATAGTCAATCCTAGAACAGGACCCATATACTGCTGAATAATACGTGTAATCTAAGCGTTGAATATCTAATTCTCCATATATCAACTAATTGATATTCTGAAATTAGATTCTTAATCTTGTTTTGACTATGTCTAGATAATCAGGGAGAGTCCCCTGAGGAATCTATCTGTGATTCTAGGAATACATTTAAATCCCCTACTATAAACAGTTTCCCTTTGTTAAAAACCCTTTAACTTTTTCAATATTTTTTTCAGGAACTTATTTGGTTCCCTATTAGGAGAATAGATATTAGCAAATGTGCACGTCATAATAAATAAGCTTCCTTTGATGAATAAAAATCGTCCTTCTGGGTCTTCTAGCTGCCTTTCTACTTTAAACATTGTGGCCCTGTCTAAGCCAATAGCGACCCCTCTCGAGCAATTTGAGGTTGAGTCACCATAGAACCAGGTAGGATAATATCCGGAGGACATTCTGCACCTAGAGGCTCTGTGCTTTCTTCCTCTCTTTCTTCCCATTAACTACAGCTTCCAGGAACACCTCCTACTAGCATTGGTGAGTCGTTTGCTATAATTAGATATTATCCTGAGTGTACCACTGTTTTTTATCATTTGTTGAATCCATGGTTAAGCCCCAAATGCCTCCATGAATTATCCTAAGATGCATAGTTTACCATTGTTAAGAAATTTAAGATAGCTTGTGTTGCCCAGTTCTTGAGGCAAGTTAAAGACTCACCTAGGAGGAAACATAGGGATCCACCCAAGAGGAGAAGAGGAGCTAATGAAGGTGCTAAAGTACCGTCTCTATTAATATTGTCCCAGAGTCCTAATGTGTGGGTGGTGATAATAGTTTAATAGCACATTAGTTGCTGGATTGGTGGTTCCTCTTTCATTCAAATTATATTTCAATCAACATATATTTTAGATATGTCAGTTTCTGTTACATCAATAGTTTCCTTAAATAGTTTTTCTAACATTGCAAACAAAGCATTATTGCATTTCTTCAAATCAAGTTTTAAGATACCGGTAATTGTATAATTAGAACATTGTTGTTGAATGTGCCCATACTTTATTTTTGACCACATTCAACTAAGGAATAAAAATTATTGAATTATTATACTCACATTTGTGAATGAAATCCTAATGCTGAACGCTAAAGAATAATTTAAAAATATATTCCTTCAATTGGTATTGTATACAAACTTGCATTAGGTGTCTCCAACACATTAGCAATATCTTACACAAGAAATATCCTGGGAATAGTCTGTACTTTCTGTTTACTGCAAAAATATGTACAATTAAAAATTAAAGTGCAAAGTGCAATTTGGAACAGCGACAGAAACATTATGTATGTTTAAGCATTTAGATAAAGTACTTCCCTTCTAATCCATCATGTTTGCTTAAACATCCACTGCTGATTGTTATTGATTGTGTCTCTGCAACTAATGACTAGCACTTTTTCATGGACCCTCAGAAGAATTACAACAAAAATACACTTCTTTTTTTCTGTTATTCTCTGCTGGCATTACTCAGCCCAAGACTGCTGATCTA
Source organism: Lithobates sylvaticus (assembly GCA_028564925.1). Classification (NCBI taxonomy): domain Eukaryota; kingdom Metazoa; phylum Chordata; class Amphibia; order Anura; family Ranidae; genus Lithobates; species Lithobates sylvaticus. Next base: position 287,674,293 of record CM053030.1, read on the forward strand.
CATAGTAAGTGAATTTTCAAAAGGTTAATATTTTATAGAGGGATAATAAATAACTCACTGTACCACTTACGTTCATAATGCATATTATTATACCGTGTCATTTTCCCATATAAATGCGCAGTAGAAGTCATATTGTTTGGCTTAATACACATAAGATGATGTTTATTAAATATACATTTTTTTTTTTACTTACCTTGTAATTGAAGACTTCCGGTCTTCTCCCTCTGCGGCGGCGGGCGGGGTCTCTGCGTCGAAGATGGGATCTGGTGTCATTGATCCCAGGAGTCAGTGCGGGATGTTTATTGGCCCCCAATAGGAACTTCATCGGACGAAAACCGGTGGCGATCGAGATGGAAGATGGAACAGGTGATCACTTGAGAATACACATAAGATGATGTTTATTAAATATACATCACTTGAGATTTGACTTCAGAGCTGAGATATTCAAATATTAGAGTGGCTTTCTATGTGTGTGAGCTTATGTTTACCAGTTCCTGAGCAAAGTTTGACACAGTGGCCAAGTGTCTGAAACTTATACCCGTGTCATGCACAGCAAATATTCAGATCATCTCACTCACTGGTTTTGATAAAACAAAAAAAAAATTCTGTTTAAAGAGCTCAAGGGAAAATTAAAACACAACTGTATGAGTCAACCAAGTGAATCATTCCCATTCACTCCTGGTCTTCTGGGTTCACATGGGGCTGTACACAGGGCCGATCCTAGGGTCACAGATGCCTGGGTGCAGAAATATTTCTGGCGCCCCCACACGGGCGTGGTCATCTTACCAACTTCTCCCCTTTACAAATGTTTCTATGACTCAAACACAGAGATGCTCCCCTAAGAAGTCTTCGTTACCCTGGGATCCTCCCATGATCTTTTAACAATAAAGAAAATATAGGAAGAGCGTAAACTAATGAGACCTGGAGGGGAGTCTCTCTGATGCACACAGAGAGGGCTTCTGTTAGAAAGTCTGTTAGAAGGAGCCCCCAGACATAGTACATGAGATTGTCAGAGACTGCAGACATGATACAGAAGATGGTCAGAGACTGCAGACATAGTACAGGATATGTCATAGACTGCAGACATGATACAAGAGATTGTCAGAGACTGCAGACATGATACAAGAGAGGGTCAGAGACTGCAGACATGATACAAGAGATGGTCAGAGACTGCAGACATGATATAAGAGATGGTCAGAGACTGCAGACATGATACAAGAGATGGTCAGAGACTGCAGACATGATACAGAAGATGGTCAGAGACTGCAGACATAGTACAGGAGATGTCAGAGACAGCAGACATGATACAAGAGAGACTGCAGACATGATACAAGAGATGATCGGAGACTGCAGACATGATACAAGAGATGATCGGAGACTGCAGACATGATACATGAGATGGTCAGAGACTGCAGACATGATACAAGAGATTGTCAGAGACTACAGACATGATACAAGAGATGGTCAGAGACGGCAGACATGATACAAGAGATGGTCAGAGACTGTAGGCATGATACAAGAGATGGTCAGAGACTGCAAACATTTAACAGGAGATGGTCAGAGACTGCAGATATTTTACAGGAGATGGTCAGAGACTGCACATATAATACAGGAGATGGTCAGAGACTGCTGTTCATATGGACGTTAGTAGATAATGTCCGATTGTCTCTCTCATCTGACCCAGCGATACAGTAACAACGGTTCCTCTGATCAGGATTCAGCTCACTCTGAATTGCCGTGGCGACTCTACTGGGGAGCACCCAGATCGGTATTCTGGCAATGACTCCATTCCTTTCTCCACCAGGGATGGGGCTAGGCTGTGTGGCTTTCCCTCTGGTGGCGCAGGACAGCAGGGTTCTCTCTCTTATGGTGTTCCCTCAGCACTGTGCTTTCCTTCTGGAGTCCTGAGTGCACTTCCCTGAAAGCTTTCCCGAGCTCCTGTCTCTCTCTCTCCCTCTTTCTCTCTCTCTCCCATTAAGCTGGGCATGCTGTGTGGGCTGCACTTTCCGTGTTACAGTGGGCCGCCAGTCCTCAGGACTACATGTCCCACAATCCTCCTCCCTGCTCCTTTTTTTATTCTGTTTCTTCCCTGGCCGATATAAAGGCGGGGAAGGAACATAGTGGGCGGCTGTGCTGGCAAGCTCTGCTCACTAGAACAGCAGTCGGAGGAGAGGGAGGGAAGAAAAGAAGAGCTAGCAGCTGGTCTCTCTCCACACAGAGACAGCCACTCTGATCTCCAGCTGCTTCACTCTCCTCCTCTGACAGTAGGAGGGAGGGGGGGTGGTCTTGTGCAGGAAACACAGACAGCCCTCTTTCCATTGCTAACAGTGACAGCAGCGGCACAGTCTCTCCTCTTCTGATCTGCTCCTGCCAGTTTCCAGCAGAGAGAGCCACCTCTGGACACATACAAGGGGAGGAGGAGGGAGGGGAGCACTCTGGCGCTTCGGTGCCCGGGTGCGCTGCACCCCAAGCACCCGCTCAGGATTGGCCCTGGCTGTACAAGTCTAAAGTCAAACAATGCTTTTGCAATGTTTTACATTCAGAAAACACATCCATACTGTATGAATTGTGTGGCATATGTGTACCCTGTATTATTTTATTTTTGGAGAAATAAAAATCTTATACACAAGGTAAAATAAAAAACATGTTGTTTAATAGACTCTTTACTATTTGTATTTTCAAGTCACAACATACAGCACCTGTAAAAGAAGATTAAATACTCACCTTTCCTGCTGCTGCTGTCCATACCACTCTGGTTCTGACAAATGATCTCCTTTAAGTCTACAGGGAAGTCAAAACTTCTAATGCAGTGTACACACGACCGGACTTTCAGACAGCAAAGGTCCGATGGTTTTTCCAACTGACTTTCGGCAGACTTCCGACGGACTTTCTGAACGAATGGACTTGGACACACACAATCACACCAAAGTCCGACGGAATCGAACATGATGACGTACGACCGGACTAGAATAAGGAAGCTCATAGCCAGTAGCCAATAGCTGCCCTAGTGTCGTTTTTTGTCCGTCAGACTAGCATACAGACGAGCGGATTTTCGATAGGAACTGGGTCCGGTGGAGTTCCGGTGGAAAAATTTGAAACATGTTCTATTTATAAAGTCCATCTGATTTTTGGACAGCAAAGGTCCGATGAAGCCCACACACGATCAAATTGTCCGGCGGATTCGTTCCGTCTGACCTTTGCTGTCGGAAAGTCCGGTTGTGTGTACGCGGCATTAGAGTGTTGATCTCCTGGGTTTGTTTCAGCTCTTCACATCACCATTGTCTAATTTAGTGAGATGGAAGTCAGCAAGAGGAGCTGCAATAGACATAGGATATCCACAAATGTGAAAGTATTGGTTTCCCCGGGGATAATTTTTCATGAATTGGGAGACATTCCACAGCATGGGCAGCAGGGAAGATATTAATTATGGGGGAAAACAATAATAGGAGAGGTGGGCAGGAAAGTTATTAATTATTGGGGAAAACAATAATTGGAGAGGTGGGATGAAATAATAATAGTACTGTTAAACATCAATTTGAAATATGCATTTCCCTTGTCTAAAACTTGACATTTCTTAACTCAGTTATGGTAATAGAAGCTCAGATGATATATATTACCAGTAATTAGACAGTGACTGGGTCATTTTAGCAGGATTCTCAGACTGCAGACTTGGTTCACCAATTCCAATTCCTGTTTTATGCATGAACTACCGTTATTTATTAGTTGTATGCATAAATTCATGTAATAGATAATATAAATGTGTTTTTGAAGCACAGAAAGTAATACAAAGCTAATGAGTACACCCTGTGTGCTCTTTAGCATCTTTCACTTTTTAATTTATTCTGTTGGTAACATAGTCAATAACAGTCAGAACTCTCAGCCACTATTCAGAACAGTTGTAATGTAGGGAAATAATATGTTGAACTGCAGTAAGCCTATGATTTATACAAACTGGTGCTGTGGTGGCTCGAGAAAGAAGCTGTAATCTGTACACACATAATTATTTTTTTATAATTATGCTGCGGATGTAGATTCAGTTGTTGAGACATTTTCTTTTTTTTTTTTGGTTCTTAAATCTGCTTTGCTTAATGTCCTATTATTGCCCAATAAGTAATTGCCGTATGTAATTTACCTAAAGAGCTTAAATTTGACCTCTTTCTGGCCAACTCATGGTAATGATAGGAAGCATTTAGGGCCTGTGTTGACTGGATTTTCTTTGCTATAAGCGAGTTTTGCATTTCAATTCAAGTCTATGAAAATGCAAAACCCACTTAAAGCAGATAAAATTTAGGTCAAAAGGAGGTCAACTTCAAGTACAATTCTGAATGCTCTCAGAAGTATCTGAAACAGATGTCAAACTGGTGCCATTGACACAAGCTCATCAATACAGGTAAAATGCAGGCCAAAAGGAGGTCGGTCAACTGCAAGTACAATTCTGAATGATCTCAGAATAGCCTAAAACAGATGTCAAACGGAAGCCATTGACACAAGCTCAAGCTCTTCAACACAGGCTACTAAGTTGCTTAGTACATGCAGAGTTTTTCTTGTTCATTCTTTTTATTGTTTTTCAAATATAAGGGAGGTACAAATAAGTATAAATAAAAAAGAAAAAATATGTGAGCAATGAACATGTAAGAGTGAAAATGAACAGAACATCACATGAAACATAAATACAGTAATGTTCCACCAAGGTACAGAAGTCAAATATAGAAAACAGATACTGTATATGCCATGACGCCATACAAACAGTGCACATGCAGAGTTTTTATGAAAACTTTTTGTTGAAGGTTTACCATATCTGAAAATATTGAAAGTTATTTTTTGAGGTGGTCATTATGTTGTAAAATTGGTCAACCACCTAAATGTAACATACAGTATCTCACAAAAGTGAGTACACCCCTCACATTTTTGTAAATCTTTTATTATATCTTTTCCTGTGACAACACTGAAGAAATGACACTTTGCTACAATGTAAAGTAGTGAGTGTACAGCTTGTATAACAGTGTAAATTTGTTGTCCCCTCAAAATAACTCAACACACAGCCATTAATGTCTAAACTGCTGGCAACAAAAGTAAGTACACTCCTAAGTAAAAATTACTTACTTAGTCAATATTTTGTGTGGCCACCATTATTTTACAGCACTGCCTTAACCCTCTTGGGCATGGAGTTCACCAGAGCTTTACACTGGAGTCCTCTTCCACTCCTCAATGATGACATTGTGGAGCTGGTGGGCATTAGAAACCTTGCGATGGGGGGGCAGCACCCGTGCGCCCACAGTGCACGGGCTGTCACTGATGCAGACCAAATTGATGCAGCGTGCAGCATATGGTCTGCGCACTGACAGGCTGACCCCCCCACCCTCTGCAGAAATGCTGGCAGCACGCATACGTCTATTTCCCAAAGACAACCTCTGGATATGATGCTGAGCACGTCCACTCAACTTCTTTGGTCATCCATGACGAGGCCTGTTCTGAGTGGAACCTGTCCTGTTAAACCGCTGTATGGTTTGGCCACCATGCTGCAGCTCAGTTTCAGGGTCTTGGCAATCTTCTTATAGCCTAGGTCATCTTTATGTATAACAACAATTCTTTTTTGTTTCCCTCCCCGGTGTCACATGACACCGGGGAGGGAAAATGGTTAATGGGCCCAATTTGGACATTTTCACTTAGGGGTGTATTCACTTTTGTTGCCAGCGGTTTAGGCATTAATGGCTTTGTGTTGAGTTATTTTGAGGGGACAGCAAATTTACACTATTATAAAAGCTGTACACTACATTTTAGCAAACTGTAATTTCTTCAGTGTTGTCACATGAAAATATATAATAAAATATTTACAAAAATGTGAGGGTGTACTCACTTTTGTGAGATACTGTATATCTCTAAATTCTGAGAATTAAATATTTAAACTTTTTACTTTTTTAATTATGTTTTAATAACTGATATTTGACTTCTGATTCTGTTACAGTTTTTATGGCTCCTTGCAATCTGCCATACTACTATGGAGATATTTTGATTGATAATTTTATTATTTTTCTTACATTGATATTTATGCCTAAAACTAAGAATGTTTCTAGTAAAGATAAAGCCCATGAAGGAAAATCCCAGCTATTTAAAATATGGTCATAAATAGTACACTTTTGGTGTAGATTAACTTAATATTTATTATCACAATATTATTAATATTTACTTTAAAAGCCCACAAATATCTTTTACACTGTAGTTAAATAATATACCGTAGTGAATGCCTGTTTGCAATGATGTTTCTATAAATGATGGTCTACAGAGAATTAATTTTCTGACATGATTAAAGATTCAATAAGACAAAGAGACTTTTTTCAAATAACCACTTGGGAAACAGTACAAAACAATATATATCTATTTAATAAAAAGAATTGCAATACGCCTCCTAAAATATAGGGTATCGACCTAAGTCCAATATAAATCCACATAATATAAATCTATTGAATAAACAATACATCTTCATGGAGTCCGACAGGCTTGAAAATCGTTTTTGACAAATGACTAAAATTTTGTCTGTCACCAGTGACTATTTCTGTACTTACAGCAGAATGCTGTGATGTTGTTAATGCTCATTGAATCATTTTTCAATATTCAAACAATATTTATCAAAAGTCCCCAGCCTAATATCTGCAAGAGATCGAAGAGACCAGCAGAAAGACCAATAAAGTGGTTGTAAAGGCTAAAGTTTTTTTTTTAACCTTAAAGTGATTGTAAACGATCACCTTGTTAAACAATCCATTCAGTTTAAGGTAGAAATGACATGGAAAACATTTTTTTATAGATATAAAAAAACATTACAAATACCTGTTTTCCCTCTGTTCTCAGCATGCCTAAAAGCTGAGGGGAGATGTCAGGGCTGGGCCCAGCCCTTCCTTCTCAGACCTTTGTGCTCAACTGCCGGTTAATTGCCAAAGACTCTTCCTTCCACAGTGACTCACCTGGTCTTCGATTCCTGCATGTCAGCTAGAGCTGCTGGTTATATAAACTCCTTGGATCAGATCTTCTGTACCTTTGTCTTGGTCAACATATCTGGTCTCTCTATGCTGTGTTTTACTGTGAAAGACTTTTGCTTGGCTGACTTCCCTTCTGGTTCCTGATCCTGTTTGCTGCACCCGACTTCGCTGATCCCTGGACTCCTGTTTTTATGGCTCATGCTGACTACCCGTCCAGGTTACCGAACTCTGGCTATGTTTTTGACAACGTTTGCTCTGTTTATACCATTTTACCATTTTATTAAATAGTGTGATTTTTACTGCACTCCTGTCTCATGGTTCCATGACATGGTTCCTGACAAGAGGAGAAGCAGCAGCATACTGAGCTTCCCAGTGAATAGCTATGTAGTGGGGGCATGTCAGGACAAGTCTGACCATTGGAGGAGAGCACACTGAGTTCCCAGCATAGCTAGAGAAATAACCACAATGTGCTCTCCTGCATAGGTCAGTTTTTAAAAGGAAAGCAAGGGGACTGGCAGGAACACCAGAAATTTTACAAAAAGGAAGCAATTCAAAGAGAACAGGATACTTTCCCATACAGGTACATGGTACAATAGGCACATATCAGGGATCTTTGCATTAAGGTACAAAAAAGCTTCCATGATCATCTCCCCTCCTCCAATATTCTAAACATTTACCTGAGCCCAATCTGGATCCAGTGCTGTACCAAAAAGTAACGTCACAGCTCTCGCTCGCGCCTCACAGGACTCAGAGGCAGGAGCAGGAACAATTGACTCCTGCTGCTGTCAATGTAATCCTGTGATGAGGGAGCAGGGGTGTTGGCTGAGCCATGCTAGTAGACACCTACAACTCTGCCCGGGATTGAGTCTGCACAAGTGTCCCCATGGCAAGTGGCTTGCTATGAGGACTAGGGATGAGCCGAACACCCCCGGGTTCGGTTCGCACCAGAACCCGCGAACGGACCTAAAGTCCGTGCGAACATAAGAACCCTATTAGTTACAATGGATGCGAACGTTCGAAATCAAAAGTGCTAATTTTTCAAGGCTAATATGCATGTTATTGTCATAAAAAGTGTTTATGGACCTGGGTCCTGCCCCAGGGGACATGTATCAATGCAAAAAGCGGCCGTTTTTTCAGGAGCAGGGATTTTAATAATGCTTAAAGTGAAACAATAAAAGTGTAATATTCCTTTAAATTTCGTACCTGGGGGGTGCCTATAGTATGCCTGTGAAAGGGCGCATGTTTCCTGTGCTTAGAACTGTCCCTGCACAAAGTGTCATTTTTGCAGGAAAAAAAGCTATTTAAAATCACTCGCGGCTAATGAATTGACGGATCCCGTAACACAGAGAACAGTCATTCATTGAAAGTCATTGATAAAAAAAAAGTCATTGAAAAAAATATATATTTTTTTTTTAAAAAGCGTGGGGGTCCCCCCAAATTCAATAACCAGGCCCTTCAGGTCTGCTATGGATATTAAGGGGAACCCCAGCCAAAAAAATATAAAAATGGCGTGGGGTCCCCCTCAAAATCCATACCAGACCCTTGAGGTCTGGGATGGATTTTAAGGGGAACCCCGGCCAAAAAAAAAAAAATGGCGTGGGGTCCCCCTCAAAATCCATACCAGACCCTTATCCGAGCACGCAACCTGGCAGGCCGCAGGAAAAGAGGGGGGGACGAGAGTGGCTCCTCCTGAACCTCCTGAACCGTACCAGGCCACATGCCCTCAACATTGGGAGGGTGCTTTGGGGTCCCCCCCAAAGCACCTAGTCCCCATGTTGATGAGGACAAGGGCCTCTTCCCCACACCCTGGCCATTGGTTGTGGGGGTCTGCGGGCGGGGGGCTTATCGGAATCTGGAATCCCCGTTTAACAAGGGGACCCCCAGATCCCGGCCCCCTCCCTGTGTGAAATGGTAAGGGGGTACAAAAGTACCCCTTACCATTTCACCAAAAAAGTGTAAAAAATTGTAAAAATTACAGGAGACGGTCTTTGACAATTCTTTTATTAAAATCTTCTTTCTTCTGGTCTTCCTTCTTCCTTTCTTCATCCTTCGGTTTCTTCATCTTCTCCTTCCGGCATCTTCTTCCATCCTCTTCTTCCATCATCTTCTTCCTCCAATCCGCTTCTTCTTGCTCTGGTCTTCTCGTCCGGCATCTTTTTCCATGGCGTCGGTGTCTCTTCTGGGCCGCTCCGCGCAATGGGAGGCTCCCGCTGTGTGAGGCTTCGCTGTGTCTGACATGTCTTTTATAACGGAGGGTGGGGCCGGGATCTGGGGATCCCCTTGTTAAAGAGGGCTTCCAGATTCCGATAAGCCCCCCGCCCGCAGGCCAGGGTTCCCCTTAAAATCGATAGCAGACCTGAAGGGCCTGGTAATTGAATTTTGGGGGACCCCCACGCTTTTTTTTTTTATCAAAGACTTTTTTTTTTTATCAATGACTTTTAATGAATGACTGTTCTCTGTGTTACGGAGCCGTCAATTCATTAGCCGCGAGTGATTTTAAATAGCTTTTTTTCCTGCAAAAATGACACTTTGTGCAGGGACAGTTCTAAGCACAGGAAACATGCGCCCCTTCACAGGCATACTATAGACACCCCCCAGATTTGATACTGCAATGCTGTACTAACAGAACGCACACACTAATCCCCAGAATCACAGCACATAATGTCAGCAGTCAGCATCCTGACACGCCTGAACACAATATACGAGGCCGCCTGCGCGGCGGCCTTTTATAATGTGGGGCGTGTACTAAACCCCCTGAGCTATAATTGGCCACAGGCACAGGCATCCTGCCTGTGGCCAATTATTGCTCTCCTCGCCGCTGGATCTATGATTGGCCAAGCATGGGGGTCACAGTGCATGCTTGGCCAATCATCAGCCAGCAATGCACTGCGACTGGCGCAGTGCATTGCGGGCCGTTCGCATCACACGAATTTGATGCGAACGGCCCTAATAGTTCTGGGCTCGCCGAACGCCCGATGTTCGATTCGAACACTAAGAAGTTATGAAAAGCCAAGAGCACCAGCAGGGACCCCAGAAGAGCAGGTTTGGGGGCGCTCTGTGCAAAACCATTGCACAAGCAGGTAAGTAAATAAACATCTTTATTATTTTATGAAAAAAATAAAACCTTTACAATCACTTTAAGACACACAAAGCAATCATTTAACTTTGCTATCTATAACATTGTTTTTGGAGAAAAGCCAATGTAGCACCAATACTTAAAAAGGGCCTAAAATACATCCCTGGAAATTACAGATCAGCCTAACATCAATAGTATGCAAGCTCTTGCAGGGGATGATAAGGGACTATATACAAGATTTTAACGAGAACAGTATCATTAGCAGTAATCAGCATGGATTCATGAAGAATCGTTCTTGCCAAACCAATCTATTAAAAGAAAAAAAGTGCAGCGCTATGTTACTATAGATGAATGCAAATAAATGTGAAACATAAATGCATCAAAATACTAAAATTCAACCACATGTAAGTGAGTCCACCAAGAAAAAAAAGAACAAAAAGAAAGTCTATTGTTGCTAATCTGGTGACTACTCCACAAACACTCTCCAAAGTGTGCAGTTTAAAATCAAGTCCAAATATATAAATATTCCAGTAACTAGTATGACCCTAGTATGACCCTTTAGAAAAAGGAAAAGAATAGTGGAAAAAAAAACACCATGTGATTAAGGAGGAGGCTTACCAGATGATATTGACTTGGTGGGGCTTGCGCCACCCAAGTCAAGACAGGCTTGTTGGTTGGATAAACCTAATAGGGCTGGCAGGTCCTGTATCACGTCCCCAAATCAGCGTCCGACCATCAGTGGCATATAACATATGGATTTCCAGAACATCAAGCGGGAGGTAGAAGCTTGGTACCACGTAATATAGGTCATGCAAGTAAAAAAGGTAGCATATCGTGATACCGTTTTAAAAGGTAGTATTTAATGGATAAAAAAAATTGGACACATTTTAGTAGAACATGATAAGCATATATAGATACAAAAAGCGATATCTGTGGGAAGGTCCACCCTACTAAAATGTGAGTGTCCAATCTTTTATACATTAAATACTACCTTTTTAAATGGTATCACGCTATGCTACCTTTTTTACTTGCATGACCTATATTACGTGGTACCAAGCTTCTACCTCCCGCTTGATATTCTGGAAATCCATATGTTATATGCCACTGATGGTCTGACGCTGATCCGGGGACGTGATACAGGACCTGCCATCCCTATTAGGTTTATCCAACCAACAAGCCTGTCTTAACTCGGGTGGCGCAAGCCCCGCCAAGTCAATATCATCTGGTAAGCCTCCTCCTTAATCACGATGCTGTTTTTTTTTTTCCACTATTCTTTTCCATTTTCTAAAGGGTCATACTAGTGACTGGATCTCCACACCTGCTTACTGGAATATTTATATATTTGGACTTTAAATTGCACACTTGGAGAGTGTTTGTGGAGTAGTCACCAGATTAGCAACAATAGACTTTCTTTTTGTTCTTTTTTTTCTTGGCAGACTCACTTACCACATGTGGTTGAATTTTAGTATTTTGATGCATTTATGTTTTAAATTAATTTGCATTTATCTATTGTAACATAGCGCTGCACTTTTTTTTCTTTTATTCACATTGATGCTTTTTGTCTATAGCAGTGTTGGCTGCTAGGTTGTAATTTTATCACAGCATAGTATATATTTTTTCTTTTTCTTCTCAAACCAATCTATTAACCTTCTATGAGGAGGTGAGTTTCCATCTAGATAAAGGGAAGCCTGTAGACATGGTGTATCTGGATTTTGCAAAAGCATTTGACACAGTTCCTCATTAGGGATGAGCCGAACACCCCCCGGTTCGGTTCACATCCAGAACATGCGAACGGACCGAAAGTTTGCACGAACATTCGAACACTGTTAAAGTCTATGGGACTCGAACGTGAGAAATCAAAAGTGCGAATTTTAAAGGCTAATATTCAAGTTATTGTCCTAAAAAGGGTTTGGGTACCTGAGTCCTACCCAGGGGACATGTATCAATGCAAAAGAAAGTTTTAAAAACTGCCATTTTTTCGGGAGCAGTAATTTTAATGATGCTTAAAGTGAAAAAATAAAAGTGAAATATTTCTTTAAATATCGTACCTGGGGGGTGTCTATAGTATGTCTGTAAAGTGGCACATTTTTCCTGTGTTTAGAACAGTCCCTGCACAAAATTACATTTCTAAAGGAATAAAAGTCATTTAAAATTGCTTGTAATGTTGGGTCCCGGCAATATGGATGAAAATTATTAAGAAAAATGGCATGGGTAACCCCCCGGCCCATTACCAGGCCCTTTTGTGTCTTGTATGGATATTAAGGGGAACCACGCACCCAATTTAAAAAAAGAAAAGGCGTGGGGCCCCCAGGCCCTATATACTCTGAACAGCAGTATACAGGCGGTCCAAACAAGACAGGTTTGTTCTTAAGTTGAATCTGTTTGTAATTTGGAACAGGTACATTTTTTAAGTGTAGCTCCAGCCAAAAAAATCTATTTTTAAGCTTTTTGGATAACATGGGGAAGGGTTATCATCACCCTGTAACATTTGTTTTGCTGTCTGTGCCCCTGTTCAGAAGATTTTCACCTCACTTTCTGTCCCAATGGCAATTGGATTTTGAAAATTTGGGTTTTTTAGGGAAACAAGGATTGGTGATAGAGAAAAGAAAAGGGGGTGCTTATTGGGACTTTAGATGAGGCATGGATATGTATTAAAAAATGGTTTAGGATACCTAGAAATAAAATTCGATGTCTCGAGCCCTATAAGGGAAAATCTGTGTAGCAAAAGGTTGCTGGTAAGACAGATGTGTTCAATTGAACTGGTAAATAATTAAATAATGTAGCATAATATATGGTACATAAATGCATGCAAGGCATCGCATGAGTAACGATTAATAGTCAAAATGGTAGTTGTTGATGTTTATTATAAAAGAAACATAATTGGTACAGACAATCACGAGTAAACAATGATTGAATGGATACACAGATCAGATGGACATGGTTATCCTAAGGAGAGAAATATTAGGGATAGACTGGGCTTGTCATCCCTAGGTGGGAACTAAAGTGTTAAAAATTAATTGTTTGTTTAGTTAATTGTCACATTCCCTAAAAGGAAGAGGGGAGATCCGTGTATCCACAAAAAATTGTTGAGTCAATCCAATACATCAAAAACATTAATATTTAATGTGTCATAATATATGACACAGTAGATCATGCATAACATAGCATAAACAGGTAAAAACAATCATATTGACATATAAGGATGTATATTTGGAAAGGCAATAGTTGGTACAAATAATCACAATTTTTTGAAAAAGTATAGAAAAATGGATACAAGGAACAAGTGAATAGAAGTTATCCTGAAATAAACTGGTGGTTTTGTTAAATATTGTACAATTGGGGTAAACTTGTCTTGGCATCCCTGAGTATGAACTCTACGCGTTTCATGGCGTTTAAAGCCAATCATCAGGAGTGGAATGCATCAATAATGGCTACAGAAAAAAAAGGAAAGTAATAAGTAAGTCAGTGTAGTCTCCAATAATTTTGTGCTCTCTGAAAGAGAGCGAGTTTGAAAAGGTATGTATGTTTTACCTATGGCATCACCCGTATCAGTAGCCCAATAACCCCAAACTGGGAACAGGACGGTGGCCCTGGAGATAGTCTCTCATCCGGGGTTGGGGCGGGGACACAGCCCCCCCACCACCAAAGGGTTCCCCCTATGGAGGCGTGGTAACCGGGGACAGGATCCAAGGAAGAACCGAAATAGCCACAACACATAGGTGGAGTGCGAGGTTTGTGTGTGGAAACCATGACTCCAGGTGTCTAAAATAGTGAAAACAATTAAGAAAATTATATGTTGAAAATAAGTGAGGAAAAGAAAAAAAAAAAAAAAAAAGGGGAAGGAGGGGGGAAGAATGGTGTGTGAGATTAAAAGTGAGTGAATGGAATGCGTATGTGTAACTTAAAAAGCCTAGATTTAGACTTGATATTTGTGAAGTATCTGAGTGAAAAAATAAAAATAGAGCTGAGTGAGATACTGGGTAAGTACCCAGAATTGCCACCACATCATAATGATTCATTATGATGCTGGATGTGTGGGGTATTGTACACCACTACAATACCCCACACATCCAGCATCATAATGAATCATTATGATGTGGTGGCAATTCTGGGTACTTACCCAGTATCTCACTCAGCTCTATTTTTATTTTTTCACTCAGATACTTCACAAATATCAAGTCTAAATCTAGGCTTTTTAAGTTACACATACGCATTCCATTCACTCACTTTTAATCTCACACACCATTCTTCCCCCCTCCTTCCCCTTTTTTTTTTTTTTTTTTTTTCTTTTCCTCACTTATTTTCAACATATAATTTTCTTAATTGTTTTCACTATTTTAGACACCTGGAGTCATGGTTTCCACACACAAACCTCGCACTCCACCTATGTGTTGTGGCTATTTCGGTTCTTCCTTGGATCCTGTCCCCGGTTACCACGCCTCCATAGGGGGAACCCTTTGGTGGTGGGGGGGCTGTGTCCCCGCCCCAACCCCGGATGAGAGACTATCTCCAGGGCCACCGTCCTGTTCCCAGTTTGGGGTTATTGGGCTACTGATACGGGTGATGCCATAGGTAAAACATACATACCTTTTCAAACTCGCTCTCTTTCAGAGAGCACAAAATTATTGGAGACTACACTGACTTACTTATTACTTTCCTTTTTTTCTGTAGCCATTATTGATGCATTCCACTCCTGATGATTGGCTTTAAACGCCATGAAACGCGTAGAGTTCATACTCAGGGATGCCAAGACAAGTTTACCCCAATTGTACAATATTTAACAAAACCACCAGTTTATTTCAGGATAACTTCTATTCACTTGTTCCTTGTATCCATTTTTCTATACTTTTTCAAAAAATTGTGATTATTTGTACCAACTATTGCCTTTCCAAATATACATCCTTATATGTCAATATGATTGTTTTTACCTGTTTATGCTATGTTATGCATGATCTACTGTGTCATATATTATGACACATTAAATATTAATGTTTTTGATGTATTGGATTGACTCAACAATTTTTTGTGGATACACGGATCTCCCCTCTTCCTTTTAGGGAATGTGACAATTAACTAAACAAACAATTAATTTTTAACACTTTAGTTCCCACCTAGGGATGACAAGCCCAGTCTATCCCTAATATTTCTCTCCTTAGGATAACCATGTCCATCTGATCTGTGTATCCATTCAATCATTGTTTACTCGTGATTGTCTGTACCAATTATGTTTCTTTTATAATAAACATCAACAACTACCATTTTGACTATTAATCGTTACTCATGCGATGCCTTGCATGCATTTATGTACCATATATTATGCTACATTATTTAATTATTTACCAGTTCAATTGAACACATCTGTCTTACCAGCAACCTTTTGCTACACAGATTTTCCCTTATAGGGCTCGAGACATCGAATTTTATTTCTAGGTATCCTAAACCATTTTTTAATACATATCCATGCCTCATCTAAAGTCCCAATAAGCACCCCCTTTTCTTTTCTCGTTTGATATAAACAGGGATGGAGGCATGCCTATGTTACGCTAGGGTTTAGCAGTGCACATGCTTTTTGTGAAGGATTGGTGATAATAAAGCATCAGTGGAGACACCTTTTTCCCATATTAACTCTTACAGGAGAGAATTTCCCTTCCTAGGGGTAGATTTCCTCTCACTTCCTGTTGTCTCCCTCCGTTTGTAAGTAGGAGTTGTTTGTAAGTTGGATGTTTGGAAGTAGGGGACCGCCTGTATATACTATACGGCCTGCCCTATATACTATGCAGAAATCTGGGCCTTAGTTGTTGGTGGTACCAGAACACTGTAAGCCCTCACATTTACTCTTGGTGGGCACTGGAACGGGCCCTGCTGTGAAATATTAGATCAAAAACTTAAATTACAGGCCCCTGTTAAACAGTGGCATAAAAATTGGGCCTTAGGCACTGGTACTGGTGCCACAACACTGCAACCCCTCACAGATACTCTAGTTGAGTGCAGGAACGAGCCCTGCTGCAAAATATTACAGCAAAAATTGTAATGACATGCCCCTGTTAAACAGGGGCAAAAATATTGGGCTTTAGGTACTGGTGGTGGTGCCCAGAACCAAAAATGTTCTTAGAAGCTATCAACATGAACATTGAGAAGGAATAGGATAGTCACTCAGCATAACAGGATAGTCACTCAGCATCAGCATAGGCAGTCTTCAAGGGATCTCACATTCATAAAAAATGAATCAGTTACATCAGCATCAGGTGCTTGGTAGCTGCTGATCCAAGACTGATTCATTTTTATGAAGGTAAGCCAATCTACCGAGTTTGTGGACAGGCACACTCTGTGACCGGTTACAAAGCCTCCAGCAGCACTGAATGTACATTCAGATAGAACGCTGGATGCAGGACAGGCCAGTAGCTCAATTGCATACTGTGCAAGCTCTGGCCAGTGATCCCTCCTCAACACCCAGTAACCCAGTGGATTTTCGGTTGGAAAGGTCTCCAAGTCTGATCTTGCCCCAAGGTATTCCTGCACCATGTAAATCAGACGCTGGCGATGGTTGCTAGAGCCGATCAGACCTTGGGGCTGCGGACTAAATAATTGTCTGAACGCATCGGTCAGACGGCCACCTTCTCCTTCTCACCTTCTCGCTCCTTCTGTGACTGCAACCTCCCAGGCTCTGGAAACGCATTGCACAAACCTTTCTGCAAGGCCCCCCGAAGATGTTACATCCTCTGCTCCCTCTGTGAAGGCTGGATAAGTTCCGCAACCTTACCCTTGTAACGTGGATCAAGAAGGGTTGCCAGCCAGTATTGATCCCTCCCCTTGATACCTAAGCAGACCAACTCAAGCACTGCATGGCATCTTTTTGCCTGAGTGCTTGCGTAGCCCCTAGAACGCCTACGGAGCAGCATTGGTTTCAAGGACAAATCTGCAGAGGAAGAGGCCATAGAGGAATAAGAAGAGGAGGGGGTGGAGGAGAGAGGTGTGGCAGAATCACCACTACCAGTATTTTGGAGGCGTGGTGGTGGAACAAGCTCCAACATTACTGCACCCTGTCCTGCATCCTTCCCAGCTGCCAGCAGGCATGCACAGGGACACGATACCTTTCTTTCAGTGCGCCGTGAAAGAAAGGTATCGTCCCTATGCATGCCTGCTGGGCCATTAGTCAGCGGTAATATGCACCTTACCGCTGACTGCCCTGTCCAAAGAGGCCAAGACATTGCCTTCCACTTGCCGGTAGAGAGCTGGAATGGCCTTCCGAGAAAAAAAATGGCGTTTGGGAACCTGCCACTGAGGTACCGCACATTCCACAAATTCTCGAAAGGGGGCATAGTCTACCAGCTGAAAAGGCAGCAGTTGGAGTGCTAGCATTTTAGCCAAACTAGCATTTAGCCCCTGAGCATGTGGATGGCTGGGACCAAATTTCTTTCGACGGTTTAGCAACTGGGGTAGGGAAATTTGCCTGCTACAATCGGATTTAGGTGATCGGGATTGCCCACAGGTGCTTGGGATACCTAATTTTACACCTTCATTCCTCTCAGTGCTGTTCTCTGAGAGGACTGAAGGTATAGTGGGGTTGGAGAACCCAGCTGATGAGGAGCAAGGAGAGGTCCGCTTTGTTCTTTGGTGTGGGTCTTTTAAGTACTGTTGCCAACGGACTGCATGGGAGCACAACATATATCTGGTCAAGCATGTGGTCCCCAAGTGGCTGCTGTTTTGGCCACACTTGATACGCTTCAGACATATGTTGTAAACAGCAACGGTGCGATCTGCTGCACATGTCTCAAAAAAGGCCCAAACCAAAGAACTTTTAAAAAAGCTCGCTGAGTCAGCAGCGCCCTGCACATGCAGAGCTTTGCAGTGTGATGCAGTTGGTTGGCTGTCTTTAAGCTGGCCCCTGGAGGGCATCCTGCCTCGTTGGATATGTGCCTTCTCCTCTCTTCTATTGGGCACCCATGTAGAATCCGTGACCTCATCATCCCCTCCCTTCTCGCCACTGGAGCAAACATGGCAGTATGCTGCAGCTGGGGGACTGACAGTTTCTTGTCCTTCTTGGGCACCCCCTCTCTCTGGGCTCACGTTACTGCCTTCATCCTCAACCTGGGTACCATCATCGGAGCCTTCAAAATGCTGCGCATCCTCCTGCAGCATGTACTCGACACTGTGGTCGAACAGTTCGGGGGACTCCTCAGGACATGCTGGTGGGGCTAGGGAAGGAGTGACTGATGCCATTGAGCCGAAGGAATAGGCCGCTTTGGCAGCTGGGTGACAGAGGATGAGGAGGATGAGGACGGCTATGTGATCCACTCTACCAACTCTTCTGCATGTTGTGGCTCAACACGGCCAGGTGTAAAAAAAGGACAAGCATGCCCCACGGCAAAGTGCTGAGGATGCACCGTGTCCATGACCAGCACTGTTGGCTGTAGATACAGAGCCTGCTTGCCCTCTTTTAGTGACCTGAGAGCGTCTGTCTTTCCTTGGTGGCCTTGCAGACATGCTGTAAAATTGGATTAGCAAAACCCTCCTGAAGTTTACTAGAAAAATTACACCAGGAATGGCCTGCAGTCAGGTATAGGCTTGGCTAGACTAGAATGCAGTGGTACTATATGGAGGAGACTGTATATATATCTTTATGCACTGTAGATCACTAAATCACCTGCCTGGACTGCCCGGCATGCCTGCCTGAAAGTGTCTTTGAATACGTACACCAGGAATGGCCTGCAGTCAGATATAGGCTTGGCTAGACTAGAATGCAGTGGATATATATGTAGGAGACAGTATATATATTTAATGCACTGCAGATAACTGAATCACTTACCTGCCTGCCTGAAAGTGTATTTGAAAACGTACACCAGCAATGGCCTGCAGTCAGATATAGGCTTGGCTAGCCTAGAATGCAGTGGATATATATATATATACAGTGGTGTGAAAAAGTGTTTGCCCCCTTCCTCATTTCCTGTTCCTTTGCATGTTTGTCACACTTAAGTGTTTCGGAACATCAAACCAATTTAAACAATAGTCAAGGACAACACAAGTAAACACAAAATGCAATTTGTAAATGAAGGTGTTTATTATTAAAGGTGAAAAAAAATCCAAACCATCATGGCCCTGTGTGAAAAAGTGATTGCCCCCTAAACCTAATAACTGGTTGGGCCACCCTTAGCAGCAACAACTGCAACCAAGCGTTTGCGATAACGTGCAATGAGGCTTTTACAGCGTCCTGGAGGAATTTTGGCCCACTCATCTTTGCAGAATTGTCCTAATTCAGTTACATTAGAGGGTTTTCGAGCATGAACGGCCTTTTTAAGGTCATACCACAACATCTCAATAGGATTCAGGTCAGGACTTTGGCTAGGCCACTCCAAAGTCTTCATTTTGTTTTTCTTCAGCCATTCGGTGGTGGACTTGCTGGTGTGTTTAGGATCATTGTCCTGCTGCAGAACCCAAGTTTGTTTCAGCTTGAGTACACGAACAGATGGTCGGACATTCTCCTTCAGGATCTCTTGGTAGACAGCAGAATTCATAGTTCCTTTTATCACGGCAAGTCTTCCAGGTCCTGAAGCAGCAAAACAGCCCCAGACCATCACACTACCACCACCATATTTTACTGTTGGTATAATGTTCTTTTTCTGAAATGCAGTGTTCCTTCTACGCCAGATATACTTGGACACACACCTTCCAAAGAGTTCCACTTTTGTCTCATCGGTCCACAGAATGTTGTCCCAAAAGTCTTGGGGATCATCAAGATGTGTTGTGGAGAAATTGAGACGAGCTTTGATGTTCTTTTTGCTCAGCAGTGGTTTTCTCCTTGGAACTCTGCCATGCAGGCCATTTTTGCCCAGTCTTTTCCTGATGGTGGAGGCATGAACGCTGACCTTAACTGAGGCAAGGGAGGCCTGCAGTTCCTTGGATGTTGTTGTGGGGTCTTTTGTGACCTCTTGGATGAGTCGTCGCTGCGCTCTTGGGGTAATTTTGGGGCGGCCGGCCACTCCTGGGAAGGTTCACCACTGTTCCATGTCTTCGCCATTTGTGGATAATGGCTCTCACTGTGGTTCGCTGGATTCCCAAAGCTTTGGAAATGGCTTTATAACCCTTTCCAGACTGATAGATCTCAATTACTTTCTTTCTCAATTGTTCCTGAATTTCTTTGGGTCTCGGCATGATGTGTAGCTTTTAAGGATCTTCTGGTGGACCTTACTGTGTCAAGCAGCTCCTATTTAAGTGATGCCTTGATTGTGAACAGGTGTGGCAATAATCAGGCCTGGGTGTGGCTAGAGAAATTGAACTCAGGTGTGGACAACCACAGTTATAGTATGTTTTAACAAGGGGGGCAATCACTTTTTCACACAGGGCCATGATGGTTTGGATTTTTTTTCACCTTTAATAATAAACACCTTCATTTACAAATTGCATTTTGTGTTTACTTGTGTTGTCCTTGACTATTGTTTAAATTGGTTTGATGTTCCGAAACACTTAAGTGTGACAAACATGCAAAGGAACAGGAAATGAGGAAGGGGGCAAACACTTTTTCACACCACTGTATATGTAGGAGACAGTATATATATTTAATGCACTGCAGATCACTGAATCACTTACCTGCCTGCCTGAAAGTGTATTTGAAAACGTACACCAGCAATGGCCTGCAGTCAGATATAGGCTTGGCTAGCCTGGAATGCAGTGGATACATATATATATATATATATATATATATATATATATATATATATATTTGTACTCAGAGTCAATCTGTGGATAGTGTAGGAAAGGAACAAAAGAGCAACAGAGAACATTGACATGAGGTGTGCCGGGGTCACGTGGTCAGTATGCCTGAAAGGGGGCATACCCAAGTATGAATAGAAATGAAATGAAAAGGAAAAGAAAAGGGGAATAAGTGGGTGGGACACGAGCGCCTATGACCACGAGGGAGGAGGCAACAGAGGGCAGGCTTTATGCAGCCTGACTCCTCCTACAAATACAGGCTTGACCTGCAATCAAGCCTTACACTTGTACTCTGAGTCAATCTGTGGATAGTGTAGGAAAGGAACAAACGAGCAACAGAGAACATTGACCTGAGGTGTGCCGGGGTCACGTGGTCAGTATGCCTAAAAGGGGGCAAAAATAAACACGGTAGGATGAAAGCTTAACCAAGCAGATCTATAGCACCCTGAATCAATGATCAATCAGCCTTATAGACGATGCTTATGACATCAAAAAGTAGCTCTGGGACATGCCCAGAGAATGAGACGACCTCCGCCTGTCCAAATTCCAAATAGTAATAGCCTGGAACCCCTAACGTAAAGTCACAGAAGCTGCTCCTTCCTGAATGAATAGCCAAAGAATGCTTAGGGTCCAGACCCTGATTGCCAAAGGAGATGGTAAAGAAGTATGCCTTGAGCCGAGGAGAGCCCAAGGAAAAGACAACAGAAGATCATCCCAGAAACGCAATTCCCCTGGCCTCAGGTACCATAAAAGGCCAGATATAGCGCAGCATGAGCACCAAGCTGGTAAACAACGCCAAAGGAGACCTAGAGAGCATGTCAGATATGTCACGAAAAAATATGACTCACGATGGGAAGTCTGCTAAGCACAGTAAGAGGCTATACTCCTGGAACCATGAGGATGCTAAATAGAGTGCGTGGAAATAAAGACCTGTCGGGGTCTTCCAACAACATGAAATGCTGAGTCTCCGCCAGATATGCCCCGAAAAATGCTGTAGGCCGATCCAAGTTGGAAGTGGCAAAAAACTGAAAAGCGAATAGGAACAGGGGGTTAACCATAAGGACTAGAACACCTGACCGGAAAGCCTGGAACATACCAAGCAGTATCGCGAGCCTTCCTGGTATACAAAATAAAGATTTATCGATCAAGGCTGCTTTGTCAGTCCAATGGACCCCGACTCATCACAAACGCTGGAAACCAAAGAGAAAGCGTGATGCCGACATCTGCGTCCAAGACCTGGCCTTACTGGTACCAGCCCAAGCAACAAGAGGGTTCCGGAATCCACTAAAGCCCCTGAGCCCGTAGAAGCTGCTGGAGCTGCAATAGGTTAACTTACCAATCGCTCCATACTATTGCGCAATTCCTGGCCGGACGTATGCAAACTGAGAAACCTGTGGCAGGAATGTAGCTGCGTGAGGGAACGTGCCTGAAACGAGAAACACGAGTAGCGCAAGCTGATGCAACCGTGAGCAGCATACGAACCGAGGCTGCAAGAAAACCGCAACTGCATAAGAAACACAGGTTGCACGAGAATGTGAATTGATGAACATGAGAAACACTGGACAACATGAGAAACCTGGGAAAACTAGAGAAACATGAAAACGTGAGTTGGCATAGAGACAGCATATTGCATGAGAAACGTGACTTGCATGAAAACCGTGATTTGCATGAGAACCACGAGTTTAAACGAAATAAGTGAGCAGCGTAAGAACAGAAGAGGAGACTTGCCATCAAACAAGCCAATTTAAAACGATTACCTCAATCTGTTAAACCCATAGACGTGATGGGTAACCTAGCTGTGTAAACTACCAGAGAACATAACAGACAACTAGCGCATGACATCGCAATACCCCTGGTACCTGAAAATATGAGGATGTGGGTGCAGAAATGACAAGACCAATAGCGCATCAATGTGAACCCAATGACAACACCACCCTACTGTCTGCAGTAAGCGAGCCCGAGCGACCTGCGGAGCCAAGAAAGGAAATTAAAAATAAACACTCAGGGCTAAGGTACCCACAGACTTTGGTGGGTAGTAGTAAAGGTGTAATGGTGAAAGTGCATGTATGACGTATGGACTACAGGCGAGAGACTGAGGGACGACAATCAATTAAAACAAAAACCTCAGCCTGTATGGATCTGTAGACGTGACAGATCCTGGATGTAAGCATAAGCTAACGGAAATGCAGTAAATGAAAGGCAATGACGAGAAACGTGAAAACGTGAAAACAAGAGAAAACGTGAAAACAAGAGAAAACGTGAGAACATGATAAAACGTGAGAACCATGAGAAAACGTGAGAACCTAATAAAACGTGAGAACATGATAAAACGTGAGAACATGAGAAAACGTGAGAACCATGAGAAAATGTGAGAACCATGGGAAAACGTGAGAACCATGGGAAAACCGTGAGAACATGAGAAAATCGTGAGAACATGAGAAATCGTGAGAACATGAGAAAACGTGAGAACATGAGAAAACGTGAGAACCATGAGAAAACGTGAGAACCATGAGAACATGAGAAACGTAAGAACATGAGAAACGTGAGAACATGAGAAAACGTGAGACCATGAGAAAACGTGAGAAAACGTGAGAAATGTAATAAATATGAGAAACGTGAATTGACATCTGAAAATTGCACGAGAACCACAATTGCATGAGAAACCAAAACTTACCTGAGGAACCAAAACTAACTTGAGGAACCAAAACTAACCTGAGGAACCAAAACTAACCTGAGGAGCCAAAACTTACCTGAGAAACCAAAACTTACCT
This sequence comes from Lithobates sylvaticus, assembly GCA_028564925.1. Classification (NCBI taxonomy): domain Eukaryota; kingdom Metazoa; phylum Chordata; class Amphibia; order Anura; family Ranidae; genus Lithobates; species Lithobates sylvaticus. The sequence goes on from CM053030.1 coordinate 287,697,821, forward strand.
GAGAAACCAAAACTTACCTGAGAAATTGAGGGACGACAATCAATTAAAACGAAAACCTCAGCCTGTATGGATCTGTAGACGTGAAAGATCCTGGATGTGAGCATAAGCTAACGGAAATGCAGTAAATGAAAGGTAATGACGAGAAACGTGAAAACGTGAAAACAAGAGAAAACGTGAAAACAAGAGAAAACGTGAAAACAAGAGAAAACGTGAAAACAAGAGAAAACATGAGAACATGAGAGAACGTGAGAACATGAGAGAACGTAAGAACATGAGAAAACTTGAGAACATGAGAAAACATGAGAACCATGATAAAACGTGAGAACCTGAGAAAACATGAGAACCTGACAAAAAAACTTGAGAACCATGAGAAAACGTGAGAACCATGAGAAAATGTGAGAACCTGATAAAACGTGAGAACATGAGAAAACGTGAGAACCATGAGAAAACCGTGAGAACATGAGAAAATCGTGAGAACATGAGAAATCGTGAGAACATGAGAAAACGTGAGAACCATGAGAACATGAGAAACGTAAGAACATGAGAAACGTGAGAACATGAGAAAACGTGAGACCATGAGAAAACGTGAGAAAACGTGAGTAATAAATGTGAGAAACGTGAATTGACATCTGAAAATTGCACGAGAACCACAATTGCATGAGAAACCAAAACTTACCTGAGGAACCAAAACTAACTTGAGGAACCAAAACTAACCTAAGGGAACCAAAACTAACCTGAGGAGCCAAAACTTACCGTAAACTGCAAGAGAAACATTAATTTCGCAAGAGAAACGTAAATCGCAAAAGAAACGTAAATTGCAAGAAAAACGTAAATGCCTGAAACATAAGTTGCATGACCAAAACTTACCTGAGAAACATAAAAAGCATAAGAAACATAAATTGCATGAGAAACCGTAAATCGCATGAGAAACGTAAAATCGAAAGAGAAACATAAAATCGCAAGAGAACGTAAATTGCAAGAAAAACGTAAATGCCTGAAACATAAGTTGCATGAGAAATTAACTACAACCACGCAGCCTCCCTACGGACCCCCATAACTGACTTGTGAATGTCAAAAATAAAAGAAACCTAATTATAGAAGGCCACAGCAATAACATCAAATAAGTATACCAAGAACATACACAATATGGCCCCTTTAGGATTGTGACTGGAGAGGAGCTGGCAGGCGGCCCCCTCGAGGAGACAGAGGAGTTGTCGGTGGCCGAATCCCCCCCCCCCCATCTCCCAGGGGAACACCGGGAGAAGCGGCCAGGAGGGAGAAGCGTCTCCCTTGTGGAGACAGAGAAGCTGTCAGGCGGCCATGCCTCCCCCCGGGGAACCCGGGAGAAGTGGGCGGGCGGGAGAAGCGGTACAGTAGTGTGGGGACAGGCAGCCGCAACCCCCCCTCCCCAGCGGAACACCGGGAGAAGCGCCCCCTCCCGAGTAGAAGAGACCAGAGAAGCTAGCATGGAGGCCGATACCCCCCCTCTCCCGGCGGAACACCGGGAGAAGCGGAGCAAGGTAACGCTGCCCCCAGTAAGGAAAGCTGCCTAGCGTCCTGCTCGCATTATCCGAGACCCGGAAGTGACGTCAGCATCGCCCGCAGCTGACACGAGCGCCTACGACCACGAGGGAGGAGGCAATTGAGGGCAGGCTTTATGCAGCCTGACTCCTCCTACAAATTCAGGCTTGACCTGCGGTCAAGCCTTACACATGTTGGAGACTGTATATATATTTAATGCACTGCAAATCACTGAATCACTTGCCTGCCTGCCTGACTGAAAGTGTATTTGAAAACGTACACCAGCAATGGCCTGCAGTCAGATATAGGCTTGGCTAGACTAGAATGCAGTGGATATATATATGTAGGAGACTGTATATATATTTTTATGCACTGCAGATCACTGAATCACTTGCCTGCCTGCCTTCTTGCCTGAAAGTGTATTTTAAAATGTACACCAGCAATGGCCTTCAGTCAGATATAGGCTTGGCTAGACTAGAATGCAGTGGATATATAAATATAGGAGACTGTATGCATATCTTTATGCACTGCAGATCACTGAATCAATTGCCTGCCTGCCTGAAAGTGTATTTGAAAATGTACACCAACAATGGCCTGCAGTCAGATATAGGCTTGGCTAAACTGGAATGCAGTGGATATATATATATATGTTGGAGACTGTATATATATATATTTAATGCACTGCAGATCACTGAATCACTTGCCTGCCTGAAAGTGTATTTGAAAACGTACACCAGCAATGGCCTGCAGTCAGATATAGGCTTGGCTAGACTGAAAGGCAGTGGATATATATATATATGTAGTGCCAGGCTCCTGATGAGCATGCGCTATGTGTTTTGTAAATCTAATATTCCTGGAACCACAGTTGCATTTTGGGGTTAATTGTACCAAATTATGGTTTCAGTACCAGTCTGGCTGGATTGCACTGGGTCCTGCATGGCTATAAGTGTTGTTGTTACTCCTGGCAAGAATGAGAACTCAGTTTGGCTGGGCGCATTGAGTGCCAATCTCTCTCTGAGCCAATCAGTGAGAGTGTCGTCTTGCTGTGTATTCTGTGAGAGGGTACTTAAGGTACTGAGATCACGTGCTTCTGGGTTCCGGTCCAGAAGATATTTCTGTCTGTTTGGTCCTGGTCCTCCTGACCAGCCCTCGGGGCCCTCATGGCCTGGTGTGCGCATCCATCCAATTCCGAGTCTCGGGGCTGGCTAGCCCGAGGCAAAGTAACTGGAAGGAGGATTCTAAGGTGGTCCGGTGCCGTCTCGTCTGTGGAGAGGCCCAGCAACTGAGAAAGCAACCAGGGGAGGACTCTTCGGGAGAGGGCCACGCACAAGGCTGGTTCCTCAGCAAGAGCCTGGAAGCTAAGTTGAAAGACACCAAGTGAATCCACACTCTTACGGTATCGCCGGGCCGGCTGCAAGATACTGGTACCGTATGAGGGTTCTCCAAGTTTGTCATTATCCTTCAGTTACTGCCAAGTCTGTGGCAGAGACTTTCATTTACAAGTTCTACAACCAAGTCTGTGGCAGAGACTTTCATTTACAAGTTCTACAACCAAGTCTTCACAAAAAAAAAAAAGGGGGACAGAAAGGGAGGAGACTTTGCTGTTCTCCTCGAGCCATTGCTGTGCTTCGGTAGGGAGAGTTGAAAAAAAAACGCTTTTGCCCAAGCGCCGTGGACCCTCAACCGGGCCGGGTATAGAAGAGCATAGTCTATTTTATAGTTGATCATGGTATGCTTAATCGGAGTAAATTCCGCTCTGCGTTTCTGCAGGTCGGGCGAGAAATCTGGGTAGAATGAGACTCTAACACCCTGAAACCTGATGTCTCCCAGTTCTCTAGCCCTCCACAGCAATGTGACCTTATCATTATAGTTCAAAATTTTTAGCAGTATAGTCCTGGGCCGATCCCCCCCACGCTGATTTCTTAAGGTGGTACGGTGAGCCCGTTCGACGGCAAATAAGGGGCTGAAAGAAGACCCCCCGAAGATCTCCCCAAACCAGGCCTCTAGGAACTTTATTAGATTAGGACCCTCCGTACGTTCCGGTAGTCCTATAATTCTAACATTGTTTCTACGGTTCCGTTTTTCCATTTCATCCAGTTTGGCTACCTGTACGTTCATAGTTTTTTTGAGCCATTGGATATCCTGTTTTACTGGGGTCAGTTCGTCTTCTATTGCACTTACTCGATCTTCCACCTCTACCATTCTTTGTACTATTCTATTTAAATCATGTTTTATGGTGGACAGTTCGTCTCTGATGATCTTTAGTTGAGTGTCAAAGTTTGAAATTGCATTTTTGCAATCATTTATTGCGTTTAGTACCTCCCGTAGTGTAGGTTCTTTCTCCCTGGCTTCCAGGGTGGTATCAGAGGGGGTAATTGACATATGAGTTAGAGAGGAGCTGTCCTCCACATTTAAGTGAATGGAGGTAGAGGTTTTAGTCCCGCCAGGTCCCTTGGTTGCAGATTTTTAGTGGCGGAGGGGGTGGGATGCATTTAGGGTGCCATAGCACCCCTGGCTTTTTCTATCTATCACTTCCGGGTTTTTATGGTCCTTGCCCTGCAAAGTAGATTGGTTAGATGATTGTAGCAGATTCGGGTTTTTTTGGGGAAGGTGGGGCTGTTGGGGAATGTGCAAATTCTTTCTTTTTCCAGTTTTTGTAGCTGCAGCAGCTGCGACCTGGTTATTTCTGTCCTTGCCGCTCTCGTGTGTTTTGGGGAGCATTCCGCGAGTGAGGGCTCCTCTGGTGCAAAGTCACAGGGAGAGAAACTGGAAGGAGGCTCCACCTGGCTTCTAAGGTGGTCCGGTGCCGTCTCGTCTGTGGAGAGGCCCAGCAACTGAGAAAGCAACCAGGGGAGGACTCTTCGGAGAGAGGGCTATTCCCTGAATCCTCAAGTCTTCCTTGAGGGACCTCTCGGTAAAGGGCTTGTCTCTGGTGCTATGCTTGCTGTCCAGGCTCTCTCGTACCCAGTATGAGGGTTCTCCAAGTGGTTCCTCAGCAAGAGCCTGGAAGCTAAGTTGAAAGACATCAAGTGAATCCACACTCTTACGGTATCGCCAGGCCGGCTGCAAGATACTGGTACCGTATGAGGGTTCTCCAAGTTTGTCATTATCCTTCAGTTACTGCCAAGTCTGTGGCAGAGACTTTATTTACAAGTTATACAACCAAGTCTGTGGCAGAGACTTTCATTTACAAGTTCTACAACCAAGTCTGTGGCAGAGACTTTGCTCTATTTGAATAAATCTATCGGCTGCTAGACCAAAAGAGAGAGGAGGTTTATCCGATGGCTTTGAAGATCCAGTTGTTAATGACTATTCTCTGGATTCTATAGTGAGAGACTTTCAATTTCAAGCAGCAACTAAGAGTTCCTGAACCTTTTACCAAAACCCTCTATCCCTATTTGAGAGACTGTGTTTGTCTACCCTTTTTTGCAAATAAAAATCCCAAAGTGGATCCAGTGTCAGTTTCTGCAGTTCTTTGGGCCATCTACCTCGGGAAACCCCTAGACATCTACGAGGTCAAGAAGGTAACGGTAAGCCCAAATTTAACCAGCAGCTCCTTCGGGGGTTAGTGCTACATATATGTCGGAGACTGTATATATATTTAATGCACTGCAGATCACTGAATCATTTGCCTGCCTGTAAGTGTATTTAAAAATGTACACCAGCAATGGCCTGCAGTCAGATCTAGCTACACAGGATACAAAGCCGGGATGTATATATATACTAAATACACTGCTGCTAACTGAATCAACTGCCTGCCTGAAGTATATTAGAAACAGTACACCAGGAATGGTCTGCAGTGAGATCTAGCTAAACTGGATACAGTGTATATATATATATATATATATACACAAATCCGGGATGTATATATATATATATATATATAATATATATATATATATATATATATACTAAATACACTGCAGCTAACTGAATCAACTGCCTGCCTGAAGTATATTTGAAATAGTACACCAGGAAAGGTCTGCAGTGAGATCTAGCTAAACTGGATACAGTGGATATATATATATACTAGTCTGACTGTAAATATATATTAAATACACTGCAGCTAACTGAATCACCTGCCTGCCTGAAGTAGATTAGAAACAGTACACCAGTAATGAACTGCCTGCTCAATCTAACGCCAGCAACACACTACACAGGGCCGATGTGCAGGCGGCCTTATATAGAGGGGAGCGTGGACTTAACCCCCTGAGCCATAATTGGCCAAAGGCACCCTGCCTTTGGCCAATTATTGCTCTCTTTGCTGATGGCGCTGTGATTGGCCAAGCATGCAGGTCATAGTGCATGCTTGGCCAATCATCAGCCGGCAATGCACTGCGATGACGCAGTGCATAATGGGGTGTGACGCGCCGCTCGAATTTGTCACGAACGCCCCAAAATGTTTGATTTTCGTTGAACAATCGAACAGCCGATGTTCGAGTCGAACTCCTGTTCGACTCGAACAGAAAGCTCATCCCTATTCCCCATAAACGTTTACTGTACAAAATAAGGTCCGTTGGCATGGACCATAGGGTGAGTACATGGATTGAAAACTGGCTACAGGGGCAAGTTCAGAGGGTGGTGATAAATGGGGAGTATTTGGAATGGTCAGAGAAGGGTACTGGGGTCCCCCAGGGTTCTGTGCTGGGACCAATCCTATTTATTTTGTTCATAAACGACCTGGAGGATGGGGTAAACAGTTCAATCTCTGTATTTGCGGACGATACTAAGCTAAGCAGGGCAATAACTTCTCCGCAGGATGTGGAAACCTTACAAAAAGATCTGAACAAATTAATGGGGTAGCCAACTACATGGCAAATGAGGTTTGTAGAAAAATTTAAAATAATGCATTTGGGTGGCAAAAATATGAATGCAATCTATACACTGGGGGAGAACCTCTGGGGGAATCTAGAATGTAAAAGGACTTGGGAGTCCTAGTAGATGATAGGCTCAACAATGTCATGCAAAGCCAAGCTGCTGCTACCAAAGCAAACAGAATATTGTTATGCATTAATAGGGGGATCAACTCCAGAGATAAAACGATAATTCTCCCCCCTCTACAAGACTCTGGTCTGACCCCACCTGGAGTATGCTGTCCAGTTCTGGGCACCAGTCCTCAGGAAGGATGTACTGGAAATGGAGCGAGTACAGAGAAGGGCAACTAAACGAATAAAGGGTCTGAAAGATATTAGTTATGAGGAAAGGTTGCAAGCACTGAACTTATTCTCTCTGGAGACGGGGAGCATCGATAGATTCAAAAAAGGATGGAAACATACAGGGATATACAATGTAATACTGACATAAAATCACACACATAGGTTGGACTTGATAGACTTCACCTACTATGTAACTATATTTATGGTCTAGAGCCCTACGGACGATATGAGTAACGATGACACACAGGAACAACACAAAACTTACCAACATGAAATAGACCTGAAAGCGTGCCTTGGTCTACCGTATGGTACACCAAAATAAGGGGGCATACCCTAGATAAGGAATGATAAAAGTAGTTATGGAATAATGTGAAATGAGTATTCAGTCTGGGGTAAGAATACTTGGAAGAGGTTTTTAAAAAAGGGGAGGGTGGGTGGGTATCTCGCACAGGAAACCGACAAAGACCGGCGGCCTTTGGGCTGCTTAAATACCCTCCGGGCTCCTCCCATAACTTCAGGCCGGTACCCGGCCTTCCAATTTATGGTCTAGAGCCCTACGGACGATATGAGTAACGATGACACACAGGAACAACACAAAACTTACCAACATGAAATAGACCTGAAAGCGTGCCTTGGTCTACCGTATGGTACACCAAAATAAGGGGGCAAAAACTTTCAGGTAGGGGATAATTATTTATTAAAGGTAAATGTCACTGAGTAAGTCGGGCAAAGGCCTGAGCCATCTCCAACTGTGGGTTAGGTATGTAGCAAGAGAAGCAGGCCGACTTCCACCGACCTAGTTTCTTGATCACATGGTCCGGAACCCCCTGTCTTGAGGCCGTTGTGGCGGCCCCGATCCGGAATGAATGCCCGGAGTACTGGCTGGGGTCCAATTGAAGATTGCCGAGAAGGACCCGGACATGTTCCACAAACTGTGACGAGTTGAGGGGTTTAACTGGAAAGGGTAAAAGCGGACTGGAACCTGGGCGGTCGGATAGCAGTGCCATCAAGCGGTTTAACATGGCAACTGGGCACCAGTTGTTGTGGGTCCTGTACAGGTGTATATCTACTCCGGAACCTCGCTGCTGAGTTTTAGACATCGCCAAGTGAAGAATATAGTGATCCTGGTGGCGGCAGAGGTTACTTTTATGCAAGACTGGACCAGCTGGGTGGCTGCGAGTGAACTCGCTGGGCCGTAGAAACCCATAAAATGCCATGTGTATCGCAGCCTGCAGGACGGTGCTGAGGAGAAGACCAAAAGGGGACCTATCCAGGATGTCAGACATCCCCTTAAAGATCTCCCCAGTGATAGGCAGCCGCTTCGGGCTGACTGGCGGCTGGTGTTTCTGAACCCCACGCAGTAGAGCCCTCACTGCGTGGCAGGAGAACACCGAAGGCCTCGCAGGGTCTTGAAGTGACAAGAAGTGCTGCACCCCGGCCACGTACTGGCGTATCGTGCTGTGTGACAGTGCCAGGTGAGAATGGCAATAAGCGATAAATGCCAGAACCTGCTTGACGCTGGAAGATTCACGGGGGCGTTGGGGCAGGAACTTATTAAATGCCCTCCAGGCCATCCGGTAGGCCCGACGGGTGTTGCGGGCGAGCGAAGAGTTGATGATGTTAGTAGCTGACTGTAAATGTGGGGCTAGTCCAAGGTCAGTTGTGACCAATCCGGGATAGTGGCTGAGAGATGGTAGGCTCCTGGCATCTGTTCAAAGAAAGAAATAAAGTTAAAACGGGGAGAGTGCGTCCGCTGCTGAGTTGAACTTCCCTGGAATGAATGAGCAGTAAACATTAAACTGATGTTGTAGGGATAGCTGGACCAGTCTGCGAAGGAAGGACATGACGGGCCTGGATCTAGACCTGCCCTTGCTGATGATCTCGGCTGTGGCTTGATTATCTGTCGTGAAAGCCACAGTCTGTCCAGACCAACGGTGACCCCATAGGTGAGCGGCTGCTACGATGGGGAACAGCTCAAAGAGGGCTGACGTGGTAGTGAAGCCCGGTGTGGCTAGTGCCTGAGGAGGCCAAGGGGCGGCGAAACCACAAATGGCCAAAAATGGCGGCGCATCCTGTGGATGCCGCCGCATCTGTCACCACCTGAGGTGACAGCGTGGACACTACTGGGATGAACAGGGACACACCGTTCCAATTACTGAGAAAGTCTTCCCACATGGCCAGATCTGCCCTGGCTGCTGAATCCAGCCTGATGACCTGGTCTGGGTCCTGAGTGTAGGACAGGAAGACCAGCAGCCGGGACACAAAGGAGCGGCCCTGGGGGATGATCCTCATAGCAAAATTCAACATCCCAAGGAGAGACTGAAGTTGCTTCTGAGTACATCACCCCACCCGGGTGAACTCTTGTAGAACCGTCCTGATACGGTCCAACTTATCTGCGGGAAGGCTGGCCTGCATGGCTAGAGTGTCAAGGTCGATGCCCAAGAACGTGATCTTGTGTTCCGCTATGGGGACGTTCAGATTGTTGAAAACCGTCCTCAACTTTCCAAGGTCCCCTGGGGGAGCCCTGGGTGGTTCTATCAAAAGGAAGTCATCCAAATAGTGGATGACCTCGTGGCACTGTGCCTCGTGGAGAAGGATCCACGCCAGGGTCTCCGCGAACTTATCAAACAACCAAGGACTACTCTTAGACCCGAAGGTCAACTTGGTTGCGAAATAATATCGCTCCCTCCACTTGATGCCGTGCCAGCACCACAGGGAGGGATGTATAGGCAGCAGCTTGAAGGAGTCAGATATGTCCGCCTTCGAGAGCCAGGCACCCACCCCAGCCCTGAGTATGGCCTGGATAGCCATATCTACTGAAGCGTACTTCAGTGAGAACTCCTCGGAGGGAATGAGCGAGTTGAGACTGGGAACGACGGAAGAATGAGGCGCTGACAGATCATACACCAGACGTTTTTTATTTGAAAATTTTCCCTGTACAAGCCCGATAGGGCTGACCCTCCAGATACTAAAGGGGGACTGACTGAACGGGCCTATCATGAAGTCCCGATCCAACTCCGTCTGAAGAAGGACGTCGATCGCTGGCTCATCTGTTGCTGCTGAGCGCAAGTTCCGACATTCATGGGTGGTGTGGGGCAGGGTGATGAGCCCGGTATGAAACCCATCGGTGAAACCTCGGATGAGGTAGCTGGCGAGTGACGGAGTGGGGTGTGAGGTCAGGTAAACATCGAGCCAAAGGACATTGACCCGGCTTAGTCACGGTTTCTTCTGCTTGACCTCACACAGGACCCTGGGGTGCGCCCTCTGGCATAGGGTGCAGACGTGCAACAGCCGGCACTGGCTGAAATTGCAGGAGCCGTAGTTGAAGTTATTGCAAATGACGGCTCCCCCAACCATCCGCACCGGACGTCCCAACTTGTCCACCTTCTGCCTTTGCGCCGGGGCCTGCTGAGCCTGACTCGTGCTGGTAGAGGCCGTGCTAGCTGTCGGGTGGACAGAGACTATGTTGGCACACCAGACCGCGGTGTGGGACACTGACTGACAGACAGCACATAGTGGGGACCGTAGACCCGCAAAGTGGCGGCAGAACAACTCGGTGTCCACTACACTCCAGTCCGTTGTCAAATGGAACTGTAAGAATCTGGCCGCGGCTTTGGCCGAGAAGGACCGATGATAATCGTAGAACGCTGAACCACCGTATTTGTGGCCCAGGTCTACGATTAGATGGAGGTAGAGGTCCAGTTCCTCCCGCCTGCCCGGGGAGGCTGAGCACAGGACGTCCCTGAACATACCGAAAGCGAGCGTGAACTCAGGCACCGTGAGCTTTCTGTTCAGCCTCGGATCCTTAGCCTTCAAAACCACGAGACGTCCCCCCAGGTGTAGGTCTTGTTCTCCGCCAAATCGTGGACCGAGATCATGAGTGAGGCCAGGTTAACGTCTCTGCCCTCTAAAATGTCCTTCCTTACGCTGGGTGGCACCAGGTGGGAAGGATGAATGGTAGTTGTGGCAAGCTCACTACCTGCGGCTGGTGCACTGATGGCTGGGACCACAGCAGGGTCCGGAACCGTGGCGGCCGGGCTGGTCTCTAGACGTGTCACCCTGTCCTGGACCTCAATGATCGAGGAAGACAGGGAAGATACGAGGGCGTGTAGCTGAGCGACGGCGGTTGAAACGGATTCCAGGGATGCCTGCTCGCTGCTGGAACCGGCTGCGGCCGGTGGTGGGAAGAGGAGCCTGAATAGCTCCGCCTTCCTGGCCGCGGACGAGAAGGGTATCCCTCTGCGCCTCAGCTCGGCGGACAGCCTGGGAATTGTCCATGCCCTAAGGGACTGGACACTGCCAGCCTCGGAGGCTGACGCCGGAGATAGCGGGGTGGTGAGGTCATCGCTGCCGACTGACGACATGGCGGCTGCCAAGACCCGTTGCTTAGTTGACTGGTCACGTGTCTGCAGGCTGGGCCTATAAAGAGGTGACAAGAAATTAGTTTGGACGTGTAACCTATAGTATACGTACCTGACATGAAAATGCAGGTGTACCCCCCTCCTGCGTTTTTTTTTTTTTTTTACCTGCTGAAACCCTGATCAAGCTGGTGCAGGTGGACCTACTGAATCCGACTGACCTGAGAGAGTGTGAGAGAAAGTACCTATTTAAGAGCCTGAAACTGCTGCCGTCCTGAGCGACGGTACCCAATGTTGATGATAACAACAGGCGATAGTGACTTAAGTCGACTGACGTGACAGCTGTGGAATCAAATGACAGACAACAACACGAATAACTGAAATGACATGTTGCCTTAACTGAAATGAAGATCCCGTGACAGGGCCTGGCCCGGGCGTACCGTATGGGGGTGACTGTGAGCCGGACTCTGGAGCACGTACAGAAATGAGACAACCGTGAAATGAGGCCAACTGCCTGGGTACGCTGGGGCCGAACTGTGACATACTGGCTGCCACCGGGTTCGACTCCAAGTGCTACAGCATGCGGTGGAACGCTAGCACTCGTGTGACAGCGACCTCGATCATCATGCCATTGTCTAGTGACTGAACCCCGTTTTTTTTTTTTTTATCTTTTTTTTTTAGAGCACGTACTGAAATGCGGCCGGCCTAGGGCACGCCGGCGCGAATTCGTACAGGGAAGTGACTAAATTAACGCCGGGGCGTGGTAAGGTGACACAGAAATGATATAACATGACAAGGACAAGAATCAAAAGTTGACCGAAAACCTGCAATGCGATTCCGTCCCTGGCGCATATATTGAAATGAGGCCGGCCTAGGGCACGCCGACACGAATTAGTGCGGGGAAGTGACTGCATTCATGCCGGGCGTGGTAAGGTGAGACAGAAATGACATACCATGACAAGGGCAAGAATCAAGAGTGAACGCAACCTGTGATGCGATTCCGCCCTTGGCGCATGTATCGAAATGAGGCCGGGCAGCCGTGCGTCTGGATTGCCCCGATCGGAGCATCTATGGATGCGACCGGACCCACCCAGAGGTATAGTGACCGAAATGAAACCATGACAAAGACTAGATTTCAACAAAGCGAGCAACTTGTAACTGAATCTATCTCTGGAGCATGTATAGAAAGGAGGCCGAGCGGCTAGGCGAACCAGTGCGATGCATCCCGGATGCGACCGGATTCAGACCGATACGTGGCCAATGACCGAAATCATGCCAAAGACTAGACTCGAGCCCGCATCCGTACGAGCGGTGGGCCAATCTCTGAAACATGTATGGTAATGCGGCCGTAACCTGGGTACCCCAAAACAAATCCGTGCCTGAGTGCGACATGACTTGAATCTGAGTGCGGCCAGGATCGAAATGATGGCATGAACGCCCTGTTTAAATGATGCGAAATGACTTAGCATGACCGAATGGCCTGATACGTTAGCAATGTTTGAAATGACGAAATGATTGCCATGCTAATGCAATGTCGCAGTCCCGCTAAAAATTGTTGATCACCACCATTACTAGTAAAAAAATAATAAAACTAAAAATGCCATAAATCTATCCCCTATTTTGTAGAAGCTATAATTTTTACCAAAAATATGTAGTAGAATACATATTGCCCTAAACTTTTTTTTTTTTATAATTTAGCAAAAAGAAAAAAAGATTGTTTATTTTTCAAAATTGTCTGTCTTTTTTTTGTTTATAGTGCAAAAAATAAAAACCGCAGAGGTGATCAAATACCACCAAAAGAAATCTCTATTTGTGGGAAAAAAAGGACGTCAATTTTGTTTGGGTACAGTGTAGCACGACTGCGCAATTGTCAGTTAAATTGACACAGTGCCGTATCGCAAAAAATGGCCTGGTTATTAAGGGGGTAAATCCTTCCGGGGCTGAAGTGGTTAATCACCACTGGGTTTTTTTTTTTTTGCTTAACCACTTTCAGACCGGACCAATTTGCAGCCAAAGGACCAGGCCCCTTTTTGCGATTCGGCACTGCGTCGCTTTAACTGACAATTGCGCGGTCGTGCGACGTGGCTCCCAAACAAAATTGACGTCCTTTTTTTCCCACAAATAGAGCTTTCTTTTGGTGGTATTTGATCGCCCCTGCGGTTTTTATTTTTTGCGCTATAAACAAAAATAGAGCGACAATTTTGAAAAAAATGCATTATTTTTTATTTTTTGCTATAATAAATATCCCCCAAAAATATATAAAAAAACATTTTTTTTCCTCAGTTTAGGCCGATACGTATTCTTCTACATATTTTTGGTAAAAAAAATCGCAATAAGCGATTATTGATCGGTTTGCGCAGAAGTTATAGCGTTTACAAGATAGGGGATAGTTTTATAGCATTTTTATTAATAATTTTTTTTTTTTATTATTAATGGCGGAGATCTGCGATTTTTTTTTTTGTGACTGCGACATTATGGCGGACACATCGGACATTTTTGACACATTTTTGGGACCATTGTCATTTTTACAGCAATTAATGCATTTAAATGCATTGATTTCTGTATAAATGACACTGGCAGTTTAGGAGTTAACCACAAGGTGGCAGTGTAGGGGTTAAGTAGGCCTAGGGGTGTTTTTTTTACTGTGGGGGGGCGTGGCTGTCAGCTAGTGAATGCTGATCTCTGCTCCAATCACAGGGAGCAGAGATCGGCGTCACTAGTTGCTAGGCAGAACGGGGAGATGCTGTTTATCTCGGCATCTCCCCGTTTAGCCGCTCCGTGAGACGATCGCGGGAGTCCCCGTGGCGATCGAGTCCGCGGGGACCGCGGCCGGACTCACGGGGGTCCCGACCGGCGCGGGAGCGCGCCGCGCCCGGCGCGCTCCCGATGGCACGGACAGGCTAAAGGAGGGACGTATATATACGCCCTCCTGCCTGTACGTGCCATTCTGTCGACGTATATCGTCGTGCGCGGTCGGCAAGTGGTTAACAAACGAAAAAAGATTGAAAGTTATTAAAAAAAACAAACATTTTCCTTAGTTTCTATTAAAAAAATTTGCAAATAATTAATTTTTCTTCTTCAATGATGTGTACAGATGAGGCTGCACTGATGGGCACTGATAGGCTGCACTGTTGGGCAATGATGAGGCTGCACTGATGGGCACTGATGATGAGGCACTGATGAGGCTGCACTGATGAGGTGGCACTGATGAGCACTGATAGGCACTGTTTATCAGTGTAAATGTGCCCAGCTCTCCTTTCCTCATGCTGTGACAGAGCATGAGGAAAGGACTGCAGATAACCAGCAAGTCTATTTACATGTGATCAGCTGTGATTGGACACAGCTGATCACATGGTAACAGGCTGTTGTGATTGGCCCTTTACCGCGATCTGTGTCCTGAGGAAACAGCATTCACAGAGCGCACCCGATGAGCATCCCAGGGGGCACGCATGGGAGTGGTTTTGGGAGGATGTCCATGGACGCCACGCTGAGAGCCGTGCTGTAGCCAACTTTTGGTCATAGCGCGGTCATGAGGTGGTTAATAATGATGTATTTATACATATGGTAGCGCTTTTTTTTACCCTTTTTTATATTTTTATTGTCCATTTTCTGACTGGTACAATATCAAGAAATATGCATAATTTGTGGTCCACTTGCTCTTGCATTATGACACTTAACAATTCCTTTTAACATGATGATTAACATATACTAAGTTATTATAGATACCAAAAATGTATCACTTTTAAAATCTTAAAACTGCCCCCTTGGTCCTCCTTTATGCCCTAAAAATATGAACTCCTTTTTAGATTATCTAAAGTAAGAAAAAAATCCAAACCAAAAAGGTGCAAGCACAAACTATTATTTAGACTTTTTGAGTTTCCTGATGGGCTTCCAAAGCATTTGCTGCATATCAGCTTTAGTTTTGAAAAATGGCTCATAGTTCCTGCTCTGCAAGCTTACACCTACAGTATTAAGTGCTGATATGTTAACCAAATACTGGGTAGAACAGGATGCTCTAGAACTAATAAGGGGAAATTATTTTTATTCAAAGTGAAGCCATCAGGCCTCTTTTATAAGGTTACTGAGGCTCATATACCATAAACAGGCATCCAGGTGTTGCTAAATGCAGGCCATTGAAGTCTATTAGAATGCAGTGGCTGCCTGGCCGCTCATCTCATGTGAGCTTTTCAGTGAAAATATTAGTAACATGGCTACTTCTAGTTGCAGTATTTTCTGAGCCACTGATCTGAAACTAGCATAATTCAGATTAAGGTCAGAATCCTGATATGCATTCTTGTTTTGGGTCAGTGTTTGGGAAAGTATTTAAGCATACCAGTCAGGCAACTTTTTTTGAAGAAGAGCTTGGCAATAGTAGCTTTTATATTACTGTAACTCCAGGCTTGATTTAAGTAAGCCTTTCATAATGGTGCACTGAAGAAGCCAAGGAGCATTTTGTAACTTATAAAATAAGACACCTTGAAGAGCTGGCCTTTGCAAAGGGGCCTGGGAGAAGTTTAAAGGCAAAGTTTAACCCTACTGAAGTAGTCTCTATGTTCATTTAGATTGGTTTGGCAATGGATATTACAACCAATCCAGCTAAGAGAATTTTGGAACCAATTTCTCAGATTCACTGATGTCCATGTTCATTTTGTTTTTGTAACCAGAATAAATTTAATATGCAACGTACAAACATATATACATGTATTTACTATTAAGTGTTATGTACTTGTCCTTTATTCTCACATAGCACACACCATTTAGAAAATCAAGAAACTAATAAGGTAACTTATGGTAATATTCCAAACTCTTCCAACTAAAACCACCAGCTGAAAGAACCATCCGATATTTAGAACATTTTCTAATTAAATATATTCATCTGTGAATTGATTTTTAAGGCCATTATTACTGTGTGAGTATTTCATATCCTTAAGCTTTGTTGGCACTAGGGAATTTTTTTTTTTTTTGTCCATAAAGATTTTATTGAGAATAAGTCATACAGAATAGAAAAGGGGAACATTTACATTTTGTATAACAAAACCATCTGTAAATACAGGCACAAGGCAAAGATAGTACAGGCAGAAAGTATATTTGTACAACAGTGGAGCCTAAATTTGGTGATTCTGGTGTGTACCCTAAGGGTATGGTGGGAGATAGGGACTGGTAGGGTTTTAATCCGCGCCATCCCAGCTTGGTCCAGAAGGGCGTGACATGACGGGGGCGGCAGGTGTATACCAGTGGACACCCGCTACCTAGGTAGTGTTGAGGGCATGGCGGGATGTTAAGAAGGGGCGAGAAAGGGGAGAGAGGGGAGCAAGAAAAGGGGGGAGGGGAGGAGGGGAGAGAGGAGAAGGGGGGGTGGGTAAAGGAGTAGGAGGTGTGAGGCGTCCCCCGCTCACGCCCCGCGCAAAGGGCAAGTGAGGGGGTAGGGAAGCGGGTCTGGGTTGCCTAGGATGGGTGGGTATGGAGTTCGTATTCTCGGGTGGTCGTAAAGTGGTTCCAGCAAGCCCAGGTGGTTGTGAACTTCTCCATCCTCTCCTGGGCAATGTGGATCAGCTCTTCCATATCTCTAATCCTAGAAATGCCACTGAACCATTCTCGTACTGTCGGGGGAAGGGTTGAGCGCCAATGCCTGGGGACACAAAGTCTAGCTGCGTTCACCATATGCATGGCGAGGGACCTAAAGTAGTTCTTCCTAGAGAGGGAAGTATGGTGCAAGAGGTATTGCTCAGGTGTATAGTCTAGTGTGTAGGTGGTGATAGAAGAGATGAGGTCATGGATTTTCCTCCAGAAAGGCTGGATGTTGGGGCATTCCCACCATATATGTATCATAGTCCCTGGTGCTGCATTACACCTCCAGCAAACATTGGGGATCGTGTGAGAGAATTTGTGCAAGCGGGAGGGAGTTCTATACCACCGTGTTAGTATCTTGTATCCATTTTCCTGGATGGCAACGTTAACCGACCCCCCGTGGGCATACTCATGAATTCTAGTCCAGTCAGCCAGTGACAGGGGAGTTTGAAGATCTCTGTTCCAAGAGGTTTGTGAAGGTGGGGGGGTCAGGTCGGGTGGGTCCTGCAGAAGAGCGTAAAAAAGCGAGATCAGGTGTCTCTGTGGGTTCTTGCGACTACACAGGGTTTCAAAGGGGGTGAAAGGTCTAGTCCAGTTAGCTCTGGTAGTATAAGTGGTCAAAAAACTACAGATTTGTCTGTATGTCCAGAAGGAGAAGGTAGGGCTATTAGTAAACGTGCGTAGGTCGGTCAGTGAGATCAATTTGCCTCCTGGGAAGAATTGGGAGGCGAAGACATCGTCAGATGGCCATTCTTGCTTCAGGAAGTTGGGGGAGTCCCCGGGGGGGAAGTCAGGGTTGCCTCTTAGGGGCGTCAGCGGGCCTGGGGTCGGGGCGAGAGACCTGTCTGCGGGTATCTTCCTAAATGTCAGTAGGGACGTGTGTATAAGGGGGTGTGAGTCTAGCTTGTGTGGCCAGCATTTCGGAGGGAGCCATGGGAGGAGATGCAAGGGGGTCGGCGAGAAAGTATTCTCAAGTGTAACCCATACTTTTTGCGTGGCGTGGATGTTCCAGTCCGCAATTCTTGTTAGGTGGCAGGCAGAGTGGTACTTTCGAAGGTCGGGGAGAGCTATACCTCCTTTGGGTTTAGCTCGGGTGAGGTGGGTATACTTGATCCGTGGGGGGGTGTTCTTCCAAATGAAGGAGGAGCAGATTTTCCGATATGTCAAGAAGAAGTCTGGGGGCAGGGCGATAGGGACGGTTTGAATCAGGTAGAGGAGGCGGGGCAGAATAATCATCTTAATTAAAGCCGCCCGGCCGAACCATGAGACATTAAGAGTCATCCAATCCTTAAGGTAGGCTTGGGCTTTAAGTAAGGCCGTTTGGAAGTTAGCTGAATATAGATCTGAAAAGCGGGGCGTAATCCGCACACCTAGATATGTGATGGCTGACTTTTCCCATTGGAATGGGAAAGAGTCTTGGCAGTGGGCAACTTCTTGTTGGGGGAGCGACACGTTAAGCGCTTGTGATTTGGAATAGTTGATTTTGAGGTTTGAAAGCTCCCCAAAGGTGTGTAAATCCCTAAGGAGGGATGGCAAGGAGGTGCGTGGGGATGTTAGAGACAGCAGGATGTCGTCCGCAAAGGCTGCGACTTTGAATTGTTTGCCTTGTATTGTAAGGCCACGGATGTCTTGGTTACTCCTGAGTTTATTAAGAAGAGGCTCTAATGTGAGAACATATATTAGGGGGGAGAGGGGGCAGCCTTGGCGTGTGCCGTTACTGATGGGGAAGGCGTTTGACAGGTGGCCATTGACACGAACCGCCGCGGAGGGGCCGGAGTATAATGCCATTATTGCAGACAACATGCGTTCTTGTAGGCCGAGGGTCTCCAGAACCGCTCTCATGTAGTCCCAGGCCACTCTGTCAAACGCCTTCTCCGCATCAAGAGAGAGAAAAAAGCCCTGGGAGTTTGATGTGGTAAGCCAGTGATGTAGGTTGAGGGTGCGTATGGTATTGTCCCTAGCTTCCCTGCCCGGTATAAAACCTACTTGATCTGGGTTAATCAGGTCGGGGATAAGGGGCATGAGTCTGTTGGCCAGAATTTTAGCATATAGCTTAATGTCCACATTGAGAAGGGAGATTGGCCTATAGTTAGCTACTAAGAGGGGGTCTTTATTATCCTTAGGGATCACTGATATGTGGGCCGATAACATTCGGCTCGGGTTTGCCTGGGGATTCGACAGGGCGTTGAAGGTGCGGAGTAGGTGTGGGGAGAGGACTTCTGAGAATGATTTGTAGTATTGGAGCGAGTATCCATCCGGACCAGGGCTCTTGCCTACCTTCATCTGTTTCATGGCCGTATCTAATTCTGCTAGGGAAAATTGTTCTTCTAAGAGGGCGGTTTGTTGGGGGGAGATGGGCATGGGGCTATGTTGAGCTAGGAATTCAGCAATGGCCTTTTGACGGGCCTTGTTAGGGGTCTGAGCGGCTCGATCGGGATATAGATTATAAAGGTTGGCATAAAAGCTTTCAAATTCTTTAGCTATATCCTCATTCTTGGTCAGTAAGGGTCCCCCTTTGCCACGGATGTTGTGGATTGTGGAGGAGAGTTTGGCAGCCTGCACTGAACGTGCAAGAATGCGGCCGCACTTGTTGCCGTATTCATAGAAGACCCTTTGACCAAGAATGTATCGTCTCTTGGTGCGTCTACCCAGCTCTTCCGCAAGGAGGGCACGGGCCTGGGTGAGTTCCTGGAGGGTTAATTGGGCTTGGGTCTGTTTGTGGGATTTTTCAAGTTTGTTAATTTGGTCCAGTAGGGTCTTGATCTGCTGTTGGTGGAGCTTCTTGGCCTGTGCGTTAAGGGTCAGCAATTCCCCTCGGATAACGCACTTGTGGGCTTCCCAAATCGAAATGGGGGAAATATCGGGGTCGATATTTTCTTGAAAGTACAGCTGGATACGGTTGCGTATGTTTTCTAGGGCTATTGGGTCTTTGACCAGAGAGGGGTTAAAGCGCCAAATCTTAGTTTTGGTGAGAGTCTCTGGGAAGGTCAGGGTGACTGAAATGGGGTGGTGGTCCGAGAGGAACATCGGTTCTATGGTGGCCTGTCTAAGCAGGGAAAGGTCAGTCTGGGTGAGAAAGAAGAAGTCGATTCGGGAGTACTTCTGGTGGGGGGCGGAAAAGAAAGTGTAGTCTTTGGTCGAGGGGAAAAGGGTGCGCCATGTGTCGTGGAGGGTCAGGTCTTGGAGCTGTGCTTTAATCTGGCGTAAAGCTCGGTAGGGTAAAGAGGACGTCCCCGTGGAGGTGTCTATCAGGGGGTTCAACGGGACATTGAAGTCGCCTCCTAAGAGGATCAGGCCTTCGCGGAATGTAGATAATAGTGAGCAAATTTTGCGGAAAAACGAGACTTGGTGTGTGTTAGGGCAGTACACATTCACCAAAGTTACTGGTCTAGAAGCATATGTGCCTTTGAGGAAGAGGAACCTCCCCTCAGGGTCCAGCATAGAGTCAGTTAGTTGGAAGTCGGCGTGTCTCGAAATGAGGATTGACACCCCTTTTGTCTTGGCAGTAGGATTAGTGGCATGGAAGGCGGAGCGATAGAGCTGATTGGAGAGTTTTGGAATGGAGTCTGTTTTAAAATGGGTTTCTTGGAGGAACAGGAAGTGTGCCTTGTGCTTAGAGAGAGAGGTCAACACTTGGGACCTTTTTTCGGGCACGTTGAGGCCCTTCACATTTAGGGAGACACATTTCAGGGTTAAGGGGATCTTATTTGGAGGGTTGGATGCCATAGTTACGCAGGGAACTATGTCGGAGATTGTGTTGGAGAGCGTGAGCGCGTTAGGTTATGTGGGAGCGGGGGGCGCCTCAGGGAAAGAGTAGAGGGGGGGGGGGGTAGGAAGAGCGCAAGGAGAGGGGAAAGAGGGGAAAGAGAGAAGGGGTGGGGGTCGGGATTCAAGGTAGAGTAAGGGAAATGGGCGGGGGAGGTACGGAGGGGGTGTTGGGGGGTTTGTAAACCAGAGGTGAGGGTAGCTCAGCTAATCACCTGAGGGGAGGAGGGAGAGGAGGTCTGGAACGTCAGCGGGGTCTCACAGAGACTGCTGTGTGGGGGAAGTAAGAAGGACGAGTACCACAGAGTGGTTGCGATCCGGGGAACTGTAAAGAGCAAGTGTAGTGGGAGTGTAGGATACAAGGAGGGAGGGTAAAGAAGGGGGGTAGCGTTACCCGAGGAGTGATCCCCGGAGGGGCAGGGACCCTGACGCGGGTCAGGAAGGGGGGCTCCATAAAGTCAGGACTATTGCATAGTAAAAACATTGACATTTACATTCATGTCTAACTGGATTTCTTAGGGAACAAAACTTAGCAAGGTAAACATAGGTTGCAAACAATGAACAACATTAACAGTCACAGAATTTGTCATGTACAGGTACACCCGTGAGTAGGTAGTCTTGGGCGTAAGCCCTGAAGGGGTTACACCATGCCCGTCACCAAACGGGGGGGTTGGGCCTCCCCGGAGCCACACATCGGCATATTATGGGAGGGAGAGGGAGGGGGGGGGAGGGAGGGAGAGGGAGGGGGAGGGGGGAGGGGGAGGAGGGGGGGGGAGGGGAGGGGGGGGGGGGGGGGGAAGGGGGATGGGAAAGGGGGGGGGGAGGAGAAGGGAGAGAGGGGGGGGTGAGTAGAAGGAGAGTAGGGGGGTGGGGGGGGGGGGGGGGAGGAAAGAGGGGGGGAAAGGGAGGAGAAAGGGGGAGGAAAAGAGGGTGAGGGAAGGGGAGAGGGGGGGAGGGGGGGGGAGAGGGGGGGGGGGGGAGGGGGGGGGAGGGGGGGGGGGGGGGGGGAGGGGGGGAGGGGGGGGGGGGAGGGGGGGAAGAGAGGGGGGGAGGGATAGGGCGAGATGGGGAAGGGGGGATGGGGGAAGGGGAAGGAAGGGGGGGTGGGGAAGGGGGGGGGGGGGGGGGGGGAGGGGGGGGGGGGGGGGGGGGGGGGGGGGGGGGGGGGGGAGGGGGGGGGGGGGGGGGGGGGGGGGGCAAGGGAGGGGAAAGGGAGATAGAGGGGGAGGAAAGGGGGGGAGGGGCCTGGAAGGGGAAAAGGGGATCCTGGATCCCAGGGGTGTTGGTTTGGTAGGAGTATAAGGGCTACAGATGAAATGAGATATCCGGGTACACCGGGTTACCTTAGGAGATGGGGTTTTCGTTTGGCAGCCAAGAAGCATCTGTCACTAGCCCAGGATGTGGGAGCCTCTCGCTTGTAGGGATGAAGGCCAGAAGGGGAGAAACAAAACAAAGAGAAAAAGGGGAGAAGGGAGAAGACAAAAACAAAAAAGCGACATCATCATATACACAGTGTCTTAAATAGGACATATAGGTGGGTAGTCCCTAAGCGAGTTGCACGGTACCGCGGATACGGAGCTCTCCTCCGTGGCCTGGCATAGATAAGCCTGTGTAGTAGAAAAGTAAGTTAGTGGGGGTTAAGTGTCCGGCAGCAGGGTTGCTTGAAATGTTCTGCCTTCTGGCTACGGGGCATCCGATAGGGCAGAGGTTCAAAGAGCAGTGTACTGCGACCATGTCCCTGTGGGGGAGAAAGTCCTCCAGGTGGATATAGGTTAGGCTTCAGGATTCGCAGTCCAGCGAGGGGTAGGCAAGTGCGGGCATCCGTGTCCTTAGATATTAGGAAGGGTCTCATTTAAGGAAGGGGGGCGGGTGGAGGGTTCCGTTCTGGGATCGGAAAGGTCCATGGGCAAGTGGGTGCCACTCTGTATTGCTACGGGAAGGCGCAGTGTAGGCATCCTGGCCGGCACGGTTGGCAAGGTTCCAGGTCTGGGGTGAGGCGGAGGTCAGCGTTTTCCGTGATGGCTGAAGTGGGGCAGTTCCTTAGCCCTATGGTAGGTTACGGTAGTGTCCCGAGGGGGAGCCGTGGCAGGGGCGCTGGGAGGCATGAGGCCTAGGAAGAACACATGTCCTGTAGGGCGCCTCGGTGTGGGATACTGTTTGTGGCTTCCGTGCGCAAATGTCATGCGGGGGCCGGCGGGGCATAGGGGCTCCCGCGGGCAGGTCGTGGCTATGGTTGGCTCCGGTTAGGTGGGAGCAAGGGTTGGAGCGGTTCCTGCACATCTGGTGAGAGGTGAGTTGGGTATGGGTCAAGGGGAGATCTACTCACGGGTCGCGCGCTGCATCTGGGGGTGTGACCTTCAGTCCTCCATCGCGTCCCTTCTGGCGAACGGAGGAGGTGAGAAATCCGGATTTCCTTGGTGGATGTCTCGGCGTGAGCGAGCATTCGGCGATGTAGGTCCGGGTCTGCGTCTGCGGGATCTCTGCCGGCCAGCCTTCGGGGAAGGGTTGAGGGAGACGGGGAGCCAAGGCTCTGAAGGGAAGTACATGGCGTACCACTCCGGAAGCTCGATGTCGGGGAGATCGAGCTGGGCACAGAAGTCGCGAAGGTCTTCGGGAGTGCGGAGGAGGGCCGAGCGCCCCCTGGCGGAGGCGGACAAGCCGAAAGGGAATTTCCACCTGTATGGGATGTTTCTGGTACGCAGTGTATCCAGCAGTGGTTTCAGGGCCCTCCTGTTCTGGAGAGTGATCTGGGAGAGGTCCTGGAAAAGTTTTATTTCTGCACCATTAAATATAATGCGGCCTTGTGATCTTGCCTTTCGCAGAATTTCCTCCTTTAGTGGGAAGCTGACTATGCAGCATACAATGTCCCTTGGTGGTTCATTGTCTCGAGGGGGGGGGACGGAGGGCGCGATGAGCCCGTTCCATATCAATGGGGGAGTCAGCCGGGCGTTCAAGCAGGTCATTAAAGATGGAACACAGGGTTTGCTGGATGGCGCCCGGTTCGATCGTTTCAGGGACCCCCCGCACCCTGATATTGTGCCTCCTTCCCCTGTTATCTAAGTCCTCCACGTGGCGATGGAGTTCAAAGACCTGGGAAAGTTGCATGTCATAGGCCGATTGAACTTGGCGGATGGCCGCCGCGTGGGTTTGGGTGGTTTGCTCTACGTTGTCAATGCGGTGGGCCACCGCCTGGATGTCGGACTTGAGGTCGGCGATAGCGGCCGTGACGGTACTTTTAATATCCGTGGTGAATTTCTCCAGATCGAGGAGGCTGGGTGGTGCGGTCCCGCTTTGGGAGGGTGATGGAAGGCCGGGCATCCTTGCGGCCGGGAGCTCGTCAGGCGGCGCCAAGGCTTGGGCCTGTGCCAGTGCCGCCGCGTGGGCCTGGAGCTTTTGGGACCGGAAAATCTCCGGTATGTTTCTTCCCGTGTGTGTGTTGGGGTCCTTAGGAGCACGAGGGGTAGAGGAGCTCCTGGTGGTCCTGTGCATAGCCAGCGAGGAGGTTAGGTTTCCCGAAGAAGCAAATTTCTGTCCCCGGATCGCAGGAGCTAAGAAATTATGCGGCCATCTAGGTCTCCGTCCAAGCCACGCCCCGAATCTTTCATTTTCATATGTCCTATATGTTTTCAGTAAATTATTAATAGTATGACAGAGTTACATACTATATAAGTCACGTGTGAACACAGAAACCTATAGGATAAAGGAATTTTATTTGTTATTTCATAGTAAAAAATATTTAGCTAAGTGTTTTCTTCCCATATGTACTGCATTTGTTCAGTCCTGAAAATCAAATACCATAAGTATATCACTGCTGTATTCAGTGTCTGATAACAAGTGTGTTGAATAAATCCATGGTTTTCTTAAGAGCTTACATTTTAAGGAAGGCCATACAGTATTAATTTTTTTTTTCGTTCAAGCAGCAAGTATAACAGGAAAAAAATGAGCTGAGTGAGGGAATCCTTTGAGCTATGATATTGTATTCTGACAGTGGGGAGCCTTGATCAGTTTTCCAGCTATAGCCGGTGGCACTGTTCTTTTGGGAAAAGCCCAACAGTCTGGTTTTACACAAGTCAAAGGAAAGAGTGGCGACTGGTGCTCATAAATTTGTGGGGGGGGGGGCAAACAAACCTGCCATACCCCCCCGCAGGAGAGGAACAGCGGTGATCAGTGCAGCGTCCAGCGCAATGCATGTAGATTGGGGTCGGGTGCTTTGATTAGGGGGGTGGTGCCCCTGAGCCCCTAATGGACGTGCCCGGCCTGGATCGGCCATAGGGTAAACCGGGCACTTGCCACCGGGCCGCAAGTCCTTGCTGCTCTCTGCTGCCCCCTTGTGCTCTCCACCTTCCCCTGGCTCTCAGCCTCCCTGCGCTCTCCACCTTGCTCTCTGCTGCCCCCTTGTGCTCTCCACATCCCCCCATGCTCTCCACCTCCCAGCGGCAGACTTACGAACGATTACGAGTTACAAACAGAAGGAAAGTCCCTAACGGGTTCATAACCCGGGGACCCCCTGTACTCACATTTGTTAGGTGCTTGCAGCGCACCATACTGTTCCCGCAAAAAAAGAGGGCCTGAGAGATACATCTGCAGCACTGACCCCCAAAGGAGCTGCTGGTTTTATTGGGCTTACCGTTACCTTCTTTACCTCGTCTCCATCTAGGGTTTCCTGTGGTAGATGACCCAAAGAAATGCAGAAACTGACACTGAATCTTCCTTTTGGGTTATTTATTTAAACGATAACACAGTCTCTTAATGTAGAATAGAGGGTTAGGAGGAAAGTTCAGGTACTTTTGTAACTGCAAGAACAGGAAGTCTCTTATAGAAGAAATTCAGAGAATAACCGTTTCACAACTGGATTCTCACAACCCCCGGATAGACCTCCTCTCACTAGGCGTTGCAGCCGGCAGGGTGTTAAGTAAAGAAAAGTCTCTGCCACAGACTTGAATGTAGAATACTTGAGGAAAAGTCTCTGCCACAGACTTGAATGTAACTGAGGGACATAAGGAAATTTAGAGAGCTATCATACGGTACCAGTATCTCTCAGCTGGTCCGGCGATACCGTATGAGTGTAAATCCATAAAGTGTCCTTCAACTGAGCCTCCAGGCCCTTTCAGAGAAACCCGCCTTGTGCATGGCCTTGTCCTGAAGAATCCTCCCCTGGATGCTCCTCCAGTTGCTGGGCGCCTCCTTAGATGAGACGGCACCGGACCATCCTTGAATCATTAGGCCCTGATATCCATTCAGGCTTGTCCCTGCAGTTGCTTCGCCTCGGGCTATCCAGCCCAGAGACTTGGAATTGCATGAATCCGCACCCCAGGCCAGGAGGGCTTTGAGGGCTGGTCAGGAGGACCAGGACCAAACAGACAGAAGATATCTTCTGGACCGGAACCCCGAAGCACGTGATCTCAGTACCTTAAATACCCCCTCCCAGAAAGCACAGCAGGATAAACACTTCCACTGGGCTGGTTCCGAGAGAAAGAATGGCATCCAATACACCCAGCTAAACTGCGTTCTCTTACTTGCCGGCGGTGACAGCGACACCTGCGGCCAAGTAGAACTCAGTGCAATCCAGCTAGACTGGTACTGAAATCATAATTTAGCAGAATTAGCCCTAAAACCCAACTGTGGTTTCAGGAATATTAATTTTCAAAAACACATAGCGTATGCCAGCGCTACACATCCATATATTTGTTTTTTAAATATTTAGCATTTTAGGTTTTTGGATTATTCATTTGGATATTTGACCACTTTCAATATTTTCACTTGCATATGGTTTATTACGAGAAGTTGTGATCAAGGTTATCTGTGCACAGGGGATTTTTTTTACTAATTAAGCACACTAATAATACTCGCTGTATATTAATTTGTTTGTTTTAGATAGCGGGACACAATATTTTGATTTTTAAAGGTTGGACACATACAGTATATGGGAATGTGTTAGGTATTAGCAGCTCTCATTAGATATAATTACACTTATAGTGTCCACGATATCAGACATCAGCAGCCATAATAAACATGGTCAGTTTACAGAGGGGAACACAGGAACAGGCAGGATCAACCAGATATTGTACATAGAAAGGGACAATAGGCATGGCAAAAGCATTGGGCTATATCTCGTACCTTAAAAGGACAGGAGCATGTATTTTTGTTTTGTTTAGGGATACAACCACTTTAAGATACAGTTTGGATAATAACCATAGAAGTATTTTTTCAAGTGTGTTAGAATGCTAATGATGGGGTATAGTGATATATATGTAGAAAAATTCAAGCGGAATTCCAGCCTGTATAAAAAATAAAAAATCAGCAGCTACAAATACTGTAGTAGATAACTTTTAAAACAAGTGCATCTACCTGTCCAGGGTTCCTGCGATGTCGGCACCCCAATCTGATGGATCAGCTTCGGATGCAGGCGCTGGCATTGCTGGTAAAAGAAACCGTCAGTGAAGCCTTCAGTCTTCACTGCTGGTTTCCTACTGCACATGCTAGAGTCGCGCTGCACTTTCTGAATGGTCCTGTCATCTTCTGGGACACACCCAGGTCCCAGAAGGCAGTGAGGGGAAGGAGGAGGGCCCGATGAAATTGCGGAAATGACTCCGCTTTTAAACTAAAATTATTGCATAGAATCATGATTATTTTGCAATTGGTGAGATAATAAAATAAAAATCAGTTTTCAGAAAACGCAAAATTTCATAATATAGTATTGGAATAAGATCAGTGGAGACATACTTGACAAGAGCATGGAAACAAACAAAAAGGAATTTTTTGGGGCTGACTACCCAGAAAATGTAAACTCCAAGGAAAATCTATTGGCAACACAAAAAATGAACAGAGATGCAGAGATTGAACACGTGGTAACAGTGAATGAAGAAAGAATACTAAAGAAAGTCTTTGTGTAAGTCATGCAGCAAGTAAAAAAAAAAAAAATATGGATAAAAGATGTATAGTGCAAGCAGACCTGCGTGTGTGTGTGTGTGTGTGGGGGGGGGGGGGTAAAATATATCAAGCAAAGTAATTAAAGCTGAACTCTAATCTAAAAGCTAAATACATGATTGAAAAACATATATGGGAGCTGTTTCACCAGCTAAAAGGGTCTATATATATGTCTGTCTATTCCTGAGATTTATATAGCTCTGCCACGTGATTAGTCTAGTTGGCTGATTGACCTTTCTCTCTGCAATAAAGCAATATATCTAGATCACCTAATTATATTTAGCTTGTAACTGTACAATAAAAAAATCAAGACTCTTCTCACTGTTTTTCCTATTGTATGTTCCTCTTGAGCAGCACAACTGATAGCCCCCCTAATACCCTGCACCAAAGTCCCACTCAAATCCAGTTAATTAATAGTTTTAATTAATAGATGACTGCATTCATTGTTATTTTTTCTGCATAAAGTTCAGCTTGCCATGGATTTTAGTATAAATAGTTGAGAGTGAACATAAGATCAACCAGGCTTTTAGGGAAATATAATAAAGGCATGATGTCACTATCCATTCTCCAGATACAAATTTCTATTTTCTTTTTGGGCAGAACAGGAAAGTTTTTATCAACCTCGTTTTTATTGTAATCTGTATCTGTCCTGTATCCTGTCAGCACAGGAAATTATGGAAAATCTGGGGACACAAAGAAAAACATATTTTTATTGGAGTTATATAGAGATAGAATCACTGTCCAAATCTTCCTTTCCTAATGGCAAGTGAACCCACAAATTTTTGTATGCGTTTCATGGGGAGAGAGGAAAAATCCCTCCAAAACAAGATACAGACAGAAATAGAATCCTGAGTGAAATGTTAAGTAAAGTGGTATAGACTCCAAAAGGAGAGACATATTTGCCCTAAGTCATTAGTAAGACCCTATCCAAAATATGCAGTTCAGTTGTGGGCACCAGTTCACAAAATGGATATGGGAGAACTCAATAAAGTGCAGAGGACAACCAAACTGATAAGAGGCATGGAGGAGCTCGGCTATGAGAAAAGATTAGCTGAACTAAATTTATTCTCTCTTGAGAAGAGGAGATTAAGGGGGGGTATGATTGTAGCGATACCCCCACAGGGGCTGCTTAAGTTAGTTCAGTCCGTTACTCTGCCTCTCAACCCTAAAATCAGCCTCAGCCCCCTCTGGCACACCTGGCAATAGTGTAAGTGCAATGACCAATGAGAAACACACGCGTTATGCTAAAACACAGAAATTGTCTTCCCTGCAATATTTCTGTGGAAGAATAACAGACAGTAACCATATATATTCAGGTAATCAACTAGATAGCAGTAACTGAGATTTAAGAGCAATATACTGTAGCTCTAGATCCTATATTCAAGCTGCTTGCAGGGGATTCCAAACCCGAAAATGTCCCCAAAAGCAGAGGCACACTTAAATGGTAAATTAAGCACAGTAGGATACTTTAATCAAATTAAAATAATTTATTGACAAATCAGTATAACCAAATGACGTAAAAAAAAAAAAAAAAAATCCTACACCTAACATATAGACAACGTTTTCTGGGACCAAAGACAAACATACATATAAACATAAAACAGAGCGTTTGAAAATATAACATTAAGGCACTATGGATGAGTGCAATTGGAGGTGGCTACACCACCAGCCAGGCAGTCCTGCCAGTAATGATGCAAGCAATGGATGTTGCAAAATGAAAAAAGAATCAAAAAAAGCACCACTCTGTGGCTGAGAGGAATATTGTTACTGTGGAACAATCCTGGGTAAGGGGAGAGGGCAAAGAACGGGGGTGAACAGCTGCATATTCACAAAAGCTGTGAAATCCATCAGAATGTGAATGGCCTTGAACCAGCCAAAACATCTATAGCATGTCAGTTATTTCCAGTGAAGGCAGATAGGTGGGTAATTTTCCCCAGATGGCTGGGAAGTAATCAAGGTAGAATCAAGGCATTAGTTCAATAGGCAAAAGTAATTCGTGAATGCATAATTCACTGTCAGTAGATTGTGGAGGCATCGCTGTGTAGCACAGTTGGAACAGCCGAACATAGCTCCCAAACTTTCTCCTTGTGGCAGAAATGACAAACATGTACCTCCAAAAGGCCAATCACTCACAGAGTATGGAGAGCGGAGAGGTATAGCTTGGATGACTAGCTGGCCACCGCTGTTTCACAATAGCACGACTCCCGTATTCCACTGTTCCTAAAGCGTGGTCTGAACGGACCAGCGCGAGACAAGGCGGTAATGTTGGCTGATGCTTTGAGTGGTGTCTGACGCTCAAAGGTGTGGCGTCAATGTGGTTCACTGGTATACCCTAGCTTCTTCCTGATTGGCCTTTTTTTATCCTACCTATGCAACCTCTCTAACAATACTTTTCCTCTCTCTTATTAGTTCACCCTCTCCCTGTTATCCACCTCATCTCCCTCCAACTGCCTAACAGTTATGTATAAAATCATTTGACACTTTAACCCTATTCTGATACTGACCACTTCTATGGCAAAATCTCCCCTGTCTTTCCCCAACCTAGTCACATCTGTCTACAACAGTTCACTGACATCCTCCCCTAAACATTAGGGGGATTAAGTCTGGAAAAGTGGAACACAAGCTCGCCACATATGCTGACAATATTCTGTTCTTCATAACTTGTCCTATAATGACTCTCCCTAATCTAATGAAAACGTTAAAACAATATGGAGAAATATCGAATTTTAAAATTAATCCGGCTAAATCAGAGATCTTAAACATTAACGTGCCAGTACAGGAGGTTCAGATCTACCAAGATCTAGTTCCCATTTATTTGGAGAGAAAAAGAATTAAAATACTTAGGTGTAAAGATGAGTACCTCCCTGGATACGTTCAATATCAATTAAAATTTTTGCCACTATTAAATTACATCAAATTATATCATGGTTGGGGAGAATTAATATCTTTAAAATGAGTATGTACAGTGGTGTGAAAAAGTGTTTGCCCCCTTCCTCATTTCCTGTTCCTTTGCATGTTTGTCACACTTAAGTGTTTCGGAACATCAAACCAATTTAAACAATAGTCAAGGACAACACAAGTAAACACAAAATGCAATTTTGTAAATGAAGGTGTTTATTATTAAAGGTGAAAAAAAATCCAAACCATCATGGCCCTGTGTGAAAAAGTGATTGCCCCCCTTGTTAAAACATACTATAACTGTGGTTGTCCACACCTGAGTTCAATTTCTCTAGCCACACCCAGGCCTGATTATTGCCACACCTGTTCACAATCAAGGCATCACTTAAATAGGAGCTGCTTGACACAGTAAGGTCCACCAGAAGATCCTTAAAAGCTACACATCATGCCGAGACCCAAAGAAATTCAGGAACAATTGAGAAAGAAAGTAATTGAGATCTATCAGTCTGGAAAGGGTTATAAAGCCATTTCCAAAGCTTTGGGAATCCAGCGAACCACAGTGAGAGCCATTATCCACAAATGGCGAAGACATGGAACAGTGGTGAACCTTCCCAGGAGTGGCCGGCCGCCCAAAATTACCCCAAGAGCGCAGCGACGACTCATCCAAGAGGTCACAAAAGACCCCACAACAACGTCCAAGGAACTGCAGGCCTCACTTGCCTCAGTTAAGGTCAGCGTTCATGCCTCCACCATCAGGAAAAGACTGGGCAAAAATGGCCTGCATGGCAGAGTTCCAAGGAGAAAACCACTGCTGAGCAAAAAAAACATCAAAGCTCGTCTCAATTTCTCCACAACACATCTTGATGATCCCCAAGACTTTTGGGACAACATTCTGTAGACCGATGAGACAAAAGTGGAACTCTTTGGAAGGTGTGTGTCCAAGTATATCTGGCGTAGATGGAACACTGCATTTCAGAAAAAAGAACATTATACCAACAGTAAAATATGGTGGTGGTAGTGTGATGGTCTGGGGCTGTTTTGCTGCTTCAGGACCTGGAAGACTTGCCGTGATAAAAGGAACTATGAATTCTGCTGTCTACCAAGAGATCCTGAAGGAGAATGTCCGACCATCTGTTCGTGTACTCAAGCTGAAACGAACTTGGGTTCTGCAGCACGACAATGATCCTAAACACACCAGCAAGTCCACCACCGAATGGCTGAAGAAAAACAAAATGAAGACTTTGGAGTGGCCTAGCCAAAGTCCTGACCTGAATCCTATTGAGATGTTGTGGTATGACC
>CM053030.1:287729812-287752424 GCA_028564925.1 Lithobates sylvaticus
ACACTGTACTAGTGCAAGGACTGAGTTCTATTACTAGGGATCAGGCCTGGTCCATTAGGTAGGCGCAGATAGATTTATTGCACCTCAGGGGTGCATAGCATGCGGTCGCTACATTTGGCGCTCCGTTTCCCCATTGCTAGTTGATACATATATGTGTACATGTTTAGGTGCATATTGCAGGGACCTGCTAAAGTATTGTAAGTCATATGTTTAAATGCATGTTACTATTTCTTTTCCTTACTGACAAAGTAAAGCCAGTTATTCTTATCTCAGCAGTCTGCTTGTGAGTTCATACCCATTATGCTTAGAGTATAAGTGATGTTTTATGTGCATAGGATTCATACCCCTTGACTAACTGTGCCAGAGCGGGTAGAGCAAATTGCCGGGGGTTGGTGGAGCTGTACTCAGGGACCCAAAACAAACCAGCGGCTCTCTTAACTGGGGGTAGCGCTACACGTGGGGGCTCGTAATCCGGGATCCTGAGTCAGCGGGAAAAGCCGCCAGAAGGTGCCGGCATGGACCCAATAGAAGTGGGACGGTGGTCCGCAACATGGGCCGCTGACCCAGCCGCAGCAGCAGTCATTGAACTGCCAGGGATGTGGCAGAGAGAGGCAGTCAAGCAGCTCATAATGTCATTATCCCCATGCCAGAAGTCATGGATAATGGACATGAGGAATGATGCTGGGTACACATACGCCTTAATAGAATGGAAGGAAGAGACTCCAGAGCAGTTCAGGAGCCAGAGCATACAGGCACCGAATGGTCAGGCCTACCAATTGCTGCATGCGCTGCCGCGCAAGGGAGAAGGTTCTCCTATGAAAGCCATTCTATCCCCAAAGAAGGAAGAGCAGAAGGGCGCGGAAAGTCCCGCACAGACTACCCTTAGTGCAGAACTGTGTGCTGTCCTAGGGGAAATTGTGACTCAGTGCAGAAGAGACCCCGGGGATTACCCAATGTCGGGATACAGGAAACTCCGGATGTTTTCAGGGAGGACACCTGTACCCTCGGGAGAAGAGGGATTTGAAGAGTGGTTAGATGGTGCCACGCAGGCCCTAGAAGAATGGGAGGTCTCAGAAGGCAGAAAGAAGCAAAGGATTGTTGAGAGCCTAAAAGGGCCTGCCTTAGAGGCCATACGCAATCTGAAGACAAGCAAAAAGGATTGCACTGCCCAGGACTACATAGACATCCTGGAAAGTGTGTTTGGTGGGACAGAAAAAGTCACAGAACTTACCTATCAACTGGAACACTGTTACCAGAAGAAAGGGGAGAAGATGTCAGAGTACATGGGACTCATAGACAAGATCCTGCATAGGATTATCCTGAAGAAGGGGATAGATCCAGGGAAGGTAGATGAAGCCCGTGCCCAGCAGGTGATGAGGGGAGCCCAACCCCTGGACCCTGTCGCACTAATTCTACGCACCCGCCAGGATGGGAAGAGCCTGGACTACCCTGACCTCATCCGAATGGTCAGAGAAGAGGAGGCCATGTTGGAAGAGAAAAGGGAAAAGCAAGTGATGGGGTCTGCGAAACCTCCAGTGGCCACGGTCAGGTCGGCCTTAACCCCTGAAAGAGACACAGAGGTAGATGCCCTGAAGTTGCAGATGTCCCAGATGATGGAGATACTGACGTCTCTAGTGGCGAAAGAGACGCCCAGTCCCAAGAAAGAAACAAGCAGGAGGGAATTGTTTCCAGCTGTTCCAGCACCAGCATCCCCACCTGACTATGGTGAGATGATCTGCTTTAATTGTGGAGGAATTGGTCATATTGCAGCTGTATGTTCCAGCCCCAAGAAGAAGAAGGCAGAAAGCCGCCAGCCGGCGGGAAACGCCAAAGGGCCCCGGTGAAGGAGTCAACCGGGTGCCCATCACCTTCAGTGAGCTCCAAGAAGCACAACAGGAAGAGAAAGCGAGGAGATCAAACCCCTCGGAAGGAACCCAGGGATCCTCAACCAAGATGCACTCCAGAGAAAGGGGGCAAGACCCCTCCGGAGAGACACAGCACCCCCAAGCGTGAACTCTTCAAAGTGAGAGATAACAATGTCCCTCAACGGGTTCACACTCCCACAGAGAGGGAGAAAATTAATGCATACCAGGCTCAAGAAAGGATCAAGCGCAAATCCAGTGAGAAGAAGAAGAGTCCAAAGAAGAGGACAGCATCAACTCGGCCCTACCCAGAGGAGCTAGTTGGTCCATCCCCTACTGTACCCATCCAAGTGGAAGGAGTGTACACGAAGGCCCTCCTAGACACTGGAGCACAAGTGACCCTATTGTACAGGGACTTCTATGACAGATACCTGAGTCATCTGCCAATACAGAAGATAGAAGAGTTGGAGATAAGGGGATTGGGAACGCAGAGTTTCCCCTATGATGGATACTTATCCATACGGTTGACCTTTGACCCATCCGTAGCTGGGAAGTCTGAAGTGTTTGACACCTTAGCAGTGGTGTGTCCCCGCCCACCAGGAACCAGCAAGACGTCCCTGATTATAGGGACGAACACGGACCTAGTCAGAAGGCTTCTGACCCCCCTGGTGAAGAAAGAGAATCTTTCAACTCCCAAGATCCATCCCATGCTGAAGGCAGCCTATCAGCGGTTGGTCCTAGAGCAGAAGACCCAAGTGAGGGGATAGGAAGGGTATGGAGGCTTGGAAGAGAAGGAGCAGTGTTACAGCCTGGAGAGGTGACCTGCATGAGAGCCACGGTGAAACTTACTTGGGAGCAGCCTGGCCCCTTTGTAATGCTGGAACCCGACCCAATGGAGGGTCACTCAGGTCTGGAGGTGATACCAGAAGTAATTTCACTGAAGGACCTGAAGAAGGCCAGAGGAAGAGTCCCAGTCAGTGTGAGGAACCCCACAGAGCGGCCCGTGGAGATCCCTGCCAGGATGCTTCTGGGACAGGTGAGTCCTGCTGTCCCAGTTGGCTGGTCAGAAGTGAAGGGGACGGGTGAAGGAGAAGATGTTTGGAAGAAACTCTCCATGGAAAACCCAAACCTACCTGGAGCTTGGAAAGAGAGAGCCAAGGCCCAGCTGACCAGATGGGAGAAGATTTTCTCTAAAGATGAGTTTGATGTGGGGTGTGCGAGGAGTGCCACCCATCGAATCCGCATGCAAGAGGACAAGCCATTCAGAGAGAGAGTGAGGCGAGTCCCGCTAGCAGATCTGGAGGATCTGAGGGAGCAGCTTGCGGAATTGAAGAAGACGGGAGTGATTAGGGAGTCCAGAAGCCCCTATGCCTCCCCAATTGTGGTAGTCAGGAAGAAGAATGGGTCATTGAGGCTCTGCATTGACTACAGAACTCTCAACAGGAGGACCATTCCTGACCAGTACACCACGCCAAGGATAGAAGATGCCTTACAGAGTTTATCTGGAGCTAAGTGGTTCAGTGTGATGGACCTCAAGAGTGGGTATTACCAAATCCCCATGCATCCAGAAGATAGAGAAAAGACTGCCTTCATAACCCCAGTGGGATTCTTTGAGTTCAACAGGATGCCTCAGGGCCTATCTGGAGCTCCTGCTACGTTTCAACGCCTAATGGAAAGGACAGTTGGAGACATGAACCTCATAGAAGTCCTTGTGTACCTGGACGATGTCATTGTCTTTGGAAAGACTTTGGAAGAACATGAAGCCAGATTGGAGAAAGTACTGAAGAGGCTCAGTGAAGAGGGACTCAAACTTTCCCCCGAGAAGTGTCGGTTCTATCAGTCTTCCGTGAACTATCTGGGACACATAGTGTCTGAAAAAGGAGTGGCTACAGACCCTGAGAAGTTGGAGGCAGTTACTTCGTGGCCAAGGCCCACAACAGTTACAGAACTTCGGTCTTTCTTGGGGTTCTGCTCCTACTACCGCAGGTTTGTGGATGGGTTTGCCCGCATTGCAAAACCCCTAAACGAACTGCTGAAGACAGAAGGAGAGGAAGATGGATTGGGGCCTAGGAGGTCCGGTGAATCAGTCAAAGACCAATGGAACTCAAGGTGTGAAGAGGCTTTCAGAACCTTGAAGAGAAGTCTCACCACAGCCCCAGTTTTGGCATACGCTGATCCCACTAGACCATATGAGCTACATGTTGATGCCAGCCATGAGGGCCTAGGTGGAGTACTCTACCAGGAGTATGAAGACCAGCTACGACCAGTGGCCTATGTGAGCCGGAGCCTGACCCCCTCTGAGAAGAACTATCCCACCCACAAGTTGGAGTTCTTAGCCCTCAAATGGGCAGTTGTTGACAAATTGAGAGACTATTTGTATGGGGCCGAGTTTACTGTAAAGACAGATAACAACCCCTTGACCTATCTATTCACCACCGCCAAGCTGGATGCAACTGGACACAGATGGTTGGCGGCGTTGTCTGGATTCAATTTCAGTCTCAAGTACAGACCAGGGGCTGGAAATAGGGATGCAGATGCCCTGTCCCGAAGATCCCATGTCATGGACAGTGATTGGGAAGACTGGACCCAAGTGGCACCAGATGGAGTGCGAGCCCTTTGTCAGGGGGCTGAACTCCAAGCCAGAGGAGGATCCAGAGCTGAAGAGGTAGGAGTTACCACAGTGGGAGTCCCAAAGTGTTACTGTGGGGTAACTCAACTAGCAGAAGAGTGTCTACCGAAGCTGTCCAAGAAAGAGTTAAGGTGTGACCAATTGGAAGACCCCATGGGGAAATTGGTCCTGGAAGCCCTGGAAGACAAGAGTCCAGAGGGACTTCGCCTTCACCCTTCTAAAGAAGCTCGTCTACTGAGGAGAGAGTTGGACAAGTTACAGGTGCATCAGGGGGTAGTCTACCGAAGGGGCCCCTCTGATGGCCCAGAAGACAAGTGGCAGTTGTTTCTCCCAGAGAAGCATCGAGAGACTGTGCTGATTGCCCTACATGACCAGCATGGCCACTTGGGAGCAGAGAGAACCTTCCAACTTGTCAGAGACCGGTTTTATTGGCCCTGCATGAGGACCGAAGTGGAGGAGTATTGCCATTCCTGTGCAAGATGCATTCAGAGGAAGACTTTACCCCATCAAGCTGCCCCAATGGGCCACCTACAGAGTCAAGGCCCAATGGATCTGGTATGCATTGATTTTCTCTGCCTTGAACCCGATTTGAGTGGATTGGGAAATGTTCTGGTGGTAACCGACCATTTCACTCGTTATGCTCAGGCTTTCCCAACCAAGGACCAGAAGGCCTCTACAGTAGCCAAGGTACTTCTGGAGAAGTACTTTGTTCACTATGGACTGCCACAGAGAATCCATTCAGACCAAGGAAGGGACTTTGAGAGTCGCCTGATCAGGAAGCTACTAGATTCTCTGGGAGTAGAGAAGACTAGAACCACACCATATCACCCTCAAGGTGATGCCCAGCCTGAAAGGTTCAACAGGACTCTATTGAACATGTTGGGAACTTTGGAAACAGAGAAGAAGCAACATTGGAGTCAACACATTTCAGCTCTAGTGCATGCTTACAACTGCACCACAAGTGATGTGACAGGTTTCTCTCCTTACCGACTTATGTTTGGGAGAGAAGCAAGATTGCCAGTGGATTTGGCCTTCGGCATTTCTTTAGACCATGCCTCTGCTGCCTCCCACAAAGGATATGTGGACAGACTGAGGCACAGTTTGAAGATAGCTTATGAGAAAGCTCAAGCGGCCTCTAACCAGAGGGGGGCCCGAAATAAGAGGAACTTTGATTTGAAAGTTAGAGTACAGGACCTACAGCCTGGGGACCGTGTACTGTTACGCAACCTAGGGATCCCTGGAAAACACAAGATTGCCGATAGATGGAGATCAGAGCCATATATCATCTGTAGAAAACTTCCAGGATTGCCTGTCTACAAGTTGAAGCCAGAAGGAAGAGTGGGGCCTTTGAAGACCTGGCATAGGAATCACTTGCTCCCACTCACTGAAGCAGCCAGAATGCCTCCAGCAAGAGACGTACCTGAATCTGTTTCCATTCTGGATACCCCCAGGCCTAATACTAGGTCTCAGACATCCCAAGTTAGGGGTGGACAGGACCCCCAACCAGAAGAAGAAAGAGGAGAACTTGAATGGCTATGGCCTTCCTCAACTCCAGGAAATTCTGCCATAGATCTTCCACCTACTGAAGATGTGGAAGATAGCACATTGAACCCAGAAGCCACAGAGTTTGTGCCATTCAGTGTTGTGCCTGAGTGCTGGGAAGATATCCTGGTCTCTACCCAGAAGAAGAAGTAGATGTTCCAGAATCAGAGATGTTGCCAGAATGTGTTCCTGAAGAAGTTCCAAGAGAACAGAGAGCTCGCAGAGTTGTGAAGCCTCCCAAGAAGTTAACTTACCCCAAGATGGGAGAAAGTTCAGAGGACTCTGTTACCACAGCAAGGAGAAGTGCTGAAAGCCCTGACCCATCCACTGTTCATTGGGTGGAGGGCAACCCCAGCTCACTCTCTGGCACAGTTAAACAGGTCGCCCACACTGAAGTGACCTGTAGACAGGACAGCTCCCCATCTTATGCCAATTGGTGGGAAGCTCCCCTGTCCAAATTATGTGAAAGTATTGTTCCCGAGAAAGTTTGTAGTTTGAACACTGTCTTTGGGGACCAAAGATTCAAAGTGGGGGGAGTGTGTAGCGGGGTCGTACCCCTTTTAGGGGAAGAGACTACATCCCCCATAATCCCCCAGGCTCCCGGGCTGCTTGTTTCCGCCCGAGAGGCTGCTGGGGGAGGTTATAAAAAGGAAGAGCGGAGACCGCCTCTTCCTCTTGGGACACTTCCTCTTCTGAGGCCTGACAGGACTGGCCTGCCTCTGCTGACAGAGCTTGTGACGCGGAGACTACAGCCAGTGGAGACACCTGTGCGGACCGGAGCTGAAGGCCTGAAGCCTGGGCCTTGCAGCAGATGGAGTGAGACTCTCATCCCTCAGAGTCAGCAGCAGCGGAGCGGAGACTCTTCCCTACAGTCGGTCGGTCGGAGCTGAGGACCGGAGCGCAGGGGCTGTGACTGAGGAGACCCGAGCCGCCATAGAAGAGACCAGAGCCGCCATTGGAGGGACCGGAGCCGAGGACGGTACCCAAGGATTGGTGAGAGAGCCGGAAGGCTCATCCTGCATTGATACACACGTTTTATGCCTATTGAACTGCCTAGGCGCAATTTACCTCAGAGCAGCAATGTTATTTTCTGTGGATTACAAAGACACCATTTAAAGCTACATGTGCACCACCTCTACAGATTCATTGCCGGTGAAGAACACTGTACTAGTGCAAGGACTGAGTTCTATTACTAGGGATCAGGCCTGGTCCATTAGGTAGGCGCAGATAGATTTATTGCACCTCAGGGGTGCATAGCATGCGGTCGCTACATTTGGCGCTCCGTTTCCCCATTGCTATTTGATACATATATGTGTACATGTTTAGGTGCATATTGCAGGGACCTGCTAAAGTATTGTAAGTCATATGTTTAAATGCATGTTACTATTTCTTTTCCTTACTGACAAAGTAAAGCCAGTTATTCTTATCTCAGCAGTCTGCTTGTGAGTTCATACCCATTATGCTTAGAGTATAAGTGATGTTTTATGTGCATAGATTCATACCCCTTGACTAACTGTGCCAGAGCGGGTAGAGCAAATTGCCGGGGGTTGGTGGAGCTGTACTCAGGGACCCAAAACAAACCAGCGGCTCTCTTAACTGGGGGTAGCGCTACATTAGCAAATAGGTGGGTATTCGTTAAGCTCACGAGTGAGCATTTGACCACCATTAGAAGTGAGACAGAATAATATATTTTGTGTTGTAACATGGGTAGAAACCCGCAAAACAATTGTGGTTACTAAGAAGTGGTCTTCCATACGATCACCCCTTGGATCATAGTGTGGGACCACAATACCCAAGATATCGAGGTCCAGACCATTTTGAATCGTAATCCCTGGAAGCCGGCCCATCATTAATAAAGCTCACATCCAGCGACCATGGCTCGCATGGTATTACTCGTTGCCAAGCATTGTAATGGTTCCATAAATGGGCTCCACACCCCAAAATATGAACATCAAGAACTTAAAAAAAGAGGAAGAAGGAAAAGTTAAAAGGACGTGATGCCAAGGCTGGCCAAAATGGAGGGAACAAGCAAAGAGTAAAGAAAGAAAAAAGGGGAGGAAGGAGAAGAAAAGAGATGGGTCCGTCCGGGAATCCAGCATCAACTTATTCGTACTTTATGATTCAGTCATTCAGAACCTGTAAGTAAGCAAGCTATATTTTGTTAAAATTGTACTGTTTAACTCGTAAGACACTCACTATTTTTTCATTCAACATGATCTATGTAAGTTTTCGTTTTATTGTGGCAAAGTCTATAATGGGGCTTTTCCACGCTGTCGCTATTGCGATTTTGGGTTGAGTAGATCAAGGTCTGGGTATGTCGTGGAACATTTTCAACAGACTTGTTTAGCAGGGCAATGCTTGCATCTTTAGTGATGTTGACCATTGTGACAGAAAAAATAAATGAATGAACCCTCATCCAAAAGCAACAGACCTTGGGACATGACCACCACACGTGTAATGGTGAACCTATCTGACCACAATCCCTGAAACAGGTAGCTGAGGTGTCTGGGTACATTTTTGACAGGCGCTCTGGCACTAAATACCATATGGTGTGGACTTTGAAACTTGCCTCAATCAAGTCAACATTAACGATCCCTTTATGGATTTGCATACTCCATTTACGCTAGTCCTCCACCTCAGGTCTTATGGATAGATTCCTCTCCCATGCCACCTGGTATGATAATCTAGCAGTGGAGTCAACCAACAGTTTATAAAGTAATGGAGATGCCCCCTCGCATAGCAGCATCCTGTATGTATCTGTTTTCGAACATGGTTTGGACTGCTAAGTCAGATCCCTCCTTCTGCAATGAGTTGAGAAAGTGGTAAATTTGTTGCCTGTGAAATAGGAGGGGGGCGTATGTCCCTATGATCGAGATAATCGCCTATACGGTACAATCCCTTGTTCAACCACAATTCTAGCCATTTTCAAAGCTAATAGCAAACTATTAGTCAAAAAAGGGCAAAGGGAGCTGGCCACTGCCATGGAGGACATTTGCCAAAAAAGGGGGAGAAAATCTATTCTTGCAGCTTTGAGGGCAGCATTGAAACAATACCTTAAATCTGTACATATTCTTATGGAACACAGAACATTAAGGGCCAGTCTTACTGGCAGCAGAAATTGGCTGTTTATATTTAGCTGTAATATTGATTTTTTTTTTCCTCTAAAATAGCTGGGCTTGCATAGAATAGCAACACCTCAATGTGATTACTTTCATTTTAAATGTAGTAATTAAAATAAAATAAAAAAAAATGTAAAAAAATGGTGTGGATTTTCCCTTAATATGATAAACCAGAACCTCATCCAGGCATGCAGCCTGGGTGGCTAAGGAAGGCAGCGCAGTGAACATGCGGGCTCTCTTATAACTAAAACCAGGCCATGTCTTTCAACATGAGCAGAGTGGCAAGAAGCTTTGATCTGTGGACACAATTGTGTAACTGCATGCATCAGAGTGCCCACTGCTCTAGCACCAGGCAAGCTGCCCATGGCTAAGGGCATGGCCACACTGTTCTTGCCATCAGCAGGGAATGGCCATTATCCAGAGGATCATGTGGTCCTTGGGGGCA
The DNA here is from genome assembly GCA_028564925.1 of Lithobates sylvaticus. Taxonomy (NCBI): domain Eukaryota; kingdom Metazoa; phylum Chordata; class Amphibia; order Anura; family Ranidae; genus Lithobates; species Lithobates sylvaticus. The sequence continues at coordinate 287,739,410 of CM053030.1, forward strand.
AGGCTGGCTGCTTAGCAACAGCCTGTGCCTGCTTCTACACCCCACCTCTTAGGCTTGCATCCCTCACAGGACTTTTAAATCCTGTGGTGGAGATGAGTGAGAGATTTCAGATTGAGTGACAGCAGAGCCTGAGCTATAAAAGAGTGAAAAGGACCATAAAACATTAAAGTACCTACAAAAAGAACCCAAACACCAACACTAAAATAAAAAATGTATTCTTTTTATATTTATTTTACTTTAAAAAAAATAAAAGATTGTAAATAAAAAAAAATACAAAAAAGGCCCCTCATTGATAAAGAAAAGGGGTAACAGCAGCAACACAGCACCAGAAGTTGTTGCTGACACACAATAAGAAGTAAAATGAGTTGTCCTAACAAGGACTGTTGAGTCTGTTCAAATCACAGACTGCCAGGTCTTTTCAAATTACAAAATTCAGATGGGCTTACGCCAACAATTACACACTTACAATCAAATAAAAGCCATTGGGTAAGAATTCTCTTTCCCAATTATCAAAGGAACTTGAAGTCCATATGATTTCTCTATTACAACATCTTGTACTTGTTCACAAAATCAACATATTTACATCTATCCCTACTTTCATTTTACAAAAAGTAAAGAACAGCATGTAAAAATAAAATTCTAAATGGCTGCTTAATTTGAATTCAAATAAGTTTTCCAACAAAGCATGGCTTCATCTTTTTTTGTCTCAATAAAAGCACCTGCTTTTGATCAATACTTGCAATGCAGCATTTGGCATTTTTCAATTAAAACCACTATTTGGTGTATTGAAGCTGTGCAAACATAAACAAAGATAGAGATGGTAACGGATTAGCAATGACAAGGTTCAATACATGTTATATGAAAGGGTGAATAGCAATTATTTGTTCAAACACAGTTTTATGGTGTTTCAGAACTTTTAATTCTAAACAAATGTACACATTGAGCATGGAAGAATGTCATGCGTACTAATTTAAAGCTGACCTTTAACATTTGATTTCAGCAGGATTGTGAACGTAATCATAATGTGATATTTTATGACCTTTAGGCATATCATACTTAAAGAATATTCATATATTCTTTTACTTGTTACTTAGATTGTTTTGTGCAGAAGATAATAGATCATATTTGACAACTGCAACAAGTGAGTATAAAAAGATTAAATAAGTCATGGAAAATAATGGAGATATGAAAGGTCTTTTATGTTATGCTTAACATTTGTGGGTGCATAATTCCATTTTGTTTCCCAGAAATGAAGGTGATGTACTTAATATTTCATTTGCACTCTAAAGCCCCATACATACACGGTCGGATTTTCCGATGGATTCTGTCCTATCAGACAATGTTGTCGGAAATTCCTACCGTGTGTAGGCACCATCGGACAGTTTCCATCGGATTGTCCGACGGACAAAGTCCTATCTCCTGCTGGATAGATTTTTTGACAACAAAGTCCGATCACACCAAATCCGATCGTGTGTAGCGAATTCCGACGGACAAAGTGCTACGCATGCTCAGATCACATTACAAGACCAAAGCTATTGGCTACTAGCCTCTACGTAGTCCCGTCGTAGGCAACAAACGTCACCACATTCAGAATGATCGGATTTTCCGACAACTTTGTCCGACCGTGTGTACGCAAAACCAACATCGGACAAAGTAGGACGGACATGATCCGACGGACCTGGTCCTCGGATAATCCGCGCGTGTGTATGGGGCTTTAACCAAGCATGGGAGTACAACATTCACCTTAGACATGGTACAAGGATAAAACTAACTGGCCAGTCTCCCAGGACATGATACCTGATACTGATTGATCATTGCATGTGACTGGCTTTTCAAAAAACCTGTAAAAAAGTCCATAATCTGTCACTCCAAAGTGTGCATCCAGTGTAGAGTCTTCCATTGTCATCCATATTCATTGTTTATTTTGTGGCAGGTGCATTAGTGACATGATACAGCATAACTCTGCTCTGCCCTAGAACTAAAACTTCTTCTGTGTGTTGGCCTTTTGAAGTATTGAATCCTTATAGGCACCTCAGCTGTGACAGTTATGTGACAGGATCTCTTTAACCCCTTTACGCCTAAGGTTAAAACAAATATCAATGCCTAAGCACAATTTTGCAACTTCGACATGTGTAAAACTGTGCATATCATCACAACTACTTTGTGTATCCAGGTGGATTATATCTTGCTTTTTTTAACCACTTGCCGACCGCCCCACGTAGATATACGTGAGCAGAATGGCACGTACAGGCAAAATCTCGTACCTGTACGTGACATTCTTCGGCGGGGACGGTCGGCATCGCTTCAGGAGCGATCCGGGATGAGGGGACGGCCATTGGTTTCTGGCCACCCCCTCGCAATCGCTCCTGGCGAATGAAAAGCTTTCCCTGCCTGTGTATCGTATAGACAGGCAGGCGGAAGTGATGTAACGCTCGGCGTGTCGGTCTTTCTGACCGGAACGCCGAGGAGAGAAGAAACACAGGTTAGTGCACCAACAGTACACTGACACCAGTACACATAGGCACACAATTAACCCCCCTGTCACCCCCAGATCACCCTCTCCCCCCCCAGTCACAGTGTCACTAATTGCAGTGATCATTTATTTACTGATCACTGCATTTAGTGTCAGTGTGACTGTAATAACTGTCAGGGCAGTTAGTTTTAGGTCCAAGGTAGCCCCCCTACCCCCCCTAATAAAAGTTTAACCCCTTGATTGCCCCTAGTTAACCCTTTCACCCCATTTTGCCAGTGTCACTAAGCAATCGTTTTTCTGATCGCTGCATTAGTGTCACTGGTGCCGCTAGGTAGTCAGTTTTTTTTTTTTTTAGGTTAACCGCCAGGTTTATATAGGTTCATAAATAGGTTTATAGGTCAGGTACCCCCATATTACAACCTAAATAAAGGTTTTAACCCCCTGATTGCCCCTAGAGTTAACCCTTTCACCAGTGATCACCATATAAGTGTCACTGGTGACGCTGGTTAGCCAGTTAGTTATTTAGTTATTTAGGTTCCCCGTCAGGTTTTTATATAGCGTCAGGTACCCCCATATATTACCTAATAAAGGTTTTAACCCCCTGATTGCCCCTAGTTAACCCTTTCACCCCCTTTTGCCAGTGTCACTAAGCAATCGTTTTTCTGATCGCAGCATTAGTGTCACTGGTGCCGCTAGGTAGCCATTTTTTTTTTAGGTTAACCGCCAGGTTAATATAGGTTCATAAATAGGTTTATAGGTTAGGTACCCCCATATTACAACCTAAACAAAGGTTTTAACCCCCTGATTGCCCCTAGAGTTAACTCTTTCACCAGTGATCACCGTATAAGTGTCACTGGTGACGCTGGTTAGCCAGTTAGTTATTTAGTTATTTAGGTTCCCCGTCAGGTTTTTATATAGCGTCAGGTACCCCCATATATTACCTAATAAAGGTTTTAACATCCTGATTGCCCCTAGTTAACCCTTTCACCAGTGATCACGTATAACTGTTACGGGTGACGCTGGTTTGTTCGTTTGTTTTTTATACTGTTAGGGCACCCGCCATTTATTACCCAATAACGGTTTAACCCCCTGTCAGAGTCAGGCCTGATCCCTGCGATTGCTAACATTTTTTTTGTGGTAGCGTTTTGATTCAGTCGCTAACAGTCAGGAGCTTTTTACCTGTGAATCTCAAAAAAATATATAAAATAAAAAAAACAAAAATAGTTGTCATTTTATTGTTCTCTCTCTCTCTCTCTATTCTCTCTCTATTGTTGCTCTTTTTTTACTCCATTCTATTCTGCAATGTTTTATTATGTTTTATCATGCTTGCTTATCAGGTATGTAATTTTGTTTACTGTGTTTTATTGTTAACCATTTTTTTGTTTTCAGGTGCGCCATTCAGTTGCAGCGCGGATTTATTCATCTTGACAGCAACAGCGTTTGCTCCCACGATACATAAAGCCGCGACTCCAACGCTGTAGGAGGTGATTTCACCACCACAGTTAAAAAAAAAGAGCATATATGCCGAAGCATGGGGGCAGCAGGGGCGGAGGAGCGATTGGCTCCTAATGCCGCGTACATACGGTCGAAATTCCGACGGAGGCTTGCCCCGTAGAAAAGTCCGACCGTGTGTACATGGCATAACTTTTGTGGGAGGATGCCCCCATGCTTCAGCATATATAAATGGTGCATGTAATGCCCATCATTAGAAGTGGGTGGATGAAGGGAGGTATTCTAATGGTGGGCATACCCACCAATCAATCTCTTTTTTTCGTTCAGCCAAGAGGCTGCATGAAAAGAAAAGATTACAATATATGTCCAGTATGTTGCTGGACTTTGAATGGTTATACCAGAATGATGCCTGCAGGTTTAGGTATCATCTTGGTATCATTCTTTTCAGCCAGTGATCGGCTTTCATGTAAAAGCAATTCTAGCGGATAATTAGCCTCTAGACTGCTTTTACAAGCAGTGGGAGGGAATGTCCCCCCTCTTGGATATAAACCGCGCCATTGGGAAATTGGGAAAGCGTTTTATCACACCGATCTTGGTGTGGTCAGATGCTTTGAGGGCAGTGGAAATATCTAGGGTCTAATAGACCCCAATTTTTTCAAAAAAAGAGTACCTGTCACTGCCTATTGCTATCATAGGGGATATTTACATTCCCTGAGATAGCAATAAAAATTATAACAAAGAAAAAAAATGGAAGGAACAGTTTAAAAATAAAATAAAAAAGCTAAATAAAAAAAAAAAAAAAAAAAAAAAAAAAGCACCCCTGCTTCTCTTGCGCAAAGTGTTGGTCTGGCGTCATATGTAAACAGCAATTGCACCATGCATGTGAGGAATCATCGCGAAGGTCAGATCGAGGGCAGTAATTTTAGCAGTAGACCTCCTCCGTGAATCTAATGTGGTAACCTGTAAAGGCTTTTAAAGGCTTTTAAAAATGTATGTAGTTTGTCGCCACTGCGTGTTTGTGCGCAATTTTAAAGCATGTCGTGTTTGGTATCCATGTACTCGGCCTAAGATCATATTTTTTATTTCATCAAAAATTTGAGCAATATAGTGTGTTTTAGTGCATTAAAAATAAAAAAAAAGTGTATTTTTTCCACAAAAAATGCGTTTGAAAAATCGCTGCGCAAATACTGTGTGGAAAAAAAAATGAAACACCCACCATTTTAATCTGTAGGGCCTCTGCTTTAACAATATATATAGTGTTTGGGGGTTCAACGTAATTTTCTTGCAAAAAAAAAAATGTTTTCATGTAAACAAAAAGTGTCAGAAAGGGCTTTGTCTTCAAGTGGTTAGAAGAGTGGGTGATGTGTGACATAAGCTTTTAAATGTTGTGCATAAAATGCCAGGACAGTTCACCTCCCCAAATGACCCCATTTTGGAAAGTAGACACCCCAAGCTATTTGCTGAGAGCAATGTTGAGCCCATTAAATATTTTTTTTTTTTTTGTCCCAAGAGATTGAATAATGAAAAAAAATATACATATATAGTATATTAGTATGGGGATACCACATGTGTGGGACTTTTTGGGAGCCTAGCTGCGTACGGGACCCCGAAAACCAACGCAGCCTTCCGGATTTCTAAGGGTGTAATTTTTTTATTTCACTCCTTACTGCCAATCACAGTTACGAAGGCCATAAAATGCCAAATAGCACAAACCCCCCCCAAATGACCCCATTTTGAAAAGTAGACACCCCAAGCTATTTGTTGAGAGGCAATATATATTTGTGGAGGCCTAGTGTGCATTAACACGGCCTGTACCCCTGAGAGAAGCTTAAACAGATAGACATAGAGAGTGTATGCATATAAACAAAAAGTAAATTTTATTGGGGCAATAGACCCGAGAAATAAATTGGGTAAATAAGGTAAATAGGCATACAGTGTTACAGAGAATCAAGACATATACATGAAAACGTATGTGACCATAGACATGTACATAAAATGCAAAATTTGCACAACAACTTGCGATATTATCAAGGTCTTTCAGGAAAATGCCGACATGTTTCGGACGGACGTCCTTTTTCAAGGCAATAACAATTCCTGTGTTTGCTCAATAGTACTGTATAAAACAGAGTAAGGGCATTAGTATACAACATATTGTATTAGTAAATGTAGAGCCTGTCTTTATACCACTAAATGATACAGGTACTCACTTGCAAAACATTGAAGAAAAGGGCCCAAATAGCCCGGTGGTCTTGGGGTACAGAAGTATGGTCTGAGTATGTTCACAAGATATAAATTGATCTATGCTGTTAAAAGCAAACGGCTGCTGATCATTTGGTAGGCTGCAAGATCTCCAGCCATGCACCGTTGGGTTGCAATGGCTATATGTGCCTGGGCCAGAATAGTGTATAGCTGGGGGGTAGAATAAAGTAAAATAAATGGTATGGTATTGGTATCGCTTGGGGGTCAAAAGGGTATATCATGCAGAGTGGACAGCATGAGGTAAAGAGAGTAATAATACCTGATAAATGGAGGTCCTGTAGAGAGGTGCAACAGAGCGCCGGTAGGGAAGTGTTGTAGCTAGTCCCGCCATTGCTCAGGTTTAAATGTGTGCGGGTAGTGATGTCAGCTGAGCGGACCATAATGTGGGATGGATGCGCTCAGCTGCAAAATATTAATTAGGGCCAGGTAGGGGATGGTGGCTCAGAGGCCTCAGTTTAATTCCCCTGTGAGATCTCAGAAGCGGCGGCGCCGCGCGTCGTCACGCCCGGAGGGGTGGGGCCTCGTGCGGCGTCGGAGCGTCACCGACGCGGGTAGACTAACCCCTCCCCGCCTGCTGGAACGCAAGTGGAGGGCGCATAGATGGAACCATGCGCCTCAATGGGTATATGTTGCGCATGCGCAGTAGGAAGTCCGCGCATGCGCACAATGCCTTACCCGCGCCGGGCAGCCTGGATAAACCAAATGTAGGCAAAAATTGCCGAAAACAAGTATAAAGAGATGTTGGAAAATGTCAAAGTGTTTGTTGCCCTATAGTTCGCTTTGTGCAGGCAAATATTAACATGTTAGCAAGTGAGTCACAGTACCACAAAATGGATGGGGCACCCCCTATTGAATAGAGATAGACAGTGCATTAGAATAGCAAATACAGCAATATTCACATATTTGTAAAAGTCAGCAAGAAAAAACATTTGCATTAATCGGTTTAAATAGTAATAGGTCAGACAATACAGACAATGCAGTGAGACTGTGATGTTATGTGGACATGTTTGTTGAATCACTACACAGATGCATTTTCGATAGGTATGAAAATATGATGAAGCGCAGTTACTGTCATATGGGTAAACTATTTGGAGAAAATGAATAGGGTCCCAATATAGGGATACTAAAGGGGGCCTGACATAATTGTAGGAGGATTATAGATCAAGTTCGCATACCCCTGATTCGAAGCCTTCGAGATAAGGCTTGAAGTTGAATGCCTCGTTGAGGCCTGGGGGGGAGGTGGCATTGAGATGGAATATCCATCTAAGCTCACTTTGAAGTAAAGCTTTATTGTAATCACCTCCTCGATTAGGTGGAGGGATATGGTCCAGTGCTCTAAATGTAATTTGGGGGGTTGAGTCCTGATGGACAATTGCACAGTGTCGCCCTAAGGGGAGATCAGGGTCTTTTTGGTTGATACTCAGGGTATGTCGATAAATGCATTTCCAAAAAGGCAGTTTGGTTTTCCCAACATAAAAACACCCACATTCGCATTCTAATAAATATACAATGCCGACTGAGCGGCAATTAACAAAATGTTGGGGGAAAAAGGGTTGTCCATTAGGTAGGGTATTGGATCTGTTGGATTTGGATAGATACCTGCAGTATTTGCATTTCCCGCATGGGAATGTCCCTTTGGTTTGTTTATGTAGGTAGTTAGCGGCAGTATATTCGCTTCTGATTAGTTTATCGCGGAGAGAGGGAGCTCGTCTGTAGGTAAGTAGGGGATGTGTCGGAACAAATGGGGACAGAGAATGCTCTGTGGTTAGGATATGCCAATGTTTCTCTAGAATCTGCGTAATTGAGGAATATTGTTCACAATAATTAGTAATAATTCTCAAAGGGGTATTTGTAGCCTTGGGTTTAGAAGGAAAAAGTAGAGAAGTGCGTGTTTTAGATTTCGCTTTTTTGTATGCGATTTTCAAAATAGTATGTGGGTAACCTCGCTCTCGCAGCCTACTTCGTAGAACAGAGGCCTCGTTGTCAAAGGAGGCCTCGGTTGAACAATTGCGGCGGGCACGGAGGTATTGGGCGTATGGAATAGAATTGAGGAGGGGTTCGGGATGGAAACTTGAGGCAGCCAAAATAGTGTTGCCTGCAGTGGGTTTACGGTAAAGATGACTTTGGATATGACCTTCCGAGTCTTTCATGAGGGTAAGGTCTAGAAAACAAATCGAAGTTGGACTATATGTCATAGTAAATCTCAGGTTTAATTGATTCGAAGTATTAAGATAGGTCAAGAAGTCCTGTAAGGTTTGACTGGGTCCCTGCCAAACAATAAGGATATCATCGATGTATCGACGAAAGGTGACAATATGTTTGGTATACATGTTGGCAGAGGGATCTGCGAAGAGAAGGCGTTCCCACTCCCCCAAGTACAGATTGGCGTAGGCCGGTGCGCAGCAAGTGCCCATGGCCACGCCCTGTACTTGGAGGTAGTGGGAACCATCAAAAGAGAAAAAATTATGATTAAGAATAAAATTGAGAGCATTAATGATAAATGCAGAAAGGTCTGTGGGGTAGAAAGAGGTAGTGGTAAGTATATGTCGGATAGCCGAAAGTCCTAGGGATAGAGATAGACAGTGCATTAGAATAGCAAATACAGCAATATTCACATATTTGTAAAAGTCAGCAAGAAAAAACATTTGCATTAATCGGTTTAAATAGTAATAGGTCAGACAATACAGACAATGCAGTGAGACTGTGATGTTATGTGGACATGGTTGTTGAATCACTACACAGATGCATTTTCGATAGGTATGAAAATATGATGAAGCGCAGTTACTGTCATATGGGTAAACTATTTGGAGAAAATGAATAGGGTCCCAACCTGAGCAATGGCGGGACTAGCTACAACACTTCCCTACCGGCGCTCTGTTGCACCTCTCTACAGGACCTCCATTTATCAGGTATTATTACTCTCTTTACCTCATGCTGTCCACTCTGCATGATATACCCTTTTGACCCCCAAGCGATACCAATACCATACCATTTATTTTACTTTATTCTACCCCCCAGCTATACACTATTCTGGCCCAGGCACATATAGCCATTGCAACCCAACGGTGCATGGCTGGAGATCTTGCAGCCTACCAAATGATCAGCAGCCGTTTGCTTTTAACAGCATAGATCAATTTATATCTTGTGAACATACTCAGACCATACTTCTGTACCCCAAGACCACCGGGCTATTTGGGCCCTTTTCTTCAATGTTTTGCAAGTGAGTACCTGTATCATTTAGTGGTATAAAGACAGGCTCTACATTTACTAATACAATATGTTGTATACTAATGCCCTTACTCTGTTTTATACAGTACTATTGAGCAAACACAGGAATTGTTATTGCCTTGAAAAAGGACGTCCGTCCGAAACATGTCGGCATTTTCCTGAAAGACCTTGATAATATCGCAAGTTGTTGTGCAAATTTTGCATTTTATGTACATGTCTATGGTCACATACGTTTTCATGTATATGTCTTGATTCTCTGTAACACTGTATGCCTATTTACCTTATTTACCCAATTTATTTCTCGGGTCTATTGCCCCAATAAAATTTACTTTTTGTTTATATGCATACACTCTCTATGTCTATCTGTTTAAGCTTCTCTCAGGGGTACAGGCCGTGTTAATGCACACTAGGCCTCCACAAATATATATTGCCTCTCAACAAATAGCTTGGGGTGTCTACTTTTCAAAATGGGGTCATTTGGGGGGGGTTTGTGCTATTTTGGCATTTTATGGCCTTCGTAACTGTGATAGGTAGTGAGGAGTGAAATCAAAAATTTGCACCCTTAGAAATCCTGAAGGCTGCGTTGGTTTTCGGGGCCCCGTACGCGGCTAGGCTCCCAAAAAGTCCCACACATGTGGTATCCCCATACTCAGGAGAAGCAGCAAAATGTATTTTGGGGTGCAATTCCACATATAACCATGGCATGTATGAGCAATATATCATTTAGTGACAACTTTTTGAGATTTTTTTTTTTGTCTTTATTCAATCACTTGGTACTAAAAAAAAATATATTCAATGGGCTCATGCCAATGAGAGGCATTCTCAGCAAATAGCTTGGGGTGTCTACTTTCCAAAATGGGGTCATTTGGGGGGGTTTTGTACTTCCCTGCCATTTTAGCACCTCAAGAAATGAGATAGGCAGTCATAAATTAAAAGCGGTGTAAATTCCAGAAAATGTACTCTAGTTTGTAGACGCTATAACTTTTGCGCAAACCAATAAATATACGCTTATTGGAATTTTTTTTACTAAAGACATGTGGCTGAATACATTTTGGCCCAAATGTTTGACTAAAATTGAGTTTATTAGATTTTTCTTATAACAAAAAGTAGAAAATATCTTTTTTTTTCAAAATTTTCTGTCTTTTTCCATTTATATCGCAAAAAATAAAAATCACAGAGGCAATCAAATACCATCAAAAGAAAGCTCTATTTGTGGGAAGAAAAGGACGCAAATTTTGTTTGGTTACAACATTGCATGACCGCGCAATTACCAGTTAAAGCAGTGCAGTGCGAAATTGAAAAAAGACCTCTGGTCCTTAAGCTGACAATTGGTCCGGGGCTGAAGTGGTTAAGGACAAATTGGGCTTTCATTTAGTGGTAAATGGTAATGGATATCTCCTGATTTTTTTTTTTTTTTTATTATCAAAGGAAAACTAGACCAAAATAGTAAAAAAATATATATATATATTTTAAATGTAGCTGTATATTTCGTGTTACTACCACAACCTACCACCAAAAAACTATTTAAAATAAATTATCCTGCTCTTGACAATCGCAGCAATACCACATATGTGTATGTTGTTTGTTGGTTGTACTCGTAGTACAGCCCAGAAATAGGGATGAAAAAATCATTTTGTGATTAGAATTTTCTTTTTATTGTGATTAACATGCTGCACTCTGCGTGAGAGCTGAAGTCTCTGTGCAAAGGTCTGACAAATCACCACTACAGTCACCAGGTATAATGGACTGTAGTGATTACAATGATGTAGTAACGACAAGGCAGGACAGGAAGAATTATTTGTAAGACAAAACATACAACACTTTTTAAACCAAGCTGGCTTACCTTCTATAGCTATTGAAAGGACTACCATTAGGCTTTAAAGTTTAGATTTAGGAATATACTTAGGTCAAGGGCTAGGTTAAAGTTTTTATTGTTAGTTTTGGGGTGTAAGATAGGGCTTGCTTTAGATAAGTGTAAGGATTTGATCAATAAAGTTATGTTTAGGGCTTAGTTTTAGGTTTAAAGTGATTAAAGTCTAATTGTTTTTCCTATAAAAATAACAAACATGTTATACTTACCTGCTCCTCTTCTCAGATCCTACTCTTCTCGGGTCCCTCTTCTGTGATCCTGGCCCCTTCCTCCTGTTCAGTGCCCCACAGCAAGCAGCTTGCTATGGAGGCACCTGAGCCGCGTCACAGCTCCGTGTGTCCATTCAGACACAGAGCCCTGACCTGGTCCCTCTCTCCCCTGATTGGCTAGCTGACTTTGATTGACAGCAGTGTCAGCCAATAAGGAGGGAGCATCCTGGATGGCTGACACACTCGTGGACATCGCTTGACAGGGAGGGACCTCAGGTAAATGTTAGGGGGCTGCTGCACACAGAAGGTTTTTTTTATCTTAATGCATAAAATGCATTAAGATAAAAAACCTTCTGACTTTACAACCACTTTAAGGGTAGGTTTAGGATTAAGTTACAGGGTTCATTGAGATGTGGGATTTGTTTCATAATACTTGATAACTTACACATTCCTTTTAGGTTCATTTTCATTAACATAGCACTATCTCCACTCAAACTCTGCACACCAAAATTTAACATACCACGTGTCATACAGAATGTCATATAAAAACTGTAGCAGAATTTTTGTTTTAACTGGAAATACCATAAATAAATATGTCCTTTTGTTTTCGGCTTCTATTAATAGTAAAAACATTTCCAAACAGTATAGATCACCCTGTCCATTATCATACAATATTTCTCTTGATCATTTCACAAACACAGCAAAAGCAGCTAGCAATGCTGTTCACAATATTGCTCCATTTTGGTACTCTGCTTAAGACATTGTAATTCACAAGCTGTGTATAATAAAAGTCACTGTCAGTTACAGAAAATAAACGAATTGTAGCACAGTCATCAAAATTCCACTTGCCTGAGCAAAAAATGAAAAAGAAAACGGAATAAATTGATATATATTATAAAATAAGGCAGTTGGCCTTCCAAAAGACCTCAAAAATTAGCACTTTTGTGCTTTTTCCAAGAAACAAATACATTTTAATAACATTTACAGTACATTAATTTTGGGGAAAGCAGCATTAGATGGACAGAATGCAAAATATTACGCTTTACAATTTCATTCCTAAGCAGTTTTTCGAACTGCATTATTTAAATACTGGTTTTATGGTTTTCTCAATTGTTACAAAACCACAGTGGCTCTGTGAGTAAAAAGATAATGGGTTCCATTTTTGTTAATAGCTGAAATAATATACTGTATTATGAGTGTACTATATGTGAGTTTTGGTTTCCTATTGCTACTTAAAAAGGGGAAGGGGATTGACACAATCAGGAGCTGCAGATAGCTGCTCACCCCAGGTTTGGATAGAAAAGAAAAGAAAAGAAAAGAGATTCTCCCTTGGTGGTGGGGTTTTTAGGCAGCAACAAACGTCTGGTAGAAAATGTCAGACGAGTGTGTTAAGTGAGAGACCAAGTCCATCCAAATCAATTTGTAATGTTTATTCAAAATTTAAAAGAATAGGATGACACATAAAAAAAAGGGAATGTAAAACACAAGCCCATACAGAATAAAAATACGAATACAGTACACAAA